>SJYW01001922.1:133371-168931 GCA_006410735.1 Raphicerus campestris | reverse complement strand
TATTGTCTCCAAATTAAAGCATTCCTCTTGAACTTGAGTGTTTTAGAAGTGATCTCCAGCCTTGACTTGCAGCGGCACCTAGAACCTCCGAAGCCTTTGTGAGACGCCTTTTGGGCACCTGTTTCCCCCGCATTGTCTTTCCTGCTTTATGAGACAGCGTTGTCTGGGGCATTAACTGGTTCCGGTGTGTATATAAATGATCATTTACTCTGTAGATTAAAATAATGCAAAAAAAGAAAAAACACACACAAAGCTAAGCAACACTGTGAGCAGCAGTTCCCGTGGTCTCTTGCTCTGACAGCAGCTCCGGGCGTTGCTCCCGACCCGGCAGACGCAGTAGGCGTCCTGTAAACAGCAGTGCTGTGTCTCAGCCTAAGCCGCTAGGTTCTCAAGAATTGCAGAAGGTAGGACGGACAACTGTTTCATGCCAGTAAGCAGTCAAAAGATAAACAGCACCGTCTGGTGTGGCGAAGGTCCCCAGCTCACCCTCTCCCATCCTGCCCAACCTGGAGATGACTTTCAGTCCAGAACAGAACAGGGCTGACTTAGAATAGAGTTGGGGAGACTTTAATAAAAATAGTTTCTCACAGAGTGCTTTCCCCCCACACTAAGGCAGTGTTGCTGGAAACAGAATGTTTTCCAATGCTTATATCTGAAAACAGCTAAACCCATGCAGCATGGGGCTCCAGAAAGAAACCAGTACCATTCTGTTCCAAGGATGAGGGACAATCCTAACCTAGCATGATAAGGCGAAGTACAGACTTTTCACATTAGTACAGACCCACTAAAAACAAAGACTATTACACCTCTGCAATATCCCCTTTATATCATACCAGTAGGGTTGTCTCTTAGGCAAAGTTTTCTGCTTTGACTATGATGGTAGACATTAGCTATTGTTGGTGGGGTTTTTGTTTTTGTTTTTTCTAGATTTCCTACTGACATGATATAAACAAGTAATATATATATATATATTTAAATATTAGACGAAACAAAGAAAAATGAATCTGCATTCATTTCACACCAGGGGTATAGAGTTTAAAAATGCTGTTAAGTTGCACTTGGCCATCATTTCTCTAGTGGAGTTGTGAAATACTAACAGCCTTCAATATTCACCATAAGGCTGAAAGGAGTTGATGTTTTACCTTTAAAACAAGATTTATCAGGGGTATATATAAATATATGTATATTGTATATATGTTAGAGAGATTAAGAGTATAACTTATAAAAAGAAAATCTATATAAAATAATTATATATCCATCCCATGTTACATGTTATCATTAAGTTGGTAACAAATGGCATAAAAATAGCTGTGCCTTTAATTCGTGGTAAAGGCTATTTGCTTTTTCCCATAGAAAGCTAACATGTACCTATCACCTATGATGGGGTTTGATGCAGCCAGTCTGTGGCATTAATAAGAATAATGACACTCAAACTTCAAACAATGGAAACGTGTACAAATCCACTCTACCAGATTTAGGTTTAGAGAAAAAAAATATTTTTGAAAAGGTTTTGTAGAGAACTATTTAAAAATATACAGAAAGGCTGAGTATGGCCTTCGTGAAACTGCTCTTACCTAAAATGTAGTAGACTTTTGAGCGTCTAAAGATGCAAGGTGAAACCATTAGAGAGATGGGTATTTAGTGTTTGTCATTTTATATTTAAGAAACACCCGTAGCGTGCTTGGTGCTCAACATTAAACATGGTCTTTGGAGTTCTTCTCCACCACCCAGCTAAAGACATTTGTCATATAAACACATCTTTAAAGCAGTTGACTTTGTATATCTTTTGTTAAATAACCGACCAAAAGCAAAAAGGAAGAAAGGAGAGAAGGAAGGAAAGAAGGGAGAGAAGAAAAGAGAAAGTGCCCCATCAGTCTTTGGTGACAGGGGATTCGAACCGTATCTCCTCTGCCTGAGCACGCTGACTGGGACTGGAGCCTGTTTCTGAGAGCGTCGGGCGATGGCCAGCACCGCTGCGTTCTGGCCTCAGCGAGCATTTCCTCTGTTTCACCCCCAGAGCCCCCTGTTCAGCCAGGTGGAGAGTCAGCACGCGTGTTTTGTTCTTTGGGTCTGTCTGTGTCTTGTGTGGCCAGTTTTGGACAGTCTTGACCTTTAGTTTCTGCTTCGTCCGATGTTTTCACTGTTCACGCTGTCGGCCCGAATCCCTGTCCAACAGCATTCGCGCCTCTGAAGCCTCCCCTTCTGCTGGAGAACACAGTGTTGGCCGACGCAGCCTCGCTGGAGTGAACTCGGCTGTCCTTGGCCGTTTTCACCAAAGCGGAGGAGCCGGTCCACCCACAGTCAGGGCCTGTGCAATCGAGGGGTCCTGGATCATGAGACGTGACTAACTTTAATGATTTGCTGGGAGACAAATAAATCAGCCATATTTTCTCCATCAGCCATATGAGAAACCTCAGAAACACCTAAATCCCTTCAGCCTCACTTCACTATGGAACCATTTTTGTTTAAATGGTCTTTAAAGTTGGAGTTGTAATCATCCGTTGTCTTTACTCACTACCTAATAAAGGATGAAGCCTAATCATAGAACTTAGCGCTGGATTCTCTGTGAATTGTTTCCCCACATGCCATGCATTTATCAACCCCAGGTCCGTATCTATCATGGCTCAAGCTGCTGTCAAGTTCTGTCCTTTCCCTGAGGGAACTTCATTTCATGAAGAAAGATCAGATTGGTGAGCAGTGGTGCTCTGAACATCCCGAGGGGGCTCTGACTTTACAGTTATATGTCCCTTCTCACGCCACATAGCCACGGGCAAGGGAGTGATAGACAGGCCTCTCTGACCTCATTTCAAACAAATATCAATGCATTGCAAGGGCCAGATGCTCCAGGAACAAGCATTGCTGCACCCCATCCAGATCACCCAGACAGATGGAGACAGGCGTCGGGAAGGCACTGTTTTTCTCTTCTGAGAAAACAGGTGATTACAAGTGACAAACCCCTCCTCTCCCTGGTCCTGAACTTTGAAGAGTGGTCGTTCTATACACATAAGCAAACACTGTTGGCTTTTGGCCGTTAATATCATCACTACCTCATCTCAGAGGACTGCAGTCTTCAGGGCCTGCTGGGTTTCCGTTTTTCACTTGCAATAATTCATTGCCATTATCAGAGAGATAATTTGGTTTTTTGAAAGGTGCTACATATTTTGTTGCCAGGGAACTGTTTAGCCAAGAGAACTTTTATACTTACTAGGAAATTAAAAGGACAGGAAATCATAACACAAAGGAATAAAAATGAAAAGGCTTAAAACCAGGATTATTCAGTGTTCACTGTGGATGTGCTCATGTGTGTTTCCAAGGCACAAAACCACTTCATGGTGGTTGTGGGCAGCGAGTTTCACTTACCATTAATGCTTTAGATTAATATCTGTCTCCACACCATGGAATATTTCAACTTTCCAGAAGAAATCAGATCAAAAAGCTTAAAAAAAAATGAATGGTTTAGAGAGAAAACTTCCTTCAAATCTCAGTTGACCTCTGGAACCACCTCCTTGTACGTTAGTATGGATGGCATCACGTTAGTCACTCTTGGCAGACAGGTGGCGCTGGTGGTAAAGAACGCGCCTGCCAATGCCGGAGTTCGATCCCTGGGTCGGGAAGATCCCCTGGAGGAGGCAGGGCAACCTGCTCCAGCATTCTTGCCTGGAGAATCTCATGGACAGAGGAGCCTGGGGGCTGCAGTCCCGGGAGTCGCAAAGCCAGACACAGCCGAAGCCACTTAGCAGAGCACAGCACACAGGAGAGAGATGGCGAAGGAGGGAGGGAAACCAACGCGGCCTGAAGGGAGCCAAGCTCTGCTGCCCTGGGGCACGTGGGGTCTTCCTGGACAGAGAGCGAAACCGCGCCCCTGCACTGCAGGCGAAAGTCGTTCAGTCGTGTCCGACTCTGCGACCCCATGGACTACCCAGTCCACGGAATCCTCCAGGCCAGAACACTGGAGCGGGAGCCTTTCCCTTCTCCAGGGCATCTTCCCAACCCAGGGATCCAACCCGGGTCCCCCACGTTGCAAGGCAGATTCCCCTGGAGCCCCTAGGAATGAGGAAAGCCGGGCCCGGAAAGAACTCAGGGTTCATTGTGCACTTCGTTTCTGCCCAGCAGGTAACATGTCAATAGTCAACGAATGCTTTGGCCCTCATTTCTTCATCAGCAATGTGAGTGAGAGTGAGTAGAGACTGAACTGGGTAAATATTCCTGCATTGAAAAAGACACTTTTCTCATCCTCACTGCTTTCTTATAGCGAACCAGACAGCTACTCAAATATTTGCATTTGCTCAGAAAAGTGTTCTGTATTCCTTTCCTGCCTGAGGCTACATCACAGAGTAGGTCCATTCATCTGACTAATCGGAATGTAGACTCACCCAAAGCTGTTAGAAAGAAAGAAAGATTTAGTCGCTCAATGGAGTCCCACTCTTTGCGACCCCGTAGACTGTAGCCCACCAGCTCCTCCGTCCATGGGACTCTCCAAGCAAGAACACTGGAGTGGGGTGCCGTTTCCTTCCCTAGAGGATCTTCCCGACCCAGGGGTCAAACCCGGGTCTCCCACATTGTAGGCAGACGCTTTACCGTCTGAGTCACCAAGAAAGTCCTGACAACTCTTAGGGGACTTGCTAATCACATTAGATTCATGCCAAAGCTGTTTAGGATGTACTGCTTCTGTTGTCTCAGTCTAAAACATAAAAAACATCTGAATGAAACCAGTCCCAGTGACAGCCATGGAAATCGACAGTGTGGCTGCGGAGGGGGCCACAGATCCTCGCTGGCCTCATCCTGCTCTCCTGGCTGTGCTGTCTCCTGCAGCAGGAAGGGACCCCACTGGAGCCACTCTTAACCCTGTCCTGAGTCTGCCTGTGTTTTCGGTCAGAGCCACCCCTTTAGACTACTTGCTCCACAGACAGAGGACACCAGTTGTGCCCTCTTGTTACTGACACAGCAAGAATTTTTTGGACTGAGTCCTGACGGTGAATGTTTTACAAAATGGTAGCTGTTGTTTTTCACTGAAGTAGCCGATGCATTTGCAGAGCATCTTTTCCAGTCTGTCTACAGCATCCTCAGTCACAACAGCAGCTCCTATCAGGAAGGGACGCAGATGGCGTCTTTGGTTGAGTCTGCGTTGCCCACTCCTATGCTGAGAGGGGTGTCGGGGCTTCCAGGAAAAGATGAGTCTGATGCTGCACCTTCCCCACGTGGCCTACAAGGCCGTTACTTCCAGGAACGGTTTATAGCTTGCCAGAATTACGAATGGTGATGGAAGACAGGTTCTGTACTGGGAAAACTTCCTCTGTGCTACTTAATCAAAAGCCTGAGTAGATTGCAAAGAGTCACAGTTTATGTTATCAATGCACAGACGTGAAAGGACCGAGAATTGCCTTCAGTCTGATCATCTTTCCCCGCTTCTCAGTGATGGAAGTCATTCTTCCAAGATGGCGTCTCTAGAAAGTGCCCAAATTTCAAGTCAAGTTTGATGGTTAACACAGATGACCAAGTTGAGAATAGGGTCAATAGAAAACGGGGTTATTCTCTTCATGACTGACAAGTCAACCTAAAAGTAATTTCCAAAACGTAGAGATAAAATGATTTGTGAGCGAAGTTCTAACTAAGCTTAAGTACTTGCACAGTAGCCAGGCCATAAACCACATCTAAACCTAAATGTGTGCGGACAGAGAGACACATGCATCTTTTAAAAATGTAAGCCTCAGGACCTATTTTACCTGCTACCACTTTCAACATCTTATTTTAAAATAATTAGGTTGACTTTACTGTAAGAAGAGGAGCTCGCATCTAATCTCTGTCACGTTAGGGCGCTGGGGAGGTTGGCAGGCAGCTGTTCCACAAGGTGCTGTGCTGTCTAGCAAGGCTCTTTGCTGGCAGTCTGAGTTGGGTCATGCAACTGCATCATGGCATATAGCCTGCTCATTTTGACTCTAGGGATTGAACTCTTATCCAGTCTTCTTCCACTCCAGGTAGTGTGCAGGACAAGGTCAAACAAGGCTAAAGGAAACTGGCAAAGAGAGAATCCTTTATTGGGGCCCAAATTACATTTTTTTTCCAGGAAAAACATTTTTTTTAAGCCACTCTGTTATTTGTTTGAACTTAATGAGACATGTCACACTGCCTCATAGTGTCACTTTATATTTTAAAATGCTTATATAAATGGCTTCCCTGGTATCTTAGCTGCCCAAGAATCCACCTACAAGGCAGAAGACCCTGGTTCAATTCCTAGGTCAGGAAGATCCACTGGAGAAGGGACAGGCCACCCGCTCCAGTATTCTTCGGCTTCCCTGGTGGCTCACCTGGTAAAGAATCCACCTTCAATGCAAGAGACCTGGGTTTGATCCCTGGGTTGGGAAGATCCCCTGGAGAAGGGAACAGCTACCCACTCCAGTACTCTTGCCTGGAAAATCCCATGGATGGAGGAGCCTGGTGGGCTGCAGTCCATGGGGTCACTAAGAATCGGACACGACTGAGCAACTTCACTTTCACTTTTCATTTTCATGCATTGGAGAAGGAAATGGCACCCCACTCCAGTGTTCTTGCCTGGAGAATCCCAGGGACGGGGGAGCCTGGTGGGCTGCCGTCTCTGGGGTCACACAGAGTTGGACACGACTGAAGCGACTCAGCAGCAGCAGCAGCAGTGAGACATGAAGCCATTGAGAGACAACGTCACAGAGCTTTACTGAGTTTTTAAGCCATGGTGAGAGCATATAGAATTTTATGAACCACAGATAACAATATGTGTATCCTTGGATAGTTGTCAACTCAATTTAAAATGAGTTATCTTATCATTCTGGTGCTCTGATGACCTGAGAAGGTGGATAATGACGGGTGCCACAGGAGGAAGGCCTCAGAGGGAGGGCTGTGTGCATGTGTACTGCTGATTGACTTCATTCTACATCAGAAGCTAGCGCAGCCTTGTAAAGCAATTATCTTCCAATAAAATACGTTATCTTATGGTTTCAGCACAGAACACTTGGGCTACAGGTGGCTAATACTGGGTGGAGAGCTTCCACCAAACGCCTTCTGTCTCTTGTTGACTGTGAGCTGACACTACTGGATGGAGAAAAGTTGTCGAAATTCTAGAAAGTTTAGTTTCCATAAACTAGTCAAGAAGAATGTCTTGGTATGCCATCTGCTTTTTAAGGGGATTATGGAAACATATGTGGACGTGTTGGGTACTGGGGAAAAGCCTTGCAGCCAGAGGATCAGGACACAAGACTGACCTTCACAGAACGCGGAGTGTGGTTTCCAGTTTCAACACAAACCAGCTCTGAGGAAATGGGGCCAACTCGCTATTTTGGTGATTCCCTTGCGGAAGAAACAAGAATAACAATGGAATTACTTTATAGAGATGTGCTTTTAAAGAGGCTGAATTTAGTGAAAGCAAGTCATTTGCCTCTCAAAATTTGTTGCAAACCTGAATCTAATTTCTCTAAATTTCAATAAAAATTTTTTAAAAATGAACCTTATAATTACAGGTTTCATATTCCTGCATGCTATTTGAAATGGAACTGATCTGATTCCAAAGCATTTTGTCTTGGAAAAAAAAAGAAAAAGTTGATGGATTGTTTCCAGAGATGCTGCTTTAAACACACATAAAGCTATATGCTAAGAACATCACTTTCCTTGGGAAATTTGTTAGTCCTATTTTTTTTTCACTTATTTTATCAGTTTAAATCTTATATCAGTTCAACTACAGTTTTATTTTTTACATAATTGTATGGAAATATAGTATTTAACCAACATATGATAAGACATTCAACTGTCGCAAAAATTGGACATTTGGTTATTTTTATTTTTTAATTTCTTTTCAAGTTTAGTTGATTTACAAGGTTCTGTCTGTCTCAGCTGTGCTGTAATGTCATTGAATTATACATGCTTATATATTTATTTTTTTCAGCGTCTTTTCCACTATAGATTATTACAAAACCGTGAAGCAGGCCAGGGGCTAAACCTTCGCCTTCCAGCGCAGGAGTGCGGGCTCGATCCCTGGTCAGGAGCTAAGCTCTAACGAGCCTTTGGGCCAGAAAACCAAAACATAAAAAGGAATATTGAGTATAGATTCCGGTGTGGCTATTTTTAAACGGTGATTCTTAACAACAGAGCCACCGACACATCCTATCAAGTGAACTGAGTGATGACCCTGGATATTCACTGACAGGAGCCAGTTTGAGCCTTAGTCTCAAGATAAAAATAGCCTAGTCCACACGCATTTAGTGACCGCCAATTGAAGGCTGTGTTTGTTTTTGACAACTAGACTTCTAATGGGAAACTCTGGGGTGAGCATTTCAAACATTTGAATAGTATTCTCAAATTTTTTTAAAAAAGGTTATGGTTTGTCCTACATTTGTGTAACTGAGGGCAGGGGGACCTACTTAAGGGGAAAAAAGTGTGTAATTTTTGTCCTCCTATATTCTCATTGCTCAGAGAATGCAGGCAGGGCTTTGTCCAATATCAGCTGCTTTGCAAAAGGTTTCATAAGATTTTCAGTTCAGTTCAGTCACTCAGTCTTGTCTGACTCTTTGCGATCCCATGGACAGCAGCACACCAGGCCTCCCTGTCCATCACCAACTCCTGGAGCCCACCCAAATCCACGTCCATTGAGTTGGTGACACCATCCAACCATCTCATCCTCTGTTGTCCCCTTCTCCTCCCACCCTCAGTCTTTCCCAGCATCAGGGTCTTTTCCAATGAGTCAGCTCTTCAGGTAGCCAAAGTACTGGAGTCTCAGCTTCAGCATCAGTCCTTTCAAAGAACAGTCAGAACTGATCTCCTTTAGGATGGACTGGTTGGATCTTCTGGCAGTCCAAGGCACTCGCAAGAGTCTTCTCCAACACCACAGTTCAAAAGCATCAATTCTTTGGCACTCAGTTTTCTTTATAGTCCAACTCTAGCATCCATACCTGACTACTGGTGAAACAATAACCTTGACTAGATGGACCTTTGTGGACAAAGTAATGTCTCTGCTTTTTCATATGCTGTCTAGGTTGGTCATAACTTTTCTTCCAAGGAGTAAGCCTCTTTTAATTTCATGGCTGAAATCACCATCCACAGTGATTTTGGAGCCCCTAAAAATAAAGTCTGACACTGTTTCCGCATCTATTTGCCATGAAGTGATGGGACCGGATGCCATGATCTTCGTTTTCTGAATGTTGATCTTTAAGCCAACTTTTTCACTCTCCTCTTTCACTTTCATCAAGAAACTCTTTAGTTTTTCTTCCCTTTCTGCTACAAGGGTGGTGTCATCTGCATATCTGAGGTTATTGATATTTCTCCTGGCTATCTTGATAACAATAATAGCTCATATTCAAGAGAGCATCAGCAGAAATACCAANGACCGGATGCCATGATCTTCGTTTTCTGAATGTTGAGCTTTAAGCCGACTTTTTCACTCTCCTCTTTCACTTTCATCAAGAAACTCTTTAGTTTTTCTTCCCTTTCTGCTACAAGGGCAGTGTCATCTGCATATCTGAGGTTACTGATATTTCTCCTGGCTATCTTGATAACAATAATAGCTCATATTCAAGAGAGCATCACCAGAAATACCAAAGCAGTATAATGAACATAACTAGCTTTTTATGAAGAAACAGGAAAAAAAAAAAAAAAGAATGAAAGCAAGGGTTTTAGAAATTGACTTGCTAGTCACACAGACGGAGGTCTGTGACCCATCACTCAGCTACACTGATGATACAGGGGTCAGAGCTTCTCCAGCCGCTCACGTGGGGACAGGGTGGAGCTGCAGGATCCGAGGGGACGAGTGGAGCTGCAGGATCCGTGCACTCAGGCTGCAGGCCTCTGAGGCTTCCACGCCCGCCTGTGCAGTGAGCGGCTTTGCTCTTTTCCTCTTGCCAAATCATGCTGAATAACCTTTCATCAAAGGTTCTGGATGTCCCCAGGTGGACTTGGACAGCTGAGACGGAATTTTTTGCATGTTTTACATTTTGATAGCTGCATGATGACTCTGCATTGCTGCTATTATTTCTTTCCATTGCAGACCCAAACAATGTCCCCTGGTGTGCCAATAGCGCCCTAAATTCAAAATAATAATAATAATCAGAACAGTTCACATCATCTGCATCATGTCATTCTTCTGTTTTAAGGCCTGGAATAAAAATCCCCTCTATACCAACTATTTCCACAGTATGAAATGAATCAGTTTTATTGACTCAAATGTAAAATATAACACATTCTATCCTGACTCTGGTCCTGTACTAAATCAAAGTTGCAGCTGTGAACAAATTAACCTCTTTTTTAAGAATCCAGGAATTCTTTAAAAGAACCTATTTCAATTCTTAGAAAAGACACCAATGGTGTTTCTATGTGATGGAAACTCCCTACTTCCTTCAGCAGCTCTAGGAACATCAGTAGGCACGATCCTCTGTCTCTTTGACAGTTTTAAAATTGTCCAAGTAAATAAGATATTACTGCCTATTTCAGGAGGTTGGTTGATTTAGGTCTTTATTATTCACTTAGTCCATGAAATAAATATAGGTGCAAATTATTCTTGGAGAAGGAAATGGCAACCCACTCCAGTGTTCTTGCCTGGAGAATCCCAGGGATGGGGGAGACTCGTGGGCTGCCGCCTATGGGGTCACACAGAGTCGGACACGACTGAAGTGACTTAGCAGCAGCAGCAGCATATTATTCTCTCATCCATAAATAAGCCATAGGCAATGTATCCAATTTAAGACACATTTTTCTTCTTACTTGAAGCTTTACGGCTTTCGAGAACAAAGTTTACAAACTACATGGTCTACTCTACTTGTTTGCAACATCTTACAGTTCCAAGAAATACAGAAAAATTGTATAACACAATTGTCCCAAGTGTCAACTAAGACATTTAGTGACTCACAGGGCATGTATCTTGTGACTGTCTCTCAAAAGAAATGTACTTTTTGATGGGGGAAGAAAGTAAAATCCTGTGTGTTTATTCATCTCTAAAGGACAGTGTTCCATGGTCCTTCTTTCTCTCTTGTTAGAAAGATACCAATTCTCATTTTTGATCATTTAGTACATTTCAATTAAGTGTTAGGCAGAGCAAGCATTTTATTTATAACTTTGAAACCCAGTGGTTGGCCCCTGCTGAAATAAAATTTCACTGCAGACAAGATGTTGCAGGATAATATTCCATGCTGCCATAGGGCAGAAAAGGTTTTTTTGGTTTGTTTGTTTATTTTGCCTGAACAGTGCCTAAACAAATTTTAATTAGTTCCCAAATGTCTTTCAGAAAAAAGAAAGGGGATTTCCTGTAAAGTTAGAAATTCCGACTCCTCTTGAAAAACCAGAAAACCCGAGAGCCCTCGTTGCTATTGTTTGGTTGCCGAGTTGTGTCCAAGTTTGTGACACCATGGACTGTCACCCGCCGGGCTCCCCGTCCACGGTTCTCCAGGCGGGAATACTGGGGTGGGCTGCCATTTCCTTCTCCAGGGGATCTTCCTGAAGCAGGGATCGAACCGGGTTCTCCTGCGTTTCATGAGAATTCTTTACTGAGCCATCCGCGTTCCTATTAGGCAGCCGTTGGCTGCTCACTCAACTGCCTCCTGCTTTGGGGAAAGGAGGGGGTTTGCTGTGATCTGTGCTCAGAGGCCCCAGCATAGCTTCCTGCCAGGCCAGTGCTCTCACTGGGTCTGCAAACCCCAGAGGGCTCGTGGGTTCCCAGCTGTCCCAGGCTCTTCTGCAGGGGCTCTCCAGGGTCTTGCACATCCTGTACCTTCACCCCCGTCAAATCACAGTTCCTAGAGCCACCTTGCACATGCTTTTGATTCTTGTTTTGGATCGGCAGCTTCCTGGGGAACATTGTTTTGCCATCTATTTCAGTCAAGTTTCCCTTTACCAGAATATAATTTGTGAGAAATTAAGCAGTGGAGTGCGTGTGGGTTTCTTGGAGTTGAGACATAGGAACTGCTTGATTCAGGCGGTGGGTAACTTTATTCAGAAAGGGAGTCTGTCGTTTTCTTTGCACCTTCCTTTAGGAGAGTCTGGCTTCAGCTAAGAGCAGAAACTGGATTTCAGAAATAAATACCAAGTATCTTACACATGAAGAAAAAAAATGTCTTTCTTCATTTCTTTCTTCAAGTTAAACATGATGAGAAATTCTGAAACAATAATGTTTCTGGATATGTTTGCTCCATTTTTTTTTTTTTGTAGGGGGGGGGGAGGTGGAGAGGAGCCACATACAACTTTCCTGAAATACCTGGAAGCTGCCAGGCTATTTGAAAAAAAATCCACACAAAAGATTTTATTATTAATGTTCAAAACAACCTCTGCTCATTCTCATATTTCAGAACATATTTCCCATTGAATTAGCCATACCATGCAAAATATCTATCCTTATTACTGGGCTGGGCAATAAAAGGACACATTGATGCTGATTCACATTCGTGATTTTTAAATTGCTAATTATTTAAAAGCAAAGGTCTCCTTCCTGTTGTTTTGCTTAGAAATGGAGCTCCATGGCTGATCATAAGTTTCTGTTGAGTATTCCAAGCTAGGAAGCTAAGCCAAAGCTAGATTTGGAATCTTGACTAACATACAACTTCGCATTTTTCAAAGTGTGTAATCCAGGCATTGCAAATAATTTCTGGCCAAGTCTTAGGAAACTGCTCATAGTCTTTCTAAACATAGCTGGGAATTGTTATGCTGAAGTAAAAACCAAATGTCAGCTAAGGTCTGATACTGGGGAAAACAATTAGCACAGGAGTGAATTACCCTCCAGGGAAAGAGCTCACCTTCAAGTGCTAATTATTAGTTGATCATGTTTTATTCATTCATCGGAATTATTTTCGAGATCATCAGAGCATTTCAGGTGGGTTGGGTTGTGATGGGAAAGACCACACAAACATCCCCTCTACAAATACATGGTGTCTTTAGCTAAAGATACAGGGCTCCACGGAAGCAGAATGCCTTAGAGGGCAGGACAAAGCAAGGCTTCTTTTGCCCAGTTTTTTTCCTCTGGGTTAAGTGAGGTGAGATGTGGAGGAGGCCAGACAAGTTTGCCAGCAACCTCTAGCACAGAGAACGGCCTGCCAGATTTATGAACGAAAACCCAGGTTATACTGACTGATGCTGAAGCTCCAGTACTTTGGCCACCTGATGTGAAGAACTGACTCATTTGAAAGGACCTTGATGCTGGGAAAGATTGAAGGCAGGAGGAGAAGGGGACGACAGAGGAAGAGATGGTTGGATGGCATCATCGACTCAATGGACATGAGTTTGAGTAAGCTCCGGGAGCTGGTGATGGACAGGGAAGCCTGGCGTGCTGCGGTCCATGGGGTCGCAAAGAGTTGGACACGACTGAGCGACTGAACTGAGTGGACACTCATTTAGTGCCATTGTGTAGTTAGACACGTTAGTTCCTAGGGCTATCAGAACAAATGACCCATAGCTTTGATGGCTTAAAAACGGCAGACGTTCCGTCAGTGTTCTGCGGTGGTCTAAAGGGAAAGGAAATCCACAAAAAAGAGCCGACACGTGTGCACACGGAGCCGAGTCACTTTGCTGTCCATTAGAAACTAAGGCAACGTTGTAAAACAACGATTCTCTAAGAAAAAAAAAAAAAAAACCCAGCAGAGACTCATCCTCTCCCGGTTCTGGAACCCAGGTGCCCCAAGTCAGGGTGCCGACAGGGTGAGTTTCTGCTGTGGGGCCCGAGGGGTGGTTCGTCGCTCGCCGTCTCCCAGCTTTCTGCTGTGATCTTCAGTCCGTGACTGTACCCCTGCGCACGACCCCGTCTCTGCCTCTGTTTCCACATCGGGGCCCCCTGTGTGTCTCCACGCCACCTTTATTCTGTGGGGCTGAGTCTCCTCTCCTTCGTTATAAGGACGCCAGTCACACTGGATTAGGACTCATCTGAACAGTCGTGTCTACCAAGATCCTATTTCCAAACAGCCTGCATTCTCAGGTGCTAGAGGCAGGGCTTCAGCAGACCTGCTAGATGGAGACAGCTCAGCCCCTTCTGCCTCAGCTCTGGCCTCCCAGGGAACTGACACGCAGCCTGCACCTCTGCCTTCAACGGGCTGTTACATGCTTAGGACTTTCCTGAGTCCAGCCAGCACCATCAAGCCTTCCACCTTGATCGGTCTGAGGGGCAGGCAAGCAGAACAGGGTCTCCCAAACTATCTTTTATCCAACTGGTCTCTCTCTCTTTTTTTTTTTTCCTCGAACATTCTGCCCCTTGCTTCCACAACCTCTCCTGTTGTCTTTGATTGGGTCTCCCAGAAGCAGAGGCTGAAACGGGACTCTCACGAGAGTTGTTTTTCTCCGAGGGGTGCTCTAGGGAGGAAAGGAACGGAGGAAGCAGGACAGGGCCAGAGCAGACCGCTAAGGGCAAGCCTCAGGGTGGCTTCATGGGAAGCTTGAAACTGTTTTAATCATTCGTATCTGATCAATAACATAAGAGTAATGTATTAAAGAGATTTCTCCTGGGGCTCAGTGGTAAAGGAGTCGCCTGCCATTGTAGGGGACATGGGTTCAATCCCTGGGTTGGGAGCGGGTCTCCTGGAGGAGGGCATGGCAGCCCACCCCTGTATTCTTGCCCAGGAAATCCCAGGGACAGAGGAGCCTAGTGGGCTGCAGTCCATGGGGTTGCAAAGAGTTGAGACACAGCTGAGTGACTGAGTGAGCATAACCACATTAAAAGAGACGGGGGTGGTCAGGAAAAAAGTGCTGAACTGCGGAAAACAGAGATGACTCTCATCAGCTTCATGGACTGTCTGTGTAAGCTGAGGAGTAATCCTAGTCAGCCTGGAACACTTCCAGCTGCCTCCTGCCGCCCTGGTGGCATCGTCACTACTGCTCCATTTCAAGCGCAAAAGTGTCCTGATTTGGTTGATAAATTGCATGGACAGTTTATTTTTCCTCTCCTTTATCCAGTTTATAATACGAATGGGTTGGAATAGATGACATAGAAGGGCCCTTCCAACAATAAAGTGTTCCATGCAGTACTTTCTATTACCTCAAACATGCCGCTTTTTGCGGCACTCTGCTAAAGGATAGTTGATATTTTACCCTAATAATCAAGTTATCACATTTTCTATTCACCATTCTTCCACCCCCATGCTTCCGTTCACGCATTCTTTATTGGTGGGTAGTTACTACATGCCCTCTACGCTATCAGATAAGTGAGGGAAATGTACCTGAAACATATTCAGTCTCTACACCAAATTCTTTGCTTTTAAAAAAATTTCACCTTATCAGTGATCACAAGGGTAAAACCTTACTATCCACATGTGCCAAATATAAAATAAATAAGACCCCAGAGACAGAGCCGCTGCCCCAGGATAAACAGGAAGTGAGCTTTGCAGACAATACTTAGAACATGAAAAAATTTTTCATCAGACTCTTTCACAGAATAACGAATCTTCATAGAATCCAGCTCAAGAACAGACCATCGTTTGCAGCCCAGGTGAGGAAGCAGTTATCCATCAGTTTGGTTGAGAAACAGTAGTGTTGACTGTGATCACATGATGGTGCTGACGACGCTGAGTTTACTTCAGTTTCCGGACTCTTCACTGTCTGTTTACCATCTCTCCTTTTACTGCACAGGGATCTAAGACGCGCAGGTCAAAGTGTAAAATCTATGCCCTGCCATCAACTCTTCCACTATACAATGACAAGATAGATATTAGAAGGGTCATCAGTTACTCAGCACCGAGGAGAGGCCCTGCTGAATTAGTGACTTCTTTTCTACAGTTAATATTTATTTATGTTTTAAACGTCAGTATTATGGATTTACAATGTTATATTAATTTCTGCTGTACAGCAGAGTGATCCAGTTACTCCAGTGATCCAGTGGATTGTAACTGGAAAGTGTTTATTCTTTTCCATATTCCTTTCTGTTACGGCTAATCATAGGATACTGCGTATAGCTCCCTGTGCTACGNTGTCGTGTCTGACTCTTTGTGGCCCCTTGGACAGTAGCCCACCAGGCTCCTTTGTCCGTGGAATTTCCCAGACGAGAGTTCTGGCATGGGCTGCCACTTTCTTCTCCAGGGAATCTTCCCAAACCAGAGAGCACACCTGTGTCTCTTACTGCACTGGCAATCCAATTCTTTACCGTTACTGCCACCAACCCTGGCTAAAAGAGCTTCCTGGGACTTCCTGGTGGTCCAGTGACTAAGACAGCTCATGCCCAACGTACAGGGCCAGGGTTTGATCCCTGGTTAGGGAACCAGATCCCACATGTTGCAACTAAGTGTTCGCATGCCGCAACTAAAGATCCCATGTGCTGCAGTGAAGATCCTGTGTGCCACCACGAAGATCCAGCATGGCCAAAAAATAAATTAATAAATATCTTTCCAAACACAAATAAGTAAATAAAAGAACATTAGTTCCGACATCCTGTAGTCGCCTTTCTCCCATCTTTGGCATAGTACACACCACTGGGATGCTGACACCACTACGGTTGGGCTTTTTCCATAAAAGGGATTTTTTTCCCACTTTGGTATGAATTTTTTTTCATGGAAAATACACTATGTAGGTGAAAGATGCTTGACTTTGGGATTTGCTATTCATTTATCCTACTCCTCTTCCATAGGTAAAAAAAAAACCCAAGGAATACATATATGTGCGTTTTATTTCGTGTGATATCTCCATCTTTCTCTGTAATAAAGAGCAGGTATGCAGATCAACCAGAATAAGGCTTAGATACCAGCTGATGTGATTGCAGAGCTGAGGGAGCTTCCAGAAACTTTACATGCCCAGCTGTGGCTCCAAAGACAAAACACACACATAGTGTTTCCAGCTCCAGATCCAAGTGGCTCCCTGGGCATCTACGCTGCCTGCCACCCATCATGCCTGAAGCTCTTGTACCTTGAGGTCCCGGAAGATACAAACATCAAGGGACACCATCCACAGGCTGAGAATCCGAAGCCTTCCGATCCAGCCGCCACATGCATTTTGGGCTGGCACTTGTGTTTCTGTAAGTCTTTCCATGACGTTTTTAGCTTGATAAGATTGGGTGTTTTCTGATCTGAGAACAAGGGCTAGTTCCTGCCAGTCATCTGTTTCACAGTGAAATAACTTTGTATCATAACTTGGTAGCAGTCAGCGACTACGGCCATGAAACTAAAAGAACTCTTGCTCCTGGGAAGAAAAGCTGTGACAAACCTAGCTGCTGCTGCTGCTGCTGCTGCTGCTGCTGCGTCGCTTCAGTCGCGTCCGACTCTGTGCGACCCCATAGACAGCAGCCCACTAGGCTCCTCTGTCCCTGGGATTCTCCAGGCAAGAACACTGGAGTGGGGTGCCATTTCCTTTTCCAAGGCATGAAAGTGGAAAGTGAAAGTGAAGTCGCTCAGTCCTGCCCGACTCTTAGCGACCCCATGGACTGCAGCCCACCAGGCTCCTCCATCCATGGGATTTTCCAGGCAAGAATACTGGAGTGGGTTGCCATTGTCTTCTCTGGACAAACCTAGAGAGCATATTAAAAAGCGAAGAGACCACTTTGCTGATAAATGTCTGTGTAGTCACAGTTATGGTTTTTCCAGCAGTTGTGTACAGACAGGAGAGATGGTCCATAAAGAAAGCTGAGCACTGAAGAATTGATACTGTTGAATTAGTGTTGGAGAATACTCTTGACAGTCCCTTGGATGGTAAGGAGATCCAACCAGTCCATCCTAAAGGAAATCAGTCCTGAATATTCATTGGAAGGACTGATGCTGGAGCTGAAGCTCCAATATGCTGGCCATCTGATGCGAAGACCTGACTCATTTGAAAAGACCCTGATGCTGGGAAGGATTGAAGGTGGGAGGAGAAGGGGACAACAGAGAATGAGACGGTTGGATGGCATCACTGACTCAATGGACATGGGTTTGAGAAAACTTTGGGAGACAGTGAAGGATAAGGAAGCCCGGCGCGCTGCAGTCTGGGGGTTGCAAAGAGCTGGATGTACGTTAGTGACTGAGCAGCGGCAGCAGCCTGGCACCACTGTGGCCTTAATGAGCTTGCCTGACAGTTATGCTGTTTACTCACCGTGTGGGCTTGAACCAGTTACTGAATTTCTCTGTGCTGTTTCCCTGCCTGTTAAACTGGCCTAAGAATCATTCATCCACATTATAGTGTTCCTTCCTGTCAGTAGCTAATATAATGTAGTAAAGTGCTTGATCCAGCACCTGGCACATAAGCTCTACGTAAATATTGTTATTACTATAATTATCCCTTAAGATGATTTGTGCAAACAAGCAAGAGTTCTTTCTTTGGCCAAAAATGGTGTTTTCAGGGAACAATATCCATTTTATACCCTGACTGTATATGTTTGGGTGTGTGAATTGTGTGTGTGCTGCATGAAGATATGATGAATCATCTATTGGTTCGAATTTTAGTGCTAAGGAAACTATGTCTATCATGCATTTGTGTATTCTGGTATATCTTTGATTATTTTTATTTAGAAATAGAAATATATTTTAGAGTATAGATAGGTTCTTAGGTTTAGAAATAATAGTAACTGTCATTTATTAGGTACTTAGAATTGACCAAACCCTTTCTATTCATAATCTTGTTTCATATTTACAAAAATCCTTTGAGCCAAGCTTTAATAGGCCCAACTTACAAAAGAGTAGTTCATGGTCCCAGAAGTTAAGCAACCAGACCAAATAGCAATAATATAGTAGATATTTAAGCCCCCCCCTTTTTTTTCTTTGTTTCTTTTTATTTTTTCTGGCCAATGATTTTTCATTTATTTTCAGAAGTGTACAACATTCACTATAATCTAATTTTAGGACATTGTTTACCATCCCAACCGTTTTTTCTTTAAAACCAATTGCTTTTTTCACTCTAGTTAATCTTCTCCCAAATTAATGAGTCTTTAATTAGTGAGCTTTAAAGGTAGTGATGCCAAGATTTCTGTTAGGTCTTCTTATTTAGTTTGGTCATCTACCCATCCACCCATCCAACAAACGTTTCTTGAAAAGACAATTTGCTAAGCAACTAGGATTTTTAGAAAAGCTTAAGACCTAGCATCTGCCTTGAGAAGTTCACACTTTAGAAAGCAAATGGATGTGCACATGAATAATGTAAATTTGCTGGGCTTCCCTGGGGGCTCAGATAGTAAAATAATCCTCCCGCAATGCAGGAGACCTAGGTTCGATCCCTGGTTGGGAAAATCCCCTGGAAGAGGGCACTCACTCCAGTAGTCTTGCCTGGAGAATCTCCAGGGACAGAGGAGCCTGGTGAATACAGCCCGTGGAGTCACAGAGTCAGGCACGACTGAGAGACGAGGCGCACACGGCATAGCAGGGAAGTGGACAAAAGCTGTGAGATCCCGGAGAGGTGCCTAACTTCCAGGTGGAGGAGAGACCGGGAAGTCAGCACAGGCTTCCAGATGAGACGAGGAGTTGAAACTAGTCTAGAGCCAAATAGGAAGGGAGGCTACAGTCTTTCTGAAGGATGAAGTGCTGGTCCTCAGAGGCAGGGCAAGGTTTTCAGACAGCTAGAGACATTTGGTAAGAGGATTCTTTCAGTTCAGTCCAGTCGCTCAGTCATGTCCGACTCTTTGTGACCCCACAAATCGCAGCACGCCAGGCGTCCCTGCCCATCACCATCTCTCAGAGTTCACTCAGACTCACGTCCATCAAATCTGTGATGCCATCCAGCCATCTCATCCTTGGTCATCCCCTTCTCCTCCTGCCCCCAATCCCTCCCAACATCAGGGTCTTTTCCAATGAGTCAGCTCTTCGCATAAGGTGGCCAAAGTACTGGAGTTTCAGCTTCAGCATCATTCCTTCCAAAGAAATCCCAGGGTTGATCTCCTTCAGAATGGACTGGTTGGGTCTCCTTGCAGTCCAAGGGACTAGGCTGTGTCAAATCCCCTCACCACAGACCATTGGGAACAGGAGTGGGAGGAGGTGAAGGATGAATGAAAGTGGAATTGCCTGGCATCTCAACAGAGGCTACTTGGAACTGATTTCATTGGTTCAATTGCCTAATTCCTCAGGCAATTACGTGTGTAAAAATTATCTGACGTTCTACCTTGTATTTCCTTTCTTTTTTCCATCCGCTATCCTCTTTTCTGAACAAACTGCAAGATTCTGGAGAGGAGCACAGTGTGAAGCGACTGGAAATCAAATCAGAACAACTCCTCAGCCAAGCCACTGTTCTAGTGGTGAATTCGGAAATGGCATCTGACAGAGATTCATCCTTTTAAATCAAACTCTCATCCCTGACATTGTCTCTCCTGTAACTCGAGAGTTCTGAAACACGGCGTTTCGCCATCCCCTGAAAACCAAAGCGCTTTCCACTTGTGAGAATAATTCACAGAGAGGAAGAGAGTCTGTGTGACTTTTCAGATTCAACACAGGAAGGACTGAACATCAATTGCTATTCAGATGCAACAGCAAGATCCGGAAATCTCTCCTCAGTGAATAAAGTTATTTGGAGAAGTATTTATTTATTAAAAACGTGCATGTTGCTAAGATACGAATCTGCAACAGGCAGAGTGCTTTGCTAAAGTTGCCAGCTCCTGGAGGGCAGTGTGCTGTGGGTGTGGGCTACCCCTGACTGCCAAGCGAGAGCCCTCTGTCCCTTCCAGGGCAATGGCATCTGGACATCGTGCCCCTGTCCTGCCCTTTTCTGGGGGCCAGAACTAACTCCTCTTGGAAAATTGGTGGACAAATCCCCACATCTTGTTTTCATTTTCCATCATAAGAAAAACCCCTTGATCCCTTTGTAAATTTTAGACAGAATTTTGGTCAAACACATTGTGAAATATTTGTCTTCTTGCTTTAAGTTACCTGTATTTGTTTTGTGCCTTTAGCGTTGGCAAATGGCTTGTGTTGTAAAGTTAGTGAAGCAGGAACACTGGGGTGGGGATGAGCGACGTGGAGCCTTATACAGAAGGAAAGAGGACAGTCTCATGGTTCACTGATGTGCGCAAAGTATTGATAACAAAAGCTAAGACCAAGGGGTTAAAATTTCACAGAGAGAGTTTGGCTTCACACAGAAGCACGCTTTGGAACTGATAATGTCATCTGGCGATCAAGCCAGGGTGCCGGATGCTGAGAAAGCCGGCTTCGGAGATGTCACGCCTGGCTTAGAACTCTGGCTCGGCCACTGCACACGTGTGCTCAGCAAACTTGCATCACCCCTCTGTGTCTCATCTGTGTTGTCTGTAAAATAAGGATAATCGTAGTGCAGAAAGCACAGAATTACTAAGAAGATCAAGAGAAAGACGGGAATGGCTTAGCACACTGCCCTGCAAACAGGAACAGTAGAAACAACTCCAGTCTAGTTAACATTTACTGAATGTGTGCAGTCACGGTGCCAAGAGTTATATAGATGACCTCATCCTGTCTTCCTAACGTGCTGCATGCTGCGGCTTCCGTCGTGTCTGAGTCTTCGTGACCCCGTGGACGGCAGCCCAGCAGGCTCCTCTGTGCGTGGGATTCACCAGGCAAGGATACTGGAGAGGCTGCCATGCCCTCCTCCAGTTTTCTCAGTAACCATAAGTTGTCGGAAATCGTCTGACTCCCCACCTTAGAAATTAAAAATGCAAAGGTGTTGAGTGAGGCACAGAGCCCCAAGCTCTCGCAAGCCTAGGATAAAGATTCTAACTCATGCAGCGATTTCAGACTCTGAGGTTAAAACCGCTGATCCCATTCTGGGTTTTAGAATATGCTTGGCACATTGTAAGCCTTACATAAATATTAGCTATTCCTTCTCTTATTATTAACTATCAGTAGATGCCTTGGAAAGCACGGACCTGGAACTATTCAAAATTTGGTTCATCATTCTCAAAGAATTCTGGATGAAGGATGACTGCAGTTTGTAGAAAATTATTAATTGGCCTTAAATGACCCTTTCCACTCTGCACTGGCTTTGGAATAAGCTGATGAGGATTAAAATTCTCATCGTGCCACTTTCTGTACTTCCCCAGTGGCAAAACAGTAAAGAATTCACCTGGAAGGCAGGAGCCAAAGGAGACGTGGGTTGGATCCCTGGGTCAGGAAGATCCCCTGGAGGAGGGCACGGCAACCCACTCCAGTGTTCTTGCCTGCAGACTCCCATGGCCAGAGGAGTCTGTCCTGCTGCTGCTGCTAAGTCGCTTCAGTCGTGTCCAACTCTGCGACCCCATAGACGGCAGCCCACCAGGCTTCCCCGTCCCTGGGACCCTCGAGGCAAGAATACGGGAGTGGGCTGCCATTTCCTTCTCCAGTGCATGGAAGTGAAGTCCTCAGTCGTGTCTGACTCTTAGTGGCCTCATGGACTGCAGCCCACCAGGCTTCCCCGTCCCTGGGATCCTCCAGGCAAGAGCACTGGAGTCTATAGAGTCACAAAGAGACAGAGACAGACAAGACTGAATGACTGAGCACGCACACTCTGCCCCTTTCTGGTTCTGTGACCCTGGACAGGCTGTTTAACATCTGTGACAATTTCAGTTGCCTGAAAAGTCCCGAGTAACATCACACTGTAAGGCGTGAGTGGAAGCCATGAGTGTAGAATTTCACACGCTGATTGATAGATGGTACTTGGAGGGTGATAGCAATAATTTCTAATGTCATCGTCTTATCTATACTGATTGGCTCCTTACTTCTCCCATCGGCTTCACCGTCTAGTCTCATCTTTTCATGTTGTTGGACTGCTTAGCGTCTTAGAACAGAAACATNCCTGAAAAGTCCCGAGTAACATCACACTGTAAGGCGTGAGTGGAAGCCATGAGTGTAGAATTTCACACGCTGACTGATAGATGGTACTTGGAGGGTGATAGCAATAATTTCTAATGTCATCGTCTTATCTATACTGATTGGCCTCTTACTTCTCCCATCGGCTTCACCGTCTAGTCTCATCTTTTCATGTTGTTGGACTGCTTAGCGTCTTAGAACAGAAACATTTTGCAGACGGTTTTGTCACTCTGTCAAACGGAAACACAGAATTGGGCGCCCAAGGGTAAAGGAAGATGGAAAGGACTAGAAGGAGCCGCTGACAGTGGAGGGAGTGGTGCTGGAAACTAGAGGGGAGGAGACGGGAGACCTGCGCGGCTGACTCCTCGCGGCCGCCTAAATCGGGGGCCACAGCCCAGGACGGCTAACGCTGAAGAGGAGTGACAGCGATGGGCAGCCGCAGGTCACTGCCGAGCTGGTGCGTCCCCAGCAGCGCTGATGAGAGGGCTGACCCGCTCGNCAGCTGACTCCTCGCGGCCCCCTAAATCGGGGGCCACAGCCCAGGATGGCTAACGCTGAAGAGGAGTGACAGCGATGGGCAGCCGCAGGTCACTGCCCAGTTGGTGCGTCCCCAGCAGCGCTGATGAGAGGGCTGACCCGCTCGCCGGCCCGCTTTCCCTCCAGAGGCGCAGGCAGTAAGCCGCCGTGGCGCTCCTGGCCTCCCCCGAGAACCGTGGTGAGCTCTGCCCTTAACCAGAGGACGGAGGGCGTTCCAACAGGGCTGAGCGGCCCTGATGGGACAGAACCCAGGGGGATGCCCCAAAGGCAACTCATGCAGGTAAACGTACTGGGTTCAGATTACACGTCTGACTCCTCGAGGATGGCCTCAAGCTCATATATTTTTATAAAATTATTTACCTGGATCCCAAAGAATTTAAAGTCCTTTTTATGAGAGGAAAGCAGAAATTATTTGCAGCTTTATTTTACCGTGAAGGGTTTCTATTCCTTTGCAGGCTTCAGGCTGTGCAAAGGGAGGGGTAGTGGGAGGATGGGGCATCACAAAGAAAGCGGACGGAAGCAGAAGATTCAGACTCCACGCGCTTCCCACACTGTAGTTACGCTGTCACTAACGCCGCGATTAGCTTCTCACGCCCGGATTTATTATGCTGTCATTATAGCACTTTTCCTTGCTGATGTATCAAGCCACTATTACATACTTGTTGGCATCTCATCTANCACACTGTAGTTACGCTGTCACTAACGCCGCGATTAGCTTCTCACGCCCGGATTTATTATGCTGTCATTATAGCACTTTTCCTTGCTGATGTATCAAGCCACTATTACATACTTGTTGGCATCTCATCTATCTAAGGGAAACAAGTGATTACCCGTTGCCAAGGAGACTAATAAGGAGTGTGCAAGCGAAGACTGCAGCGCTCTTGTTGGGAGATAACAAGTGGCTGGTATTTTATTTTCGATTAAATCATAAACTACCTCGTTGTTTGAAGAAAATTATCTTCTTTCTCCCATTAAAAAAACCACACAACAAAAACTAGAGCATGTATTTAAAAGGTAAGTCTAGAGACTTGAAAAATGAAATAGAGGAACATGATCGAACAAAAATGTTTTGGAAAATAAGAACATCTGATAAGTTTCCCTAGAAAGAAAATTAATTTGGGGGATTTTGAAAAGTTTTCCTCTCTATCAGAGAGACCTGCAACAAAAATAGGGCCCAACTGTTTCTTTTAAAAAATTAAAGAAGACACGGGGCTATGGATATGAACTGCAGATTTTCACAGACTCTGTGACACATGTTTCAAGGAAGTCACATGGGCTTTAAATAAAATTAGAGAGATCTGGGTATTCTTTCTCAGCCTCAGTGGGTTGGCTGCCAATCTTGCCCAAATGCTCGTCTTCTTGGGTTCCTTCCTTTGTTTATAAAACAGAGAAAATGACATTTCCCACAAGCATGTTGCAAAAGTTACATGAGATAGCATTTATTAACCATCTACAATATGTAATTTTCATGTTCCTCTCAATACTGTGTTATCATCATTGAATTCAAGCTTTCATTCAATATCTGCATTTACTTACAGTTAACAAATATGATTAAGACACCTCACAGTCTCTAAACTCAGAATTGTTACAGTAGCCTAATAAGTGATTCAGATAAATAAAATATAATTTTAATACTAAGTTTTCAGTATGATTACAGAGTCCACATGTTGCGGTAAGGCCAGCTACTGTAACAGATCAATATCTAAGTCTTAGCAGTTTAACACTNATATTTTAATTTACAAGAAAAATATAACTGTGGTCCTTCTGAAGACCAAAATACATTTCTCATATTGTATTTGGTCCTCCTTCACAGTTCCAGGCCCACAGCTCCCCAAACTCTTGGAATTTCCTAAGTGTTCAAAGTGACAAAGTGTGCCTTTTGCTATGTTAATAAGGAGCCTTTTGGAAAGTCCTTGACCATCTGATTAGGGAGCCCCACCCCTGACCTCCAGGGAGGGAAGAGGGGCTCGAGGGCAAATCACAGGGATGGCCAGTGCTTTAGCCAGCCATGCCTGTGTGATGAAGCCTCAGTAAATTCGCCAACGGACGGGGTTCAGAGAGTTCCTGGTGAGGCGGCCACCTGGAGTTTGGGGACCACAGTGTTCTCTAGTGCATGGAANCAGTAAATTCGCCAACGGACGGGGTTCAGAGAGTTCCTGGTGAGGCGGCCACCTGGAGTTTGGGGACCACAGTGTTCTCTAGTGCATGGAAGCCCCAGGTGCTCTCCCCGCAGTAGCTGGCTGTTCCCGACTTACATCCTCTATAATAAACAGGTCATCAAGTAGGTATAGTGTTCCTCCGGTTCAGTGAGCTGCTCTAGCCAATTAATCAAACCTGAGAAGGGGATCATGGGAGCCAGTGGGTCAGAAGGACAGATACCAACTTGGACTTGTGACTGGCATCTGAAACCCAAGGTGGTCACTGGAACTTCCAATCTATAGCCAGTGGGGTCAGAAGCATTTGAACTTGTAATTGGCCTCTGAAATAGGGGTGAGTGGGCAGTCTTGTGGGATTTAGTCCTCTTTTGATGGAATATAATGCTGTCTCCAGGTATATAGTATTAGAATTGAGTTGAATTTTCGGACAACCTAGCAGTATCGAAGGATTGCTTGTTGGAAGGTGTGGGAAATCCCTCACTCTCATGTTGAAGTTGGGTCCAGGAACCTCTTGCCCTTTATAATCAAGCTGTTTATTTTATTATTATTGAAGTCTAAAGGAATATTTACATATTCTGGAGTCAAATCCTTTATCAGATATTGCTTTGAAAAGATTGTTTTTTCTCCAACATATGGCTTTTCTTCTCATGTTCTTAACAATGTCATTCAAAAGGCAGAAGCTCTTGCATTTAGTGACTTCCAAGTTATGTTTTTTTCTTATGTTTCATGTTCTTGGTGTCAGATCTAAGTAGCCCTTGACTATGCATGGTTACAAAAGCTTTCTCTTATATTTCTTCCAGAAGTGTTATAACTTTACGTTTTACATTTGGATCTTTGAACTAATTGTAAAAACGTTTGTATATGGTGCAAGACAGGAATCCAAAGTGGGATTTCTGTTTGTTTGCTGCATATTTCAGCTGAATGTTTCAGGAGTATTTGTTGAAAATACTGTCATTTCCCCTATATAATTTTCCTTGCACATTTACTGAAGATTCATTGACTACATAAGTGTGGGTCTATTTCTGGGCTATATATCTATGTTTCATCACCCTACTTGTCTGTCTTGGTGTAAATACCATATTATTTTTAATCCTATAGTTTTACATTCCCTTAAAAGAGGGTAGGTTAGTCTTCCAACTTTGATTGCTTTAGAAGGCTTTTTGGCGTTACCATATGGATTTTAAACTCAGCCTGCTAATTTCTACAAAACATTCTGCTGGAGGTGATTGGAATTTCGCTGAATCTGTAAATAACTTGCAGGAGAGCTGGCAGGAAGCCAGTGTGGCACTCATCTGTTTTGGTTTCCTTTAATTTCCCTCAACTATGTCTGGAAGTTTTCGGCTACAGTTTTTCACATTTTTGTCAAAATTTTCCCCACGCATATATTTCTTATTTTATGTTTTTCTGAGTGGAATTTTTAATATTTAAATATCTGATTATTTGCTGTCAGTACAAATAGAATTGATTTTTGTGTACTTGTATCTTAAGATCTTGATGATGTCACTTCTTAACTGTAATACTTTATTTTAGATGCTATCAGATTTTCTACAAAGATTATCCTGCCACCCGAGAATATTGATCATTCTGCCTCCTCCCTACCTGTCTGAACTTATTCTTGTTTTTGTTTGCATCATTGCACTAGCAATCGCTCTCACACAGTGCTTGGCAAAAGGACGGCTTCAGTTTGTGGCTGTTACAAATAAAATTTCCTTACTTCTTATTTTAGAGGGAAATTATTTAGCATTTCATGATTAAGTATAACATTAACTGGAAGTTTTTGTAGATGCCTTTTATTATGTTGAGAAAGTTCTCTTTTTCAGGTTGTGCAGAATTTTTCTCATGAATAGATATTAAATTTTGCCAAAAGCTTTTTTCTGAATCTATTGAAATGATAATATAGTTTTTCTTTTTTAGTCTGTCAATATGGCGAATTATGTTTAGTGATTTTTAATGTAAATCAACTTTGCATTCCTAAGATAAACCTTACTTGGGAATGATGTGTCATCTTTTTTATACATTGGGTGACTTCCTGGATTTTTGTGTCCAGTCTAACACGTGATCCAGGTCTATAGCTTACTTTTTTGGTAATATCTCCGCTCTCTGGTTTCTGCTGGTTTGTTTGGAGTGTTTTATCAGACTCACTCCTTCCTCGTAGAATGAAGTGGGAAATATACTTTCCTCTTGAATTATGTGGAAACTTTGTGTAAAACCAGAATTGTTTATTGCTTAAGCATTTACTGAAATCCTCGAGGAAAGCCATCTGATCTTGGAGTTTTCTTTTTGGGAAGAATTTTCGCTGCAAGTCCCATTTCATTAATCGATGTGGGACTGTTCGTGTTACCTAATTCTTTTTCAATGAGCTTTAGCAGTTTATGTCTTTAAGGAATTTGCTCATTTTATCTAGTTATAAAATATATTGGCATGAAATGGTTTCTCTTATTCATTTATTATTTTTTTTAACATCCACACAATCTGTTTTAATGTCATGTCACATTGTATGTTTACAGTTGACCTCTTTTATCGTGATCAATCTGACCAGCATTTACCGGGTTGTACTGATCTCACATGATTTAATTGATTTTTCCTTTTTATTTCCTTACTTTATATTATTTCTCTTCTGACCTTTTTTGTTTCCCTCTTTTGCTTTCTCTTTAAGTTGGAAGCTGAGTTCTTTGAGACCTTCTACCTCGCTTTCTTTTTCTCCTAATGGGAGCGCTAGTCCTCTCTCTTTCAGCACTCTAGTAACTGTATGTCATGCACTGTGATGCTGGAGAAGGGGGCAACAGAGGATGAGATGGTTGTCTGGCATCACCAGCTCAATGGACATGAGTCTGAGCAAACCCCAGGAGAGAGTGAAGGTCAGGGAAGCCTGACATGCGGCAGGCTTGAGAAGAATATGCATGCTGCTGGTTTTAGCTGGAGGGTTCAATAAATGTCAGTTCAGGGCAAGCTGATTGATAGTCTTGTTCAACTGCTCTGTGTCTTTACTGAGTTTCTGTTTCCTGATGTTAATTATTGAAAGAGACTTGCTAAAGTCTCTGATGATAATGATGGATGTGCTTATTGCTTTCCTCAGGTCTATAAGTTTTTGCTTTGTCTATTTTCAAGATCTATTGTAAATTGAAGAAACATTTAGGATTGTTATATCCACTTGAAGAACTGACCCTGTGGTCTTGAAATTACTCTTTATCCACATAATGTTCTTTTCTCTAAGATCTGCTTTGCTTGTTATTGATATGGCCACTCACTTTATTATTATTATTATTATTATCGTGCAATTACCATCTTTTACTTTTAGTTTACTTGTGTTTTTATTTTTAAAGTGAGTCTTTAGTAGGCAGCATACTTACGTGCATGCTCAGTCGCTTCACTGTGTCCAGCTGGTTGAGACCCTGTGGACTGTAGCCCGCCAGGTTCCTCTGTCCACGGGATTCTCCAGGCAAGAACACTGGAATAGGTTGCCACGCCTTCCATCAAGGGGATCATCCAACCCAGGGACCGAACCTGTGTCTCCAGCGTCTCCTGCACTGGTGGGCAGATTCTTTACCACTGGTGCCACTTGGGAAGTGCAGGCAGCATATACTTGAGCATTATTCTATCATTTATTTATTTGCAAGAGCCTGGCTGTTTATTTAAAGAAGACTGAAGAATTATTCACAAAATGGACTTGAAGTTAAACATCTAAACAGCAAATGCATTCCTCTTGGTTTTACATTTTTCAGTTCCCTGTGTGCTCAATCACTAAGTCATGTCCCACTGACTCTTTGTGACCCTGTGGACTGGGGGCCACCAGGCTCCACTGTCCATGGAATTTTCCAGGGAATAATACTGGACTGGGTTGGCATTTTCTCCATCAGGGGATCTTCCTAACCCAGGGATGGAACCCATCTCCTACACTGGCAGGCAGAACTTTACCACTGAGCCACCTGGGAAGCCTCTCCAAAAAGCCCGTCGCCCGCTTCTCCTTCCGGGACATTGCAGCCTTGTGTCATCCCAGGCCCTGCAGTGGGGGAGCCTGCAGGGAATGGGACAGTTATCAAGGCAGCGTTTCAAGAGTGTTAGTGGCACACACTCCATTTTTCTCTCAACCTTTGAGTCAGTGCTCAGCTGCAGGGTGTATCAAGCACTTTAACAGCAGAGTTTGCTAGGAGTCATGTATGGATGTGAGAGTTGGACTATAAAGAAAGCTGAGCACCAAAGAATCGATGCTTTGGAACTGTGGCATTGGAGAAGACTCTTGAGAGTCCCTTGGACTGCAAGGAGATTCAACCAGTCCATCCTAAAGGAAATCAGTCCTGAATATTCATTGGAAGAACTGATTCTGAAGCTGAAACTCCCGTCCTTCGGCCACCTGACGGGAAGAGCTGACTCATTTGAAAAGACTCTGAAGCTGGGAAAGATTGAAGGCAGGAGGAGAAGGGGAGGACAGAGGATGAGGTGGCTGGATGGCATCACCAACCCGATGGACATGAGTCTGGGTGAACTCGGGAGCTGGTGATGGACAGGGCAGCCTGGCGTGCAGGGAATGGGATGGTTATCAGGCAGCGTTTCGGGAGTGTTAGTGGCACACACTAACATACATTTTTTGTGTGTGTGTATGGGTTCTCAAAGAGCCAGACACGACTGAGCGATTTCACTTCACTAGGGTGGGAAATCCAGATCTTCACGGAGCTGTGCTGCACAGGCATAACTGTCTAGGCACACACACCTCAAACAGAGGCTCTCAGGAGCCCCTTCTCCATGGGAATCAGGGTAAAGTTCAAAAGATTGCCTGGCTTCCGGACTCATTTCTCACCACCCCCCACTCATCCTCCCACGCTCCATTTTATTTTCTTTTTTAAAACTTTTTGTTTTCTGTTGACATATAGCTGACTCACAATGTTGTGTTAGTTTAGCAAAGTGACTCGGTGCTGCGTCTACGCACGTCTGTGCTTTTCCAGATTCTTTTCCTGTATAGGCTATTACAGAATGTTGTTCTATGCTCCACAGTAGGTTCCCTGTGCTACACAGTAGGTCTTCATTGGTTATCTATTTTGTATACAGCAGTGAATATTATTCTTTTACCCAAGCCTACATTCTCTGCTTTTTTGAGTAGACTATTTAAGTTTAAACTGACTATAATATTCTGTTTACATTTATTAATTTCTTATTTTCTATTACTATTTGTTTTCTTCCCTTTTGTCTTCTACATCTGTCTTAAGAAACTTGGATATTTGTTGAAGGGGTATTTGTGATATTAAAGCATTACAGGTAACCAGGTATCAGGAGCAGTAGTACAATTGTGATTGTATTATTAACATAAACACAATTTTTTTAGATATACAAAGTGATAATTTGTGACTGAAATGATAAGATAGTTGAAATTTTCTTCAAAATAATGTGAGAAGTTTAAGTATGTGGGTCTATGGATGAAAAAAAAATATTGGTTCTAAGTTAATGAAAGTGATGGATTCCTGAGAGTTTATTATACTGTTCTATCTTGTTTGCATTTGACATTTTCCATAATAAAATATTTTTAAATAAGAAAATCCAAATCAGATTTTAAGAGTGACCTGACAGAGTTGTGTTTAGGATAAATTCTTGGTGCAAATCCCATAGCAAGTAACTGGCCCATAACGGGAACTTGATATATCTCAGTTATTGCCATCAACTTCACAAACAGATGCAAAGTCTTACAATAAGGATTTGTACAACATATGCTTCACTGACTTATAAAGCTTTGGGAACTGTCTCATCCCTACCTGAATCCACCATTAGCAGAAGTTAGAAAGTTGTCACTTCTTTCTTTAAGGCACAGCCTTCAATAAGTTGCTATAGCGATGTGTTAAATAAACTCTCAGGCATTCACTTCATGGCAAGTAGATGGGGAAACAGTGACAGACTTTGTTGTTTGGGGATCCAAAATCACTGCAGATGGTGACTACAGCTATGAAATTAAAAGACGCTTACTCCTTGGAAGGAAAGTTATGACCAACCTAGATAACATATTAAAAAGCAGAGACATCATTTTGCCAACAAAGGTCCATCTAATCAAGGCTATGGTTTTTCCAGTAGTCATGTATGAATGTGAGAGTTGGACTACAAAGAAAGCTGAGCACCAAAGAATTGATACTTTTGAACTGTGGTGTTGGAGAAGACTCTTGAGAGTCCCTTGGACTACAAGGAGATCCAACCAGTCCATTCTGAAGGAGATCAGCCCTGGGATTTCTTTGGAAGGAATGATGCTGAAGCTGAAACTCCAGTACTTTGGCCACCTGATGCAAAGAATTGACTCATTGGAAAATACCCTGATGCTGGGAAAGATTGAAGGCAGGAGGAGAAGGGGACAAGAGAGAGAATGAGATGGATGGCATCGCCGACTCGATGGACATGAGTTTGAACAAACTCTGGGAGTTGGTGATGGAAAGGGAGGCCTGGTGTGCTGCAGTCCATGGGGTCGCAAAGGGTTGGACACAACTGAGCGACTGAACCGAATAGTCATTCAGTCCTGGAGTTTTCTGTGTCCTTAAAAGCATAGGACTTAAAACCTTAAAAGAAAATTAAGTAAAGTTTTAATACTTTCCCACCTGTTTTTCTGTTCTGGTTTTGTTCTTTTCCACCAAGTCTTGACCAAAGTCCTTTGTTGCACCAGCCAGTACTACTACGAAGAAGGGACACAGCTAACTGTCAGATATTTTTAACATCCCAAAGCAAATAGGATATCCCAGGGAACATGCTTCCCAAAACAACAATATGCTTTCTTTGGCAAATAATCAATTTTACTAATTATGATTTTATTTACATTAAAAAGTTAGAGATGTATAGCAATAAATATTTAATTGTATGATTAAATTTTCTTTAAAAATCATAATATTTATATTTATTTTTGGTGTATTAAAGACTTTTATATAGGTTTTATAGATATTTCTAATTCTCAGAGCCATGATAGAGATTCTTATATGAATTTTATACATGAAAAATAATCCCTGGAATTCTAAAGTTTTTTAGCATGCCCAAAGTCTCAAAACCCAATGAGTGGAAGATCCACAAACTTGTCTGAAGTCTATCACATTGAAAACAGTTCTTCAGTGAGGAGAGCAAAATCATATACTAAATTACATTTTAATACCTAATATGCATATATCAAAACTGTTTGGAGACCATTTAGGATCTTCATATAACATAGGCTGAATTTTGCTGTCTGATAGAAATATATATTTTACACACAATGAAACGTATTCATATGCTTCACATTAAAAGAACTAATAATAAAAAATAATTTTAAAAACAGAATTATTTCTTTCCTCCTAACAGCAGCTGCATAGACTTTGATCAGCAGATGCAGATCGTCACTTTGTTTAGCCATTAAGTTGTATCCTACTCTCTCTTGGCCCCACGGGCTGTCCATGGAAGTCTCCAGGCAGAAGTCCTGGAGTGGGCTGCCATTTCCTTCTCCGTGGGATATTCTCAACCCAGGGAAGCCACGTCTCCTGCATTGCAGGCAGGTTCTTTACTGCTGAGCCACCAGGGATTTAGTTTATTACAAAGTTTCATACTTACACAGTCTGAGGAAATACCTCCCAGTTACATCACAGTACCTTCAACGTCTCCAAGTGAATGCTCACAGCTCTACAATGTTCATACAACATCCTCTTAATGAAAAGAATGTATTATGACTCCTGGGAAAACTAGTGGGATAAAACCGGTTATCCCTTTTGCTAATCTTTCCCCCTGACCCCCCATGTTTTATGGCAACTGGTCAAAAGAATTTTAAAGAAAAGAAAAAAACAGTTGGGAAAAATTCATTTAATAATTACTCAACCTAAGGAATGGTCCAAACCTCTTAATACAAGTCCAGAGAAATTTCTGCTATATATAGCATCACTGACTCAAAGGACATGGGTCTGGAGGGACTCCAGGAATTGATGATGGACCGGGAGGCCTAGTGTGCTGCGGTAATGGGGTCGCAAAGAGTCAGACTTGACTGAGCAACTGACCTGAACTGAACAGAACTGATAAGATTGTTTTGAAAGTAAACCTCAAGGGCCAAAACATGACTTTTCCTCCAAAACAATGATAAGTTATTGACACAATCACGCATTTTGAGCAAAATGTAATAAATCAAATAAATTCAAACACATGCGCTGAAAGGTTCTAGAGAAGCAAAGAGGGGTTTTGAATCCCCTTTCCGGCACATTCTGACGAACACTCCAGTGACTCTGAGTCGGGTACTGTTTTGAGGAACTGATGACACCATGGGGAGCAAGGCAGACGCCCCAGCCTCCAGCAGGCCGTCTGTTTTAGGGGGGCGGAGAGAGGGAGAAAAACCAGCAGGTCGACGAGCGAGGACGCCAGGTAGCGATCGTGGCAAACCCACCTAACATGGTTCAAAATGGAATAACACACCTGTCAGTAGCCACTCAAAACTGGAACTTTCTGAGGTCAGTAAGTCTGTTCTCAGAAAAACCACACCTCACAGAGACGCACCAGCCCGGAGACTGCTGGGGGCCGGAGCAGACCTCAGCTCAGCCCACTGCGCCTGCGGCTCGCCCGCTGCTGCTGCTGCTGCTGCTGCTGCTGCTGAGTCGCTTCAGTCGTGCCCGACTCTGTGCAACCCCATGGACTGCAGCCCACCAGGCTCCCCCATCCCTGGGATTCTCCAGGCAAGAACACTGGGGTGGGCTGCCATTTCCTCCTCCAATGCATGAGAGTGAAAAGTAAAAGTGAGGTCACTCAGTCCTGTCTGACTCTTAGCGACCCCGTGGACTGCAGCCCACCAGGCTCCTCCGTCCCTGGGACTTTCCAGGCCCACTGGAGCTCAACCAAAAGGCTCAAGCCGCCACGCTCGGAGCCCACGCCACCCCATGTGTCTGGCCCCTTTCCTCTCTTGGAAAGTGAATAAAAACTCTCTTCTCTTCTCTGGTTAATACTTCTGTNTATCCTTAGAAACTCCTCTTGAGGAGCACTTGCGAATGCTCTGGACACTGGTGCAAATAGCACTTGGATATGCTGCTCAGCTTAGTGCTGACATTTGGTTGATGCCAGGAATTGCTTCCCCATTATCTGAAGGTACATTGCGTTTATTTCAGAAAGACAGTAATGTCTGTGTGATCAAGCTATCATTACCACTGCATATGCGGGAATATGGGGGCTCCGTTTTCTCCCCTGTGGTCGCAACCTTATGGAAAGAATTAGACATGGAACGCAGCGCTGTTTTCTCCCGAGCGTCTGCTCTTAGCATGATACAGCTTTCTTAATTTTTTTTTTTTTTTTTGGTCTGAATTCAGTTCTATTGGGCTGTCAGGATTGCAATCGATGCTTTCATATAATTCTCCCTTGCCTCTGTCCTCGTCTTTATTTTTAGCCTTTGTGAATCACTGCGTTAGGTGTCCTCTTGCATATACATTGAGGTAGATTTTGCTTCCTGATCCAATTCTTTAAAAAGACTTTTTTGATCTCGACCATTTTTAAAGCTTTTATTGAATTTCTTATGATACTGCTTCTGTTTTATGCTTCGATTTTTTGAGCGTGGAGCGTGGGGGAACTTAGCCCCGCACCAGGGGTCGTGAAACCCACACCTCCTGCGCTGGAAGGCAAAGGCCTAGCCATTGGCGCCAGGGAAGCGCCCTCGCCCAGCTGGGGAGCTTCTCCTTCAGGACGCGCGGCCCGCAGGCTTCTGCTGTGACGGGTGCGTGTGGGCTCAGCTCTTCCCTGTTTCATGTTTGCTGTGCATATTGTACGTACCGTGTTTCTTTCTGTAGTTGGCGTGTCTTCTCTGCTTTAAATTTTTATTTTGGTAAATATGAATATTCCAGTTTCTGCTTTTGCTGTTTGTTCTGGAGATAACTGTGTTTACACTTTGCTCTCCATCCCCCTTTCCTGTGCTTTTTACTCACCTGTCACTGCCTGGCCAGTATTCACTGGTATCTACACAGTAATCCACGGTTTATCCCCTTTTTCCTCTCTCTCTCACATGCTCCTGTTCTTCAGTCACGTCCTTTATTTTACCAGAGCATATGAGGGTGCATATTCTTCTTTCACGTTTTGTTTTAGACTCAGTTGTAAAATTCAATATATAAAACACTCACTATTGCTCTTCTGGTCAAAGCTTTCCATCCTGGTTGGGTCAAGTTCATTTCTAGTAGACTACACAGGAGGATGCATGAGTGCAGCCTTCTCTGAGCACCTGAGTGTTAAAAATTATTTTCCAACAAACTTGGTACTTAATAAAGAAAGCATCAGCAGATGAACAGATAAGAAAGCTGTGGT
>SJYW01001922.1:115216-129385 GCA_006410735.1 Raphicerus campestris | reverse complement strand
TTTTTTTTTTTTTTTGGTCTGAATTCAGTTCTATTGGGCTGTCAGGATTGCAATCGATGCTTTCATGTAATTCTCCCTTGCCTCTGTCCTCGTCTTTATTTTTAGCCTTTGTGAATCACTGCGTTAGGTGTCCTCTTGCATATACATTGAGGTAGATTTTGCTTCCTGATCCAATTCTTTAAAAAGACTTTTTTGATCTCGACCATTTTTAAAGCTTTTATTGAATTTCTTATGATACTGCTTCTGTTTTATGCTTCGATTTTTTGAGCGTGGAGCGTGGGGGAACTTAGCCCCGCACCAGGGGTCGTGAAACCCACACCTCCTGCGCTGGAAGGCAAAGGCCTAGCCATTGGCGCCAAGGAAGCGCCCTCGCCCAGCTGGGGAGCTTCTCCTTCAGGACGCGCGGCCCGCAGGCTTCTGCTGTGACGGGTGCGTGTGGGCTCAGCTCTTCCCTGTTTCATGTTTGCTGTGCATATTGTACGTACCGTGTTTCTTTCTGTAGTTGGCGTGTCTTCTCTGCTTTAAATTTTTATTTTGGTAAATATGAATATTTCAGTTTCTGCTTTTGCTGTTTGTTCTGGAGATAACTGTGTTTACACTTTGCTCTCCATCCCCCTTTCCTGTGCTTTTTACTCACCTGTCACTGCCTGGCCAGTATTCACTGGTATCTACACAGTAATCCACGGTTTATCCCCTTTTTCCTCTCTCTCTCACATGCTCCTGTTCTTCAGTCACGTCCTTTATTTTACCAGAGCATATGAGGGTGCATATTCTTCTTTCACGTTTTGTTTTAGACTCAGTTGTAAAATTCAATATATAAAACACTCACTATTGCTCTTCTGGTCAAAGCTTTCCATCCTGGTTGGGTCAAGTTCATTTCTAGTAGACTACACAGGAGGATGCATGAGTGCAGCCTTCTCTGAGCACCTGAGTGTTAAAAATTATTTTCCAACAAACTTGGTACTTAATAAAGAAAGCATCAGCAGATGAACAGATAAGAAAGCTGTGGTACATATACACAATGGAGTATTTACTCAGCCATTAAAAAGAACACATTTGAATCAGTTCTAATGAGGTGGATGAAACTGGAGCCGATTATACAGAGTGAAGTAAGCCAGAAAGAAAAACACCAATACAGTATACTGACACATATATATGGAATTTAGAAAGATGGTAATGATAACCTTGTATGCGAGACAGCAAAAGAGACACAGATGTATAGAACAGTCTTTTGGACTCTGTGGGAGAGGGAGAAGGTGGGATGATTTGGGAGAATGTCACTGAAACATTTATAATATCATATAAGAAATGAATCTAGGTTCAGTGCAGGATACAGGATGCTTGGGGCTGGTGCACTGGGACGACCCAGAGAGATGGTATGGGGAGGGAGGTGGGAGGGGGTTCAGGATTGGGAACATGTGTACACCTGTGGCAGATTCATGTTGATGTATAGCAAAACCAATACAATATTGTAAGGTAAAGTTAAAAAATTAAATTTTTAAAAATGGTAAAGCTGAAATGAAAAATTAAAAAAAAAGGAAAGCTTTCATCCTTTTCCCTGGAAAGACTGAGGATATATTCTTTCCCTTTGACCTCTAATCATTTTAGTAACACATACCTCAAAACTGACTCTTGCCCATTCACATTTATGGCAAGTTGGTGGGACTTTTCAAGTTTTGTATTATGTCTAGGAATTTTTCTTGGGTCATAATTTTGCACATCTATTCTGTTCAGATGTTTTCCTCCTCTTTTCTAGCATGTATCATGGTGTCTTTCCTTCTTTTCCATTTCAACTGTTTTCTCTCTGACTCTTTTTTAACCTTGTCATCTCATTTTCACTCTCTTGTCTGTTTATATAATAGTGAAGTCTCTCAGTCGTGTCCGATTCTTTGCAATCCCATGGACTGTAGCCTGCCAGGCTCCTCCACCCATGGGATTTTCTAGGCAAGAATGCTAGACTGGGGAGCCTATCCCTCCTCCAGGGCATCTTCCCGACCCAGGGATTGAAGCCTGGTCTCCTGTCTCCTCCATTGTCTGTTTATAACGTGTCTTATTTACTTTTCTTTTACACTTATTCTTCCTTGAGGGCCTTATAATTTTATCTTCTTTTCAGATATCATTTTGTGGTTTCCTTCTATATCTTTTAAAATCTAGTCAGCATGTTTGCTTGCTTCCTGCTTTTGTACATTTCTGTCTTTATGTTTCAAGTGACAGATTCAAATTGCTTTGCATATCCCACAGGCATGTGATAGGATATCTAATTTAGCTTAGTGAGTGACTGTGGTGGGACACACATATCCTAATCCCTGGAACTTGAGAATGCTGCTCTGTATGCTGAAAGGAGCCTTGCAGATGCGATTATTGTGGATCTTGAGATGGGAAGATTGTCCTGGAATCTCTGGACTGACCCTAGCTACCCCGTAGATTGTCTGATTCTACGCAACCCCGCAGAGTGCAGACCGCCAGGCTCCTCTGTCCATGGAATTTCCCAGGCAAGAGCACAGAGGGGGCTGCCATTTCCTGCACCAAGGGATCTTCTCGACCAAGGGATCGAACTTGGGTCTCCCGCACTGCAAGCAGACTCTTTACCATCTGAGCCACCAGGGATGCCCCCATTGAATATATCTAATATACACCTACATGTGTTTTGTGTATGGCATAAAAAAATTTACCATCTAATCCATTGCATTTTATTTTCTGTGACTTGTACAAAATGAAACTAAAGGTCCATTTACAAAATTGCAGTTTAAAGGTATGTATTCAGCTTTACCATGAAATTAAAATATAGAGTATAAAGCCTGGAGAGACAAACATATGTATACCAACTGCATGGTGTCCATGTGAAAATGGTTTCAGGGATGAAAATTAGGAACTATGACCCTTTTTCCTTGTTGCAGTAATAGCTGACTGGTAACTGTCTTGAAAGCGGCTCCTGAGATCCACAGAGTAAGGCATTTTGCTTTATTTTCAGTAGTCACAACAACCTCGGGCTGAAGAAAGGCTAAGTGGCTGGCCCCAAAGTATGAGAGAACCTGTGTTCTCCAGGGCACTTTCCATCACCCCGTGGGATTCAAGGCTGCAAGTCACCCTGTCTCTTCAGGAGCCTTGAAGGTTCTGCTAATCAGGGGCCTTCCTAACATACGACTGTTGCACCTAAAGATTCACATTCAGAGAAGTTACTGTGTACAGCCAGAAGAGGAACAGAAGCAGTGCAAAGCAGAGGCTGGGGAGTGAAACTGAGGTGGCCACAGAACAGTAACGGTGGGACTGACACAAGCCTGGAAGGAAAGGCCTCACTCCCTTCCTGCCTCATCCCGTTCCTTCCTTCTCCTCCTCGCGCCTCTCCTGCGGGCTCCCACCTCCTTCTTCTGACACCGCCCTGGCTGTTGGTTTAAATTGGAAATGGCGCGGGGGTTCCCAGCTTCTCAGCTCAGGATTCTNAGAGTGAAGTAAGCCAGAAAGAAAAACACCAATACAGTATACTGACACATATATATGGAATTTAGAAAGATGGTAATGATAACCTTGTATGCGAGATAGCAAAAGAGACACAGAGGTATAGAACAGTCTTTTGGACTCTGTGGGAGAGGGAGAAGGTGGGATGATTTGGGAGAATGTCACTGAAACATTTATAATATCATATAAGAAATGAATCTAGGTTCAGTGCAGGATACAGGATGCTTGGGGCTGGTGCACTGGGACGACCCAGAGAGATGGTATGGGGAGGGAGGTGGGAGGGGGTTCAGGATTGGGAACATGTGTACACCTGTGGCAGATTCATGTTGATGTATAGCAAAACCAATACAATATTGTAAGGTAAAGTTAAAAAATTAAATTTTTAAAAATGGTAAAGGTGAAATGAAAAATTTAAAAAAAAGGAAAGCTTTCATCCTTTTCCCTGGAAAGACTGAGGATATATTCTTTCCCTTTGACTTCTAATCATTTTAGTAACACATACCTCAAAACTGACTCTTGCCCATTCACATTTATGGCAAGTTGGTGGGACTTTTCAAGTTTTGTATTATGTCTAGGAATTTTTCTTGGGTCATAATTTTGCACATCTATTCTGTTCAGATGTTTTCCTCCTCTTTTCTAGCATGTATCATGGTGTCTTTCCTTCTTTTCCATTTCAACTGTTTTCTCTCTGACTCTTTTTTAACCTTGTCATCTCATTTTCACTCTCTTGTCTGTTTATATAATAGTGAAGTCTCTCAGTCGTGTCCGATTCTTTGCAATCCCATGGACTGTAGCCTGCCAGGCTCCTCCACCCATGGGATTTTCTAGGCAAGAATGCTAGACTGGGGAGCCTATCCCTCCTCCAGGGCATCTTCCCGACCCAGGGATTGAAGCCTGGTCTCCTGTCTCCTCCATTGTCTGTTTATAACGTGTCTTATTTACTTTTCTTTTACACTTATTCTTCCTTGAGGGCCTTATAATTTTATCTTCTTTTCAGATATCATTTTGTGGTTTCCTTCTATATCTTTTAAAATCTAGTCAGCATGTTTGCTTGCTTCCTGCTTTTGTACATTTCTGTCTTTATGTTTCAAGTGACAGATTCAAATTGCTTTGCATATCCCACAGGCATGTGATAGGATATCTAATTTAGCTTAGTGAGTGACTGTGGTGGGACACACATATCCTAATCCCTGGAACTTGAGAATGCTGCTCTGTATGCTGAAAGGAGCCTTGCAGATGCGATTATTGTGGATCTTGAGATGGGAAGATTGTCCTGGAATCTCTGGACTGACCCTAGCTACCCCGTAGATTGTCTGATTCTACGCAACCCCGCAGAGTGCAGACCGCCAGGCTCCTCTGTCCATGGAATTTCCCAGGCAAGAGCACAGAGGGGGCTGCCATTTCCTGCACCAAGGGATCTTCTCGACCAAGGGATCGAACTTGGGTCTCCCGCACTGCAAGCAGACTCTTTACCATCTGAGCCACCAGGGATGCCCCCATTGAATATATCTAATATACACCTACGTGTGTTTTGTGTATGGCATAAAAAAATTTACCATCTAATCCATTGCATTTTATTTTCTGTGACTTGTACAAAATGAAACTAAAGGTCCATTTACAAAATTGCAGTTTAAAGGTATGTATTCAGCTTTACCATGAAATTAAAATATAGAGTATAAAGCCTGGAGAGACAAACATATGTATACCAACTGCATGGTGTCCATGTGAAAATGGTTTCAGGGATGAAAATTAGGAACTATGACCCTTTTTCCTTGTTGCAGTAATAGCTGACTGGTAACTGTCTTGAAAGCGGCTCCTGAGATCCACAGAGTAAGGCATTTTGCTTTATTTTCAGTATTCACAACAACCTCGGGCTGAAGAAAGGCTAAGTGGCTGGCCCCAAAGTATGAGAGAACCTGTGTTCTCCAGGGCACTTTCCATCACCCCGTGGGATTCACGGCTGCAAGTCACCCTGTCTCTTCAGGAGCCTTGAAGGTTCTGCTAATCAGGGGCCTTCCTAACATACGACTGTTGCACCTAAAGATTCACATTCAGAGAAGTTACTGTGTACAGCCAGAAGAGGAACAGAAGCAGTGCAAAGCAGAGGCTGGGGAGTGAAACTGAGGTGGCCACAGAACAGCATCGGTGGGACTGACACAAGCCTGGAAGGAAAGGCCTCACTCCCTTCCTGCCTCATCCCGTTCCTTCCTTCTCCTCCTCGCGCCTCTCCTGCGGGCTCCCACCTCCTTCTTCTGACACTGCCCTGGCTGTTCGTTTAAATTGGAAATGGGGCGGGGGTTCCCAGCTTCTCAGCTCAGGATTCTCCACGGCAGCCTGCAAGTATGGCTACATTTTTTCCATTTATGTTTTCCCCTTCTACTACCTCAGAAATGTCTGAAATGTGATAACCTCTGATTGGAATAGGTCATGGTTGAAGAATCAGGGAAGTAGGTTTACAAAACTAGTGTGGAATTGAAAATAAAACACAAGAAATTCTCTTTCAAATTTATTCTGCAAAAGCATTACTGGCATACCATGGAGATATTGGGTGTTTGGTTCTGGACCACCTCAATGAAGCGAATACTGTGATCAAGGGAGGAACATAAATTCTTTGTTTTCCCACAAGTTATGTTTGCATTATACCATAGTTTATTTAGTGTGCAATAGTATTATGTCTAAAAATGTACATACCTTAATTAAAAAGCCCTTACTGATAAAAATTGCAAACTGTCATCTAAGCTTTTAATGAGGTATAATCTTTGCTGCCGGAGGGTCTTGCTTCACTGCTGATGACTGCTGATTGATCAGGGTGGTGGCTGCTGAAGGCTGGAGTGGCCATGGTGATTTCTTAAAATAAGACAGAAATGAAGTTTGCCACGTTAGCAGATTCATTAATTTATGAAGAATTTATTTGTGCATGCAATGCTGTTTGATAGCATTTTAACCCATAATATAATTTGTTTCACAACTGGAGTCAGCCCTCCCAAACCCTGCTGCCGCTTCATCAAATGCGTGCAGGATAAGTCATTTCAGTTGTGTCCGATTCTCTGTGACCCTGTGGACTGTAGTCCGCCAGACTGTCCCTGGGATTCTCTGTCCATGGGATTCTCCCAGCAAGAATATCTGAGTGGATTGCCATTTCTTCCTCTAGGGGATCTTCCCGATCTAGGGATTGGACCCACGTCTCTATGCCTCCTGCACTGGCTGGCGGGTTCTTTACCACTGACACCACATGCTAAGATTTATCAAATAGGGTCATGCAATATTCTAAGGCTTCTCAGGTGACACTAGTGATAAAGCCTCTGTTTGCCAGTACGGGAGATGTAAGAGATGCAGGTTTGGTCCCTGGGTTGGGAAAATGCTTTTGAATTGTGGTCCTGGAAGACTCCTGAGATCCATTTGACTGCAAGGAGATCAAACCAGCCAATCCTAGAGGAAATCAGTCCTGAATATTCATTAGAAGGACTGATGCTGAAGCTGAAGCTCCAGTACTTTGGCTACCTGATGCAAAGAGCTGACTCATTGAGAAAGACCCTGGTGCTTGGAAAGATTGAAGGCGGGAGGAGAAGGGGATCACAGAGGATGTGACGATTGGATGACACCATGGACTCAATGGACATGAGTTTGAGCAAGCTCAGGGAGATAGTGAAGGGCAAGGAAGCCTGGCACACTGCAGTCCATGGGGTTGCAAAGAGTTGTGCAGGACTTCGTGACTAAATAACAAGAATATTTTAAATCCTTTGTTGTCATTTCAGTCACCTTCACAGCACATTTATCAGGAGCAGATTTCATTGCAAGAAACCCTTTCTCTGCTCTTTCATGAGAAGCAACTCCTTATCCTTTAGTGTTTCATCCTGAGATTTTCCTCACTCAGTCACGTCTTCAGGCTCCACTTATAATTTTAGTTCTCTTGCTATTCCCACCACATTTGCAGTTATTTCCTCAGTTCACACCTTGAGCACCATTCATAAGGACTGGGACCAGTGTCTTCCAAACTCTTAATGTAGAAATTCTGACTTCCTGTGAATCACAAATGCTTTAAGGTGACGTCTAGAATGGACACACCTTGGGACTTACTTGGTGGTCCAGTGGCTAAGACTCCACGCTCCCAGTGTAGGGGCCTGGGTTTGATCTTTGGTCAGGGAATGAGATCCCACATGCAGCAACTAAGAATCTGCTACAGCTAAAGGTCCCACATGCTGCAGCGAAGACAGAGAGTCCTTTGTGCTGCAGCTGAGACAGAGCAGCCAACTAAATACATACACACACACACACACACACACACAAATAGAATGATGAATCCTTTCCAGAAGGTTTTTTATTTTCTTTACCCAGATGCATCAAAGAATCACAGTTATAGCATTACAAAATGATTTCTTAAGAAAAATAAGACTTGAAAATCTAAGTGACTCCTTAATACATGAGCTGCAGAATAGACGTTGTATTAATAGGCATGAAAACATTAATTTTGTTGTACCTGTTCATCACTCCATCAGACCTCTTGGGTGACCAGGTGCATTGTTAATGAGCAGTAATATTTTGAAAAGAATCTGTTTTCTCCAAGCAGTAGGTCTCAAGAATGAACTTAAAATAATTAGTAAACCATATTTTAAATAGATGTGATATCATCCAGGCTTTGTTGTTGCATTTAGAGAGCACAGAGTAAGTGTAGCATAATTCTTTGGGGCCCTAGGATTTTTGAAATGGTGAGCGATCATTAGCTTCAGCTTAAAGTCACCAGCTGCGTTACCCCCTAACTAGAGCGTCCTCCTGTCCTTTGACGTTCTGAAGCATTGACTTCTCCTCTCTAGCTATGAAAGTCCTCGACAGCATTTCCGAAGTCAAGCTGCTTCGTCGACACGAAGAGCCGCTTTTCAGTGTGGCCGCCTGTGTTAATCACCTTAGCCTGACCTTCCGGATAATCTGCTGCTGCTTCGCCTTGCATTCTTAAATACTTATTGATTTGGCTGCTCTGGTCTTAGCTGCAGCATGTGAGAGCCCTTGCTGAGGTGCGCGGGTCTCCAGCTGCGTCGCTGGGCTCAGTAGCTGCGGTGCACAAGCTTACTCGCGCCGAGGCAGGCGGGGTCTCAGTGCTCAACCAGGGAAGGAGCCCACGTTCCCTGCTTTGCAAGACGGATTCTTTTTAAATTTCATTTAATTTTTTAAAATTGTTTTATTTTTATTTATTTATTTCTAAAAACATTTATTTTTATTTTATTCTACTTTACAAAACTGTATTGGTTTTGCCATATATGGACATGAATCCGCCACGGCTGTATATGAGCTCCCGATCCTGAACCCCCCTCCCGCCTCCCACCCCGTATCACCTCTCTGGATCATCCCTGTGCACCAGCCCCAAGCATCCCACCAGACCACCAGGAAAGTCCCTCACCTTGAAGTTTTATGTTATGGAGACTGACTTCCTTTCTTTTTCCCTTTGCTGTTCATGAACAAACTTCTGCTACTTTCGAATTTTCCTTCTGCAGCTTCCTCATCTTTCTCAGCCTTCACAGACGTGATGAGAGCTAAGGCCATGCTGTGAACTAAGTTTTGGCTTAAAAAAATATCGTGGCAATATGACATTCTATACAGATGACTAAACCTTTGTGGATGTCAGCAATAAGTCTGTTTTGCTTTCTTAGCCTTGTATTCATTGGAGTCACATTTTAAGAACTTTTCCTTTGCACATACAGCATGGCTAATTGTGTGGTTCAAAGGGCCTAGCTTTCAGCCAATCTGGGCTGTTGACATGCTTTCCTCCATGAGCTTAATTATTTCTAGCTGTTGATGGGAAGCGAGAGGTGTGTGACTCTGTCACTTGGACACTTACAGGCCATTATAGGGACATTCTTGTCTAGTTTCAGTATAGTCATGTCCCAGGGAATACGGGTGCAGAGGAGAGGGAGAGAGGCGGGGGCACGACCCATCCATGGAGCAGCCAGAACACACGAAATATTTGATTAAGTTCACTGCCTTACATGGGTGAAGCTCGTGGCACCTCAAAACAATGACAAGAGTAACATCAAAGACCTCTGATCACAGATCCCCGTAACAAATAGAGTGATAATGAGAAAGTCTGAAATATTGTGAGACAGAAACAAAGTATGATGCAGAAACACACAGTCGGAAAACATTGCTGGAAAAATGATACCAAGAGACTTGCTGACACAGATGCCAGAAAACCTAAATGTCTAAAGCCTGCAATATCTGTAAAGCATGATAAGGAAAAGCACAATAAAAGAGGCGTGGCTGCTAGAGAGAGTATAAAACTGCTGCCGCCGGTGCTTTGGAGATGTAGCCATCTGTATACATTTTCATTTACCCTAGAAAATAATTTTATTGTAAGGAAAATAAAACAACTTAAAGTTCAATTGAAATTTTTTCTTGTGAAAAAATTGGGAATCTACCCAATACAAGCATATCAGGAAAGATGATGGTGTGGCTCTTACTCCTGTGTCTTTACCAAGAGGCTCTGCGCTTAGGGACAGCAAGTCCTTTCAAGCCTGCAGCAAGGCGAAGCAAGACTTTCCACACAATCACCCGTCTGTGCCAGGTTTTCCAGTGAAACAGTTATTCTCTAAGGATGGAGTAGGGGATGATGTAATTATAGCCAGGATAGGGAAGAGAGGGGTGGCCTTCCAGGCATCTTACAGATGGTAAACTGTAGACGATCAAATTTTGCCCAGAGTGTTGATGGAAGAATTAAAATATCACAGCCCTCTTGCTCTACTGCAAGCAAAAACATTTTCCATAGTATATGAATCTAAATTTTAGAATTAAAAAGGAGCAAATAGTTAAATATTTCTGAATGTCTTACAGTACATGCATGTTATGGTCAATTTACATGGTATTTATACCAGTAAAAGTATATTAATGATATTACTATGCAAATGCAGTGATCTGAGACTGCCAATCTTACTCTCTAAATCAAAAAACAAATTTTTCGTTTGGTGAATATTCATTTTTACAAAAGAGCCAAACTTCCAATTTTCCACACCATTTTCTGTTCTTGAGAATTTCCACTGACCCTGTAGAAATGGCATGATGCTGACTTTTAAAACAAACAAATAGGAAATAATTTAATCCATGTCATGCCCAACCCCTTATATGATTTTGTATTGGAAAAAACTACTTATTATATCCAAAGATACTTTGGATTTTGATCCAGAAAGCAGAAGCAGGGACTTTTGCCAGCATTTCCATGGAAAAATAGTTGAAGCGCGTCCTCTTTGCTTTCACATGTACGACGGCCTTGGCTCAGGGTCATGAAGGCTCCCTGCTTCCTTATCTTGTGCCACTTGGTGATTTAAAACCAGCACCCTGTAATTTTTGTTGCTCACCCTTCTGAAAGTCAGGAATTGAGCCAGGGCAAAAGATGGGTGTGTGTCCCCACGGCGTTCAGGGCTTCCGCAGATCAAGTCCCAACACTCGAGGGCTGCCCGTGACCGCTTTCCAGTCGTGTGCTCAGACCTCAGCTCTATCCCGGGGCTATTTCCTTTCACTGTGCTCAGTTTGGCCCCTGTCAACTGCAGGCTGGCACTTGCCAAGAGTGTTTGCCAGCGACCGGACAACAAGAACAAGGGCATTTGCCATCTGCCCCTGTGGAGGCTGAGCCCCGTGCTGCCGTAGCTGTTGACCCTCAGTGTCCGCCGAGGAGTGCAGGGTGGAGCCAGGCGCCTGTGCTCCAGGGAAGCTGGTGGGACAGGTCTTCAGATAGCTGGATGCTTTCAGGAACAGAGTTTATGATCTCAGTCCTGGCATCTCCTCGTATCTCGAGAAGCACTAAATCCCTTCATGATGCCATCAGACCCTTGCGACTGGCAGGAAACCTCATAGAGTAAGTGCTTGACTGCACTGAACTGCCCCTTCAGCAAAGTTTCATATGCGACCTTCGCAGCAGCCTCTCAGCCCAACTGAGCTGCTGCCTCCCGGGCTGCAGTCCTCATGTTGCCCCAAATAAAACTGAGCTCGCCGCTCTCAAGCTGTGCTTCTTTTAGTTGACACCCCACTACGTGCTTAGCTGAGCTTCCCCATAGTGTGAGCGGGCTTCCCGGGTAGCTCAGCTGGGAAAGAATCCACCTTCAGTGCTAGAGACCTGGGTTCCGTCCCTAGGTTGGGAAAACCTCCTGGGGAAGGGAATGGCTACCCACCCCAGTATTCTTGCCTGGAGAATCCCATGGACAGAGGAGCCTGGCGGGCTACAGTCCGTAAGATTACAAAAAGTTGGACATGACTGAGTGACTAAGAACATAATATGAGCATCTCAAAAAGGAGCACGCAATGCGCAAATGCTTATTAATTCTCCGCTTGCATCGAACCAGCTGATGCTCCATTGACCAAAGCAAGTCCCTCGGCCAAGTCTAGAGTCTTTGTGGGAGAGGGGCATGCAGGGCATGAGCACGTGAGGCGAGGTTCGCTGAGCGCTGCCACTGGAGCCATCCATTTCAACCTCGTGGCCTGTGGTCTGGATGTCTGCGCCCCCACCCCCACTCACATGCTGAATCCTATTTTCCAGTGTGATGTTATCAGGAGGTGAGAACTTCCATAAGCGCTTTGATCGCAAAANTATATTTGGTATTGAGTACTGAATCTTCTCTAACTTTCTTTACCTTGTTTTAACATCCACTCTATAGGACGATATATATATGTTCTGTTAATCAGCGATATCTTTCCAGCTAATAGTGCTGTAAACAGCAAAAGTTACACTAAGATAGTAGCGGTGGTGCCAACTCCTAAGCAACCCTCTTACTGTCTTACCGTCACATGATCCATTATCTTCAGGCGTTGAGGAATGACAGACGCTGAGAGGCATCTCTTCCTCCTGTAAGCTGGTCTAGCTCTTGGAAGCCCTTGCAGATAAGCCCAGAGCAGGAACTCGCTGGCACGGTGACGCAGGCATGGATGTGCGTCTCACCATCATCTCATCACGGGGTCAGATGCAGAGACCGACATGAGGGACACCTTATCCTAGGTCCACTCACCCCACACTGAGAGCAAAGGTGTGCTTCTGCCCATTAGAAGGGAGAGATACTTTCCTTTGTATATCCAGAATGACATAATGGCTACAAGAGAATCAATTGCTTTGAAAGTAATGGGGTGATGCTTTGAAAGTAATGGGGTGATACTTTCAGCGCTGGCTTTTTGCCAAGTCCATCCAACAGACACTGTGACTGAATTCAGTGACTTGCACATTTTGTATCTGCAAATTTCGGGTTTGGGGATTCTTCCCCTTTCAGTCCCAATGCATACACACAAGCACACTCCAGGGCAGTAACGGCTGGGTTTCAGCAGATTCCAGGGGGAAATTCCTTTCAGAGCTTATGAGTGTAAGTTCTGATATCACACAGCCTTTGTGCCTTTGCTGAAAAATTCTAATTTCACAAACAGCGTCCTGTTGAACAGGCTGGATGAGAGCTGCTTTTGGGGGAAATGGCTTTCCTTTGGCGCCGGTGGGTCACTCATCATGATTGAGTCTCAACTGCCACTTCACAAAAATGCCATCAATAGAAAGGAAAAAAGAAAAAAACACCCTGCTAGCTTAATTTAATCAGGGATGGGTCTGAAGAATGCAAATAAGGATGATAGCATCTAATTATTTTTCCATTTTTTTCTCCATTAAAGCGCATTAATTCAAAAATTATTTTCAGTGATGAACTCTGATTTTCAAATTGGGATATGGAATACGCCTGGGCTTTTTCTTCCTCAGGAACATATCTTTAAGGGAGTCGTCATATGTGGGAAGACAGGGGTTCATGCTTTTATCTAATTAAACATATCTAGATCTAATTCTATCAATATTTGAAAAACAAATATAAGATGACAAGGCAAAATCTTTACAGTCACTTATCCACGTAGAGAAAAATTCTTCCATGTGGCAAACTTTTCAAAGATGCAAGACATTTGAAATTAAGGCTGGTCTCTGTACTCTGATGCTGAATTAAATCTCTGAGAGAGTTTTGGGTGAAGTAGAAAAGAATAGCTTTACTGCTTTGCCAGGCAAAGGAGGCCACAGAGGGCCATTTCCCTCAGAACTACAAGTCCTGATCTAGGGGCGGGTAGTGAAGAGTTTTGTAGTAAGGGTTCAAAGAGGGCGTGGTCGGCTCGTGGACAGCCTCCTGATTGGCTGGTGGTGAGGGAGGCGGGGTCAGCATCCTCCGCCTGCTGGGTCTAACTAGTCGGGACTCTAGATGCTCTCGGGGAGCAGAGAGTTTGCTCCTCCGATCTGGTCTGGGCCTCAGCATCTGCCAACAGCTCAACGCTCCTGTTATGTGCGTCCCGGCCCCAGGGCTGCATCGCTGTTTCTTGACTGGTCTCCACTTGCGCTCCCTTCCCCAACTGGAACATGTTTGGAACTTTGGAATTCGTGGAAGGTCACGGAGACTAAATGAAGAGCCCATTTCCTGTAATCAAGAAATGAGAGACACAGAAAGGCCTTTGTGCCCAGGAGACACACAGGGCCCTGCTTGGTTTCACTATTACAGAGGTGCCGCAGAGAAGGCGATGGCACCCACTCCAGTGCTCTTGCCTGGAAACTCCCATGGACGGAGGAGCCTGGTGGGCTGCAGTCCATGGGGTCGCTGAGCCAGACACGACTGAGCGACTTCACTTTACTTTTCACTTTTCACTTTCATGCTCTGGAGAAAGTGATGGCACCCACTCCAGTGCTCTTGCCTGGAGAATCCCAGGGACGGGGAGCCCAGTGGGCTGCCATCT
>SJYW01001922.1:93166-108737 GCA_006410735.1 Raphicerus campestris | reverse complement strand
AAGATTGAAGGTGGGAGGAGAAAGGGGTGACAGAGGATGAGATGGCTGGATGGCATCACCAACTCAATGGACATGAGTTTGAGTAAGCTCCGGGAGCTGGTGATGGACAGGGAGGCCTGGTGTGCCGCAGTCCATGGGGTTGCAAAGAGTCAGACACGACTGAGCAGCTGAACTGAGGATCCTGCAATCCCACTCCTGTGCGTATATCCAGAGAAAACCATAATTTGGAAAGGTGCATGCACCCCTGTGTTCATAGCAGTGCTAATCACAATAGCCAAGACACGGAGGAAACCTGAAAACCCATTAACAAATGAATAAATAAAGAAGATGGAGTATATCCATCCATCTACCTACCTAATTAATTCCATTATATATAATGAAATAGTACTCAACGATAAAAAAAAACGAACAATGCCATTTGCAGCAACATGGACGGATCTAAGATTATCATACTAACTGAAGTAAGTCAGATAAAGAAAGATAGATATGAGATGATATCACTTATGTGTGTAATTCAAAAAATACAGATAAATACTTATATACAAAAAGAAACCCACTCACATAGAAAACAAGTGTGGTTGCTAAAGGAGAAAGCGGGGAGGAATAAATCAGGAGTTTGGAATAAACACAGACTGCATATGAAACAGAGAAGCAGCAAGGGCCTAGTGTACAGCACGGGGAACCGCCCTCAGCGCTCTGGAATAGCCTCCTCGTAACCGGGCCGTTGGCCGCACGCCTGAAACCAACACAGCCCTACTATGTCTAAGCTTAAAACACACCCATCTCTACAAAGTTAACCTGTTGAATTTAAACTGGTTCTTTCTGACAGAAAGCAGTTGGAGTTTAACACATTTGTCAGAACAACAAAAAAAAAAATGTAGATTTTTTTTCACAAAAAAAAGAGTGAGAAGTAAAATAATGTACTTCCATCTAAATACATGTCAAGGAGCAAAGAAAAATGGGAAATAATTGTCTTATGTGATAATAGAGGTCTCTATAGGATTTACATTGTGAATAAAGTAAATTATATATATGCACATATATACAGAAACTGCTAGAGAAAAACGGAGTGCAGACAAGAAGTAGAAAGTGAATCCTTTTGTAGATATAACATTCTAACAAGCAAAGTTAATACCTTTGAGACATGAGTTTGACAAACACTATGCAAGTTTTTAAAATCAAGTTTTTACTTTAGAATAGTTTTAGATCTACAGAAAAATTACAAAGAAAGTACACAATTGTCATATGCCCTGCATCCAATTTCTTCTACTATTAACATCTTATAAAAGGATGGTCTATTTGTCACAATTAATGAACCAATGTTGATATAATAATATTTACTAAAGCGCATACTTTGTGTTTTCTTAGCTTTCACATGATGCAATTTCCTGTTCCAGCCTCCCATCCACAGTATATTTATTGTCTGTATATATATATTTATTGTCTGACACACACATATATATATATGTCTCCTTAGGTTCCTCTTGGCTGTGACAGCTTCTCAGACTTATTTCACTTTTGATAACCTTGAAAGTTCTGGAGAGTGCTGGTCAAGTGTTTTTTCAAATGTTCCTCAGTTGGAATTTGTCTGGTATTTTCTCATGTTTAAAATGCATTGATGGGTTTTTGGAAGAAAGTTCGCAGAGGTTGTCCGTTCTAATCACCTCGTGCCAAGGGCACCGCAGCTTACCGACCGGTCACTGCTGATGCTGACCGTGGCCCCGGGCGGAGGGGGTGCTCGTCGGTTCTGCCCTGTCCAAATTTGCAGCCAGAATGCTATGATGATGAGCGCTTTTTCTAGAAATAACCTCTATAGCTTTTATTCATTTCTCAAAGAGGCCTGGGAGGCAATAACACTGAAGAATCATTATATAAACTTAATTCTTCGCTTTGCAATCTCAATTCATGAATCAGAATCTTAGAAATGCATCAGGGACAAAATATATCTCAGGATCCTAACATTCTTGTGACGAAACACATTTATCAAAATATTTTCAAGCTGTCAGAAGCGAGCTTTAAACATAACCTTTAAAAACCACTGAATTATTATGTACAAAGGTATTTTTAAAGTAACTCTTACTATTTGGGGCCATGCTGGGTCTGTTGCTGGGGGCTTTCTCTGGCTGCAGCGAGTGGAGGCCGCTCTCCCGGTGGGGTGTGCGGACTTCTCACTGCAGAGGCTTCTCTTGTGAGGAGCAGGGGCTCCGGTAGCTGGGGCTCCGGGCTCTTTACAGTCACAATAACTGTGGCTCACGGGCTTATTTGCTCCACAGCATGTGAGATCTTTCTGGACCAGGGACTGAACCAGTGTCTCCTGTGCTGGCAGGTGGATTCTTTATCACTGAACCACCAGGGAAGCCCCACAAACAGTATTTTTGCAACCTTTCTATGTCACCAACACAAGAGAAAGAAGCTTTTGCTCTATCTCTCTTTTGATGTATTTCTAATTAATTACAAGTTAGTTCCTATACAAGGCAGTTACCAAGTGCATATTTCAACTCATCAGTATGCAGCATGCATGCTTTCATTTCCTCAAACTCTGTATTTAGATGTGTTTCCTCCTATCACTTTGCTACTGACTCTGATGTTAAGTAAAGGGCAATTTTCAAATTTCAGTTAACTACTCTTCAGGAAAGCTAAGACTCTGAGACACTTCATGGTCTACCATTCTCACAGAGAAAGGGTATCTTAGTTTGGAATGAGGAAGCAAATATTTTGATTCTGTTCCATTGTTTTGTAAATAAGCAGCCTTGAGCAAGTCATTTCATATTGTAAAAACTTATTTTCTTTGTTTGCAAAATAGGGGTGGGTTTCCTTTCCATTTTTTTGAATTATTGTGGATACAACAGATATACAAGCATACTTATGTATATGTGGAATACATACATATATATATATATAATACACATTATATATTATGAAAAGTGAAAGTTGCTCAGTTGTGTCTGACTCTGCAACCCCACAGACTACACAGTCCATGGAATTCTCCAGGCCAGAATACTGGACTGGATAACCTTTCCCTTCTCCAGGGGATCTTCCCAACTCAGGGATCAAACTCAGGTATCCCGCATTGCAGGCAGATTCTTTACCAGCTGAGCTACATATCTATGTAACTGTCATCTTCCAGATAAAAAGTGCTAGTTATTATAATAATCTCTCTTCTATTGATAGATTACTGTTTACATAAATAAATGCTTTTTTAAAAAGGAAAAATACAAGTCAACACTTAAACTTTATCAAAGGTTCTTCTTTTTTCCCAACTGTGTTGCTATGTAACAGCTATAACAGATATGTGACATTGTACAAGTTTAAGGTACACGGTGTGATGATAGTTACAGGCATATATGGTGAAATATTTTCCACAACAAAAGTTAACACATCCTTCGCTTCACAGAGTCAATTATTTTTTAATTGTTGCTGTTATGATTTGAACAGTTAAGATCTATCCTTTTAGCAACTTTCAAATATACAAGAGAAATACTGTTAACTATAGTGACCATGTTGCATTAAACCTCTTGACTGTATCCCTCTATTAACTAGAAGTTTATACCCTTAAAACTTCACGGTTTGAGTTTTCTCACCTCAATTTTTTTTGAGAGATGGATTATAAGCTAAGGGATATCTTGCTACCAAAGTCTGGAGTTTATCTGTTTCAGCAATGGAGCAAGCCATTCAAGTGTTTCTAGCGATTCCCAGTTGAGCTTTTGTCTCTAACAATAAAAGTCCGCCTTCAGTGGCGTTTGAGGAAACTAACCCCACGGCATCAAAAGAGGAGGTCTGGATCCTGTTTCATGGCCACAGGGGTTTCCTAAAACCCAGACCAATTTGTGTTCAAGTGACTGCACTGATAAGTTAGTTGGAAATGATAGGAGCCGCATTTCTGAGAATTAGGGTTCTGAATTTTAGCTGCCCTTTGAAATTTTTTGGGAGCTTTTAGACGTCTTGACGACCAGGTCAAAAGCCAGAAAATTTAACAGATCTCTGCCAGCGGTACACAGGCATCAGGGTATTTTAGAACTCCAAGGTCATCCCCGTGTGAAGCGAAGTTTCAGAGCCACTGTGCTTAGCCAGAGTCATCTGGTTATCACCTAGCCAACCGGAAACACCGCTGCAAGGCCCTTTCTAACCACGTCCTGCTCCTGTTTCCACACCCAGCTGCCTAACCAACCAGCATAAACTAGTCGTACCCAAGGAACAGCTATCTTATAACACGTATCTGACTCTCCTTGTCCTTAACGTTCACTTCTGATATTTTAATGTATTCTGGGGTGAATTTATTTATTTATTTTTAAGCTCATTTTGGCAGAACAGCTTTGAACAAAGAGCTTATGTTGCATGTCTGAGTAACTATATTTGGTATTGAGTACTGAATTTTCTCGAACTTTCTTTACCTTGTTTTAACATCCACTCTATAGGACGATATATATATGTCCTGTTAATCAGTGATATCTCTTTCCAGCTAATAGTGCTGTAAACAGCAAAAGTTACACTAAGATAGTAGCGGTGGTGCCAACTCCTAAGCAACCCTCTTACTGTCTTACCGTCACATGATCCATTATCTTCAGGCGTTGAGGAATGACAGACGCTGAGAGGCATCTCTTCCTCCTGTAAGCTGGTCTAGCTCTTGGAAGCCCTTGCAGATAAGCCCAGAGCAGGAACTCGCTGGCACGGTGACGCAGGCATGGATGTGCGTCTCACCATCATCTCATCACGGGGTCAGATGCAGAGACCGACATGAGGGACACCTTATCCTAGGTCCACTCACCCCACACTGAGAGCAAAGGTGTGCTTCTGCCCATTAGAAGGGAGAGATACTTTCCTTTGTATATCCAGAATGACATAATGGCTGCAACAGAATCAATTGCTTTGAAAGTAATGGGGTGATGCTTTGAAAGTAATGGGGTGATACTTTCAGCTCTGGCTTTTTGCCAAGTCCATCCAACAGACACTGTGACTGAATTCAGTGACTTGCACATTTTGTATCTGCAAATTTCGGGTTTGGGGATTCTTCCCCTTTCAGTCCCAAGGCATACACACAAGCACACTCCAGGGCAGTAACGGCTGGGTTTCAGCAGATTCCAGGGGGAAATTCCTTTCAGAGCTTATGAGTGTAAGTTCTGATATCACACAGCCTTTGTGCCTTTGCTGAAAAATTCTAATTTCACAAACAGCGTCCTGTTGAACAGGCTGGATGAGAGCTGCTTTTGGGGGAAATGGCTTTCCTTTGGCGCCGGTGGGTCACTCATCATGATTGAGTCTCAACTGCCACTTCACAAAAATGCCATCAATAGAAAGGAAAAAAGAAAAAAACACCCTGCTAGCTTAATTTAATCAGGGATGGGTCTGAAGAATGCAAATAAGGATGATAGCATCTAATTATTTTTCCATTTTTTTCTCCATTAAAGCGCATTAATTCAAAAATTATTTTCAGTGATGAACTCTGATTTTCAAATTGGGATATGGAATACGCCTGGGCTTTTTCTTCCTCAGGAACATATCTTTAAGGGAGTCGTCATATGTGGGAAGACAGGGGTTCATGCTTTTATCTAATTAAACATATCTAGATCTAATTCTATCAATATTTGAAAAACAAATATAAGATGACAAGGCAAAATCTTTACAGTCACTTATCCACGTAGAGAAAAATTCTTCCATGTGGCAAACTTTTCAAAGATGCAAGACATTTGAAATTAAGGCTGGTCTCTGTACTCTGATGCTGAATTAAATCTCTGAGAGAGTTTTGGGTGAAGTAGAAAAGAATAGCTTTACTGCTTTGCCAGGCAAAGGAGGCCACAGAGGGCCATTTCCCTCAGAACTACAAGTCCTGATCTAGGGGCGGGTAGTGAAGAGTTTTGTAGTAAGGGTTCAAAGAGGGCGTGGTCGGCTCGTGGACAGCCTCCTGATTGGCTGGTGGTGAGGGAGGCGGGGTCAGCATCCTCCGCCTGCTNAGGAGGCCACAGAGGGCCAATTCCCTCAGAACTACAAGTCCTGATCTAGGGGCGGGTAGTGAAGAGTTTTGTAGTAAGGATTCAAAGAGGGCGTGGTCGGCTCGTGGACAGCCTCCTGATTGGCTGGTGGTGCGGGAGGCGGGGTCAGCATCCTCAGCCTGCAGGGTCTAACTAGTCGGGACTCTAGATGCTCTCGGGGAGCAGAGAGTTTGCTCCTCCGATCTGGTCTGGGCCTCAGCATCTGCCAACAGCTCAACGCTCCTGTTATGTGCGTCCCGGCCCCAGGGCTGCATCGCTGTTTCTTGACTGGTCTCCACTTGCGCTCCCTTCCCCAACTGGAACATGTTTGGAACTTTGGAATTCGTGGAAGGTCACGGAGACTAAATGAAGAGCCCATTTCCTGTAATCAAGAAATGAGAGACACAGAAAGGCCTTTGTGCCCAGGAGACACACAGGGCCCTGCTTGGTTTCACTATTACAGAGGTGCCGCAGAGAAGGCGATGGCACCCACTCCAGTGCTCTTGCCTGGAAACTCCCATGGATGGAGGAGCCTGGTGGGCTGCAGTCCATGGGGTCGCTGAGCCAGACACGACTGAGCGACTTCACTTTACTTTTCACTTTTCACTTTCATGCTCTGGAGAAAGTGATGGCACCCACTCCAGTGCTCTTGCCTGGAGAATCCCAGGGACGGGGAGCCCAATGGGCTGCCATCTGTGGGGTCACACAGAGTCAAACACGACTGAAGCGACTCAGCAGCAGCAGCAGCAGAGAAGGATATGGCAAGACGCGTCACTCCCAGCCACTTCGGATTGGCCAGATTTGGAAGGCAGATTTTTGCAGGAAAAAGAGAGGAAATGTCGATTGCCTCAGAGCTTATTTCAAAGTGACTTGAAAACTTACTTAGGTCCCTTCAGTGGAAATTCATAAACAATTACTATATACTATTTTGATTTATTTTAAATTCCTCAATGCTTAAATTTTTCCATATTTGCATATACTTTAAAAGTTCCTAGGAGATAAGCTTTGGAAAATCAGCACTTCTTTCCCTTTATTCTGCTTCTAAGACTACCTTATGAAAAATAAACCAATAGAAATAAAAATAAATGAAAGGTGAGAGAAGCAAGGGGAAAGTGGCTTCCAGGAAGTATCAGATAAACACAGATTTTTATCACTCTGAGTCCAGGGGACAGAAATAGAGGACTTTTCAAAAGCTACTTAAAAGGTTAGAAGAAAACCTTAATACTGCCAAACCACTCCACACATTTAGCTGAGTCAGGATATCTCTCCTTCCATGGATTTGGGAAAGACGTTAGAAAATTTCTTCATCTATAGTCTTCAAACTTTTCATCACCTGGAATTCCTATTTTTGGAAGAATTGATGGACCGATTGCATTCAACGTGAGTAGTAATCATTCACTGTGATGATTAATTCTATGTGCCAAATTGGCTAGCCCACGACAATCAGACATTTGGTCAAACACTAGTCTGGAGAAGCCCAACTAATGCTTTCTTATTATTTTTGTTTGGCAAATGACATAAAAAATTATTATTCATCAAAGTCACATGTGTTAGGAAGTGGAAAGAATGTATTTCAACAACTGCTACATTAATTTGAAAAGGTAAACATAAGCAAGTAAGTCATGTAGAGTGGAAAATGAGAACTCACGGACAGAATAAAGTTCCAAAAAGTCAAGCTCGATGGTTTTAAATGGGACGAATCTTGCTCCGGAGAATCAGAGAGGAGGAGGGAGAAGCTTAGCTGACATGCTGCTGTGTTCATGGCCTGTGTGGTGTGGAGGATGGGGGGACTGGGCGCACACCACGGTCCGGGTCGCGCAGGCAGCCGAGGCCGGGGCTGCTCGCCCGGGGCGCCTGGCAGGTAGGGCCCGTTTCTTGCAGCTCTCAGCAAGCGAGAGGGATTTACGCTGATCTTTGCCTTCTGACCAGTGTAGAATCATCACTCTTACGTTTTCAGAGGAGGAAATGGCAACCACGCCAGTGTTCTTACCTGGCAAGTCCCGGGGCAGAGGCGTCTGGCGAGCTAGAGTCTGTTGCCCAAAAGCACGCACAGCTGGGGTTTTACTTGGAGACGAACGAGGACTGCAGCGCGGAAGCAGCAGCTCAGAGAGCTCCGAGCGGCGGCTCCACGGCTGCCGCGGGCAAGGCCCACACGTGAGGTTTCGCTGGAGGCGGGGTTCAGTGCCATGAAGCGCTCGTTTACTAAAGGTTTCCTGCCAGTCACAAGGATCTGATGTCACCATGAAGGGATTCAGTGCTTCTCTAGGTATGAGGAGATGCCAGGACTGAGATCATAAAATGTGTTCCTAAAAGCATCCAACCATCTACAGACCTGTCCCACCAGACTCTGTGGAGCACAGAGCGCCTCACTCCACCCTGCACTCCTCAAGGTGTTGAGGGCCAGCAGCGCGGGATTCCATCTCCTGGAGGCAGATGGCAAAGGCCCTTGGTACTCAGCTGTTGGCAATGCTCTTGGCAAGTGCCAATTTGTAGTTGACAAATCTGTAGGGTCACAAAGGGTCATACATGACTGAGAACATATGCTTACTTACCTTTTTAGAATAGATTTAAATCCAGCTAGAGTAAAGAAAGTTATCAGCTAGATGAGCATTTTTATTTTACATATTGAAGCAAAGTGAAACCCTGTGGGTNTGGCAAAGGCCCTTGGTACTCAGCTGTTGGCAATGCTCTTGGCAAGTGCCAATTTGTAGTTGACAAATCTGTAGGGTCACATAGGGTTATACATGACTGAGAACATATGCTTACTTACCTTTTTAGAATAGATTTAAATCCAGCTAGAGCAAAGAAAGTTATCAGCTAGATGAGCATTTTTATTTTACATATTGAAGCAAAGTGAAACCCTGTGGGTCCCCAGACATGAAGGTCCTGTAGACCCCATTTCTTCTAGGCAAGACCCTAGCCGAGTTCCAAAGGGCAGATTTGAACAGTTACTAATCAAGTGATTTTTAGGGCTGCAAAATCACTGCAGATGATGACTGCAGCCATGAATTAAAAGACGCTTGCTCCTTGGAAGAAAACCTATGACCAACCTAGACAGCATATTAAAAAGCAGAGATATTACTTTGTCAACAAAGGTCCATCTAGTCAAGGCTATGGTTTTTCCAGTAGTCATGTGTGGATGTGAGAGGTGGGCTGTAAAGAACGCTGAGGGCTGAAGAATTGATACTTTTGAACTGGGGTGTTGGAGAAGACTCTTGAGAGTCCCTTGGACTGCAAGCAGATCCAACTAGTCCATCCTAAGGAAATCAGTCCTAAATGTTCATTGGAGGCACTAATGCTGAAGCTGAAACTCTAATACTTTGGCCACCTGATGCGAAGAGCTGACTCATTGGAAAAGACCCTGATTCTGGGAAAGATTGAAGGCCGAAGGAGAAGGGGACGGCAGAGGATAAGCTGGTTGGATGGCATCACTGATGTGATGGACATGAGTTTGGCTGAACTCTGGAAGGTGGTGATGGACAGGGAGGCCTGGCGTGCTGCAGTCCATGGGGTCAGGAAGAGTCGGACACGACTGAGTGACTGAACTGAACTGAACTGAATCAAGGGTGGAGAAGCCAGGAAACCACCTGAGGCAGGTTAAAGGGACCAGCGAAGGCCATCAGGATGCGGAGGTAGGCCACCTGGGACCTGAACTTCTCAGCAAACTTAGCCTTGGACCACTGTTATAAAATCTCTCATCACATCTTTCCAGGTTAAGGCACATAGATTTTCAGGAAGTCCAGGGTGTCCTCCGTTGCCTGGCAAAGTAATAAAGCGATCCATTTCTACTCTACCCAAAACTGTCTCCAAGATTTGATTTGGCACTGGTGTACTGAGAAGGCGAGCTTTCGGCAACAATATAAAGACCACTTCCATTGGCTTTTGAAACAGAACATGGCCCTAGAAATTCAGCGAGAACAGATTGTGGACAATTTGTCCTCTCCTGTGTCTCTTGTTTTACTGATGAGGAAACAGAGGCCCTGCAGAGGGTTTCTGGACTGAATCTTTCTAGACTGAATCACAAAGCCCCTGAACAAGTTGATCGTCAGCTTTCAATCTGATTTTAGGTTTTAGGGTTATTTTTAACTTTACAGAGTTCTAAAACTTTTTCCTGGGGGATGTTTCAGTTTCTGAGAAGCAGATAAGGGTTTACAAGCTCTAGATTTCACTTGTTCCCAGCGTCTCCATTCATTTGACTATTTGGGAAATGTTTAAAATAGAAGATATATTTTGCTGGAGTTTTTGTTTTGCTTTGGTGGGGGCGGCTCTTTGGCCATTCCACATGGCTTGCCACTGATCTTAGTTCCCTGACCAGGGATTGAACCCATTCCCCTTGCAGCTGAATCATGGAGTTCTAACCACTCCAGAGAACTCTTTGTATTCTGGTTTAAAGGAAGCCCCTGACAGTGCATGAGTCAAATCATGTTTGTGGCTAACACAACATCCCCACTACTGCTACCAGCTCATCAGCCAGGGTGGTAGCTTATCTCCATCTTTCTGACTCTCTGGGCCCCATAGGAATCGCTAACCATGAAACAAATCCTTGGTTTCGGGGACTAAGAGGTGGCTTGTAACTCAAGCCTTGTGACTGAAAGGAACTGGCAAGCCCAGTGCGTGCCATGTGTCTCTGAGAGCAAGAGTGGAAAACTCAATTAAAATTCTTTCTCATCTCCTCTTGAAAAANGGGCTTGCAGACTGATTTCTGACAGCTATTCAGGGGTATTCCGCCAAAGAAATCCACTCTGCAGCTAAGAGGAGTCATATCTAGTGCTCCAACTTATAACATTTAACTAGCTTTAATTTATGAGTATATAATTGTCTGATGCTAATGAATATTTCATGCATAAGTCCCTTTTCATGTCTTACCAAATATTGAGTTTTTGTACTTTAACATGAAGTTTTCCTGAGATACATCTTGTGAATGCAAATCTGGAACTGATGTGAGCTGTAAGGAGAATCCAAGGAAAATAAGCTGTCATCTTGCAAACAAAATCCTTCAATGATTTATGTGTTTGGCTTCGACTATGGGTTATCATTACTAAAATATTTGAGCTAGGAGATAGCTGAGTTGTAATCTTTATCAGAGACCTTTAAATTATTAACCAGACTACCAGCTAATTTGCCAAATCATGAAATATTATCTAGGAAAAGTGGGCAAAGGTGGTGGAGGGACCTTTGAATCACGAAATCATGTTTTAATAAAAGGCAATGGTACAAATATATTGATTAAAGAAGTTAACTTTGTAAACTTAGCTTGAAATTTGGGAATATAGTTATCCTCTGGTTCCTGTGTGTAGGCCTCTCCTGCTGGCTCAGAGGGTAAAGAATCTGCTTGCAATGAAGGAGACTTGAGTTCAATCCCTAGGTTGGAACAATCCCCTGGAGAAGGGAATGGCTGCCCACTCCAGCATTCTTGCCTGGAGAATTCCATAGACAGATGAACTTGGGGGAATACAGTCCATGGGGTCACAAAGAGTCAGACATGACTGAGTGATTAACACACACACACACACACACACACACACATTGTGTATCAAGTTGAATGGTCATCTGGAAATCTGTCAAATAAGAGCAATAACAATCATGTTTTTAAAAGAATTACCTCAAAGACGTTATTTTCTAAATGTTTCTGGGCTCGTGTTCTGATGACATGTATTACTATTATTCCCATTTCACTGTGTGTATCATATGACGGTACAGTATTTGAACATGGATATTTTACAGATGTATAGAACAGTCTTTTGAACTCTGTGGGAGAGGGAGAGGGTGGGATGATTTGGGAGAATGGCATTGAAAGATGTATAATATATATGAAACGAGTCGCCAGTCCAGGTTCGATGCAGCATACTGGATGCTCGGGGCTGGTGCACTGAGACGGCCCAGAGGGATGGTACAGGGAGGGAGGAGGGAGGGGGCTTCAGGATGGGGACACGTGTATACCTGTGGTGGACTCATGCTGACGTACGGCAAAACCAATACAGTATTGTAAAGTAACTAACCTCCAACTAAAATAAATTTATATTAAAAAAACGTAAATTCATGACCACAGACAGGTGGATGCTCACTAAAAATATGAGTAAATAAATAACATATGTCCAACTATTTGACTAAGGAAAAGACATCGAATATGAACTATAATAGTAAAAACTACTATGATCAAGAACAACCCCACACGCTTATGCAGCTGTCGCCTTTGAGAGCAGAATTTTCGCTCTGGAAAAAACAGACTGTATAATGGGGTCTAGTCATCTATATTTCCTTATGCAATTATAAAAGGTGACTTGGAGACTTNAAAAACTACTATGATCAAGAACAATCCCACACGCTTACGCAGCTGTCGCCTTTGAGAGCAGAATTTTCGCTCTGGAAAAAACAGACTGTATAATGGGGTCTAGTCATCTATATTTCCTTATGCAATTATAAAAGGTGACTTGGAGACTTTGGTGATACAAAACTGTAGATAAAACTTCCAAAACTTCAGAGAACAGATGTATGAGCAAGTGCATCCGAAAAAATATGCATAGTTTGAAAAAAGCCAAAGTTGCTCTTCATGTGTCTCCCGTTCATTTGCTCATCTATACAGATATGCCAGGCATAAGAAAAATGACCTACCCTCACATAGAAAAGCGGAGCCTCCTCTTGGGTAGAAAAGAGGCGTGCGTGAGAGAGCCTGGCGCAGCAGGGAGAAGCGGGCGCCGGGGAAAGACTGGAGGCAGCACGGGGCTCGACGGGCGGCTAGTGAGAGGAAACGGGAAGTGAGAGCGGGAAGAAGCCCTGCAAAGAAGACCTTGAGCTAAGCGCTGAGAGAGTAGTTGCTTTCATAAAAGTAGAGAGAACGAGAGAATAGAGAAATATTATAATGGGGTAACTAGTTCAGAGACAAGGTGGTGAATGACGTTCTTTAAAAAATCAGGCTGGCTTGGAAAAATGTGCAAAAGAAGAGCTGAGCAAGTTACAGATAGAATTTTGAAATGAAGTTTTGTGTAAACATACAAATGAATTCAGACAGAAAATAGATCGAACGGGCCGTTTCCTTATTGATCCCCTGCCTGCATGACCTGGCCATCATGGAGAGTGGGGTGCTGAAGCCCCAGCTGTAAAGGCGCCGCTGTCTGTTCCCACTGTCAGCTCCTCCCGGTTTTCCCTTATACATCTAGCTGTGCCGCTGTTGAAAGCATCAGCACTTGCCACCGCCGTGTCTTCCTGTTGGGGTGGCCACTTTATTATTGTGTAAAGGCTTTGTCTCTTCTTGCTGTCTTTAGTTTAAAGTCTATTTCATCTAACACAAGTGTAGCTTTTGCTATCATTTGTTTAAAATATCTTTTTCCATTCTTCACTCTCGGTTTACGTGTCTCTTTAAAGTGAGCCTCTGTAGGCAGCATGTCCTCAGATCCTGTTGTTTAACTTGCCATTCCACGCCCTTCATTAGCGAATCTGACCTGCTTATTTATTGTAAATTGTTGTCTGATACATCCTCGCTAGGGCTTCCAGGTGCCTCAGTGATAAAAGGGTCTGCGTGCCGGTGGAGGAGCTGCAGGAGACTCGGGCTCAGTCCCGGTCAGGAAGACCCCAGGGAGAGGCCGTGCGGCCCACTGCAGGGCCCTCGCCTGGAGAAGCCCTGGACAGCGAGCCCGGCGGGCTGCAGCCGGCAGAGCTGAAAGAGTCAGACACGACCAAGCGCGGCGAAGACGCACTGTGGCCGTTTTGCTCACTGCTTTCCTGGTTTTTTCTTGTCCTGAGGGGGCAGGGTAGAGTCCTTGTTTTTCATCCCGCTGGCTTCTTTCTTTTAACACCAGTGCTTTACGTTCTTTATCAAGTCCTCTTGTGTATTTGCCACAGTTCCCTTGTGGCTACCATGAGGCTTACATAATCTTAAAATTATAACACTTAAAGTTGGTAACAACTTAACTTTAATAGAATTCCTAAACTTAACATTTTTATTTCTCCTCCCCCTCACATTTTTTGTTACTATTACAGTTTACATGTTTTAATATTGTGTAACTAATAGGAGATTATTGTATTTACTGTTATTTTCACTATATTCGTTTTTTCAACTTTCAAACTGTAGTGGTAAGTGAATTATGCACCACGACTACCATATACAGAATGCGGCTCTGGCTGTCTATTTACCTTTCCCAGTGAATTCTATGTTCTCTTTTTCAAGGATTTTTGATGTTAGTTCGTGTCATTGTGTTCCCCTCTAAGAACTCCCTTTAGAGATTCCTGCAAAGCCGGCACAGAGGCAGTGAACATCCTCAGCTTTTGTTTTTCAGAGAAGTCTTTATCTTTGCTTTATTTCTGGAGCATGGCTTTGCCAGGTGTAGGATTGTTGATAGACTATTTTTTTTCCTTTTTATGTTTGTATATGTTCTTTTATTCTCTCCTGGCTTGGAAAGTTTCTGTTGAGAAATCCACCAATACTCTTATATGGATTCTCTCGTATGTGACTTTTCTCTTTAGTCTGATTGCTTTTTAAAATTACTTTCCTTTGACTTTTGATCATGTAATTATAATATGTCTAAGTGTAGGCCTGTTTGGGGTCCTTCGGGCATCCTGGTCTGAAGGTCAGTCTCTCTTCCCGCGTTTGAGACGTTTTCAGCCATAATTGGTCTAAACACACTCTCCCTCTCTTGCTCTCTCTTCTGCTTCTGGAATTAACAAAATGTCAATTTCATTTCTTTGCATTCTGCCCTGTTAGGACTGTAGATGGTCTTCACTCCATTTTATTCTCTACTCTTTTTGTAGTTCTGACTATGTAATTTTGAATATCTTTCAGGTCACTGATACATTTACCGCATTATTGAGTTTAGTTCTGAAAAAAAAAAAAACTATTGAATTATTCAGATTGACTTTTTTTTTCAATTCTAGGGTTGCTGTTTTCTTAAAAAAATATTTCTGTTCCTTTGTGGAACTTCTCATGTTGTTCATGCATTGCTCGCCTAATTCTAGTTTGCTGTCTATCTGCGTGCTTTTAATTCACTAAACTTCCTTAAAACTATTTTCCTGATGCATCTCCATTTCTTAGAGTTCATGACTAGGAATTTATTGGTGTCCTTTGGGATCATTGTACTCACCTGATTTTTCTTTACCTATGATTCCTTTCCTTGTCTCTGCTCATTTAAGTGATCAGACTCTTCCAAATGTTACAGGTCTGCTTTGGCAGAGAACTTCCTTCATCACTTGGCTCAGTGTGGGGGGCTTGGTGTGCCTGTTGGTAACGTTCTCGGGCAGGTAAGACCTGCGATTATCTTCTGTATGGGGGACAAGGCGACTGTTGGAACTCTGAGGCCAGGGCTGGGGGCTGTGCTGCTAGCTGGGAACAGCTGAGTGGGATTGCGGGCTCGGCCTCTACACTAGTCGGGCTGTGGGACGGTCTGCAGCCTGGTTCTCTCCCAGACTTAGCAGATGCTTGGGACTGGATATCAAATGCAGTGGTTCAACTCAGTTCAGTTCAGTCGCTCAGTCGTGTCTGACTCTGTGCGACCCCATGAACCACAGCTCACCAGGCCTCCCTGTCCATCACCAACTTCCTGAGCTTACCCAAACTCATGTCCATTGAGTCGGTGATGTCATCCAACCATCTCACCCTCTGTTGTCCCCTTCTT
>SJYW01001922.1:39901-77181 GCA_006410735.1 Raphicerus campestris | reverse complement strand
AAGAAGGCTGAGTGCCCAAGACTTGATGCTTTTGAACTGCGGTGTTGGAGAAGACTCTTGAGAGTCCCTTGGACTGCAAGGAGATCCAGCCAGTCCATTCTGAAGGAGATCAGCCCTGGGATTTCTTTGGAAGGAATGATGCTAAAGCTGAAACTCCAGTACTTGGCCACCTCATGCGAAGAGTTAACTCGTTGGAACAGAGTCTTCTGCTGGGAGGGATTGGGGGCAGGAGGAGAAGGGGACAACAGAGGATGAGATGGCTGGATGGCATCACGGACTCCATGGACATGAGTCTGAGTGAACTCCGGGAGATGGTGATGGACAGGGAGGCCTGGCGTGCTGCGATTCATGGGGTCGCAAAGAGTTGGACACGACTGAGCAACTGAACTGAATTGATCAGCTTCCACCAGATGACGCCCCTGACCGGTGTAACACAGAGGACTTTTTGCACTGACGGCTTAAACAAAGCAAATTAAGAAATACCAACTTATATGCTTTGAAATTACTTAGTTTTTTAAAGGTATATTTTCATATTTTAAATGATAAAAATAACCTGAAAAAGATCTGTATTATCAAATCCGAACAGAGCCAAGAACAGAAGGAGCAATGACCACATATTTTCAAATATAAAGTGATACTTCTATTAGTTCAGTAAATCCTACTCTGCTGCTGCTGCTGTTGCTAAGTCACTTCAGTCATGTCTGAGTCTGTGTGACTTCATAGACGGCAGCCCACCAGGCTCCCCATCCCTGGGATTCTCCAGGCAAGAGCACTGGAGCGGGTTGCCATTTTCTTCTCCAATGCATGAAAATGAAAAGTGAAAGTGAAGTCGCTCAGTTGTGTCTTACTCTCAGCGACCCCGCAGCCTGCGGCTCACCAGGCTCCCCCATCCCTGGGATTCTCCAGGCAGGAGCACCGGAGTGGGCGCCACTGCCTTCTCCACAATCCTCCTCTAGTTGGGAGTAAACACTCTTCCATTCGAAGCACCGGCCCCACTGGTCAGTTAGCTCTAGGACCTTCGATTGCCAATCTCAGTTTTGATGGCCAGCCGTATTAAAATATTTTTTGCTAGTACATTGCTAAAAGAAACTCACACTTGCTACTGAACATTTATTGGTTTGAGTGTTGTCTCCTGTAAGGTCACTCAGCTTTAGCTTTTGCATCTCCCAATCAGAAGTCTCAATATAGCCCAAGGCAAACTTAACCCTGAGGTTACTCTTCCTCCTGTAAAGGGAGTGGGCGGTTGCATTGCGTGTGTTCCTGAAGCTTCTCCTCACTTCCTGCTGACTTTCTGGGAGCCGAAGAGTCAACCTGACTCAGCAAGAGGACTTTGCAACCAGTCAGGTGTGGCAGTGAGATGTCTCTTTATGATCAGAGTGTTTTATAAGCACAGGTTTCTTTTCCGAGGAAGTGACGGCCAAATGGGATAAACATAGTAAGGGCTGTGCTCTCTCTCGTTTTTCCTTCCACTTCTATCAATGTTAAAAATAATGGGTACACAACAAGGAAGCTGTTCTGAGCAAGGAGGCAGCATGAATAATATTATTTTCTTCGTAGTTATTCAGGATTAAAGAGTGAGGACAACAACAAATTAAATTTACTGGAGGTATATATTAAATGCATTGATGTGCTCTATATAGAATATGGGCTTCCCTGGTGGCTCAGAGGATAAAGTGTCTGCCTGCGGGAGACCCGGGTTCGATCCCTGGGCTGGAAAGATCCCCTGGAGAAGAAAATGGCAACCCACTCCAGTATTCTTGCCTGGAGAATCCCATGGACAGAGGAGGCTGGCAGGCTACAGTCCACAGGATCGCAAAGAGTTGGACACGACTGATATACATATATATACCTGGAGTTGAAGAAACATTTTCTGTATAGTAGAAAGAAAGTGGACAAAACTTTGAGTCAGATAACAAGNACTGCCTTCTCCACAATCCTCCTCTAGTTGGGAGTAAACACTCTTCCATTCGAAGCACCGGCCCCACTGGTCAGTTAGCTCTAGGACCTTCGATTGCCAATCTCAGTTTTGATGGCCAGCCGTATTAAAATATTTTTTGCTAGTACATTGCTAAAAGAAACTCACACTTGCTACTGAACATTTATTGGTTTGAGTGTTGTCTCCTGTAAGGTCACTCAGCTTTAGCTTTTGCATCTCCCAATCAGAAGTCTCAATATAGCCCAAGGCAAACTTAACCCTGAAGTTACTCTTCCTCCTGTAAAGGGAGTGGGCGGTTGCATTGCGTGTGTTCCTGAAGCTTCTCCTCACTTCCTGCTGACTTTCTGGGAGCCGAAGAGTCAACCTGACTCAGCAAGAGGACTTTGCAACCAGTCAGGTGTGGCAGTGAGATGTCTCTTTATGATCAGAGTGTTTTATAAGCACAGGTTTCTTTTCCGAGGAAGTGACGGCCAAATGGGATAAACATAGTAAGGGCTGTGCTCTCTCTCGTTTTTCCTTCCACTTCTATCAATGTTAAAAATAATGGGTACACAACAAGAAAGCTGTTCTGAGCAAGGAGGCAGCATGAATAATATTATTTTCTTCGTAGTTATTCAGGATTAAAGAGTGAGGACAACAACAAATTAAATTTACTGGAGGTATATATTAAATGCATTGATGTGCTCTATATAGAATATGGGCTTCCCTGGTGGCTCAGAGGATAAAGTGTCTGCCTGCGGGAGACCCGGGTTCGATCCCTGGGCTGGAAAGATCCCCTGGAGAAGAAAATGGCAACCCACTCCAGTATTCTTGCCTGGAGAATCCCATGGACAGAGGAGGCTGGCAGGCTACAGTCCACAGGATCGCAAAGAGTTGGACACGACTGATATACATATATATACCTGGAGTTGAAGAAACATTTTCTGTATAGTAGAAAGAAAGTGGACAAAACTTTGAGTCAGATAACAAGTGTTAAATTTTCTACTGTTAAGTAGTTTCACAACCTTGAAATATACTTTGCTTCTCTGAGTTTCAGTATGTTTATAGCTTAAAAAAAAGAGAGAGAGAGATTTAAAATAACCTCAGAGGGACTTCCCTGGCAATCCAGTGACTGACACTCTGCTCTTCCACTTGAGGGGTGCAGGATTGATCCCCGGGAGGAGAACTAAGATCTGTCATTCCATGCGGTGTGACCAAGAGAAAAAAAGTTCACAAAAGGAGCATCTAAATATGGACAGGACCTGGCTGAGGGCACTTAGGTGGAAGCTGACACTGGAGATGAATGCCCTTCAAACACGGATCTGTCCTTTGCCACGGCCCGGAGACCCCCCGTGATGATTCTCACAGAGAGGCGGACATTCCTGGCTAGAGATTTTATCTTTTGCAGCAACAGTTGCAGAAGGCTTTCATGTCTTCTTGAGAACATAAGTATATACTGTTAAATATTTACCCAAAGGTACATAGCACATTTAAAAAATTATCTGTGAGATAAACAATGTTTTAATACATAGATAAACTTCAAATTCCTCTCTAAGAAATGACAAATGTGTAGGTTAGTTCCCTCAGTCCTATGGAAGCGGAACTGGGTTGAGGAGTGGCATGTAAAACGTCAGAAAGGCTCTCACCTCTCACCAGTCTCTAGTCAATGAATCTAAGCGCTGGCACCTCAGCTGACTGTTTTGCTATCACTCTGCGTGAGAGTCCCTGATTCCAGGCTGGAGGAGTCACTGCTGGTCAGTCACTTAGTCCCTCAGTCGTTTCCGACTCTGCGACCCCATGGACTGCAGCCCACCAGGCCTCCCTGTCCTTTACCATCTCCCAGAGCTTACTCAAACTCGTGTCCATTGAGTTGGTGATGCCAGCAAACGATTTGGTCCTCTGTCATTAAATTCTCCCTAGTCACCTCATGCTCTTGCTCTTTCTTCAAAAAAAGCAGGACGCCCAGCTCTTAGATGACAAAAGGTCACCAAGAAGTCTGGTCACAGTCAAAGTAGGACTCCATCCACAGCCTCTGGCAGGAAAAGGCAATTACTTCTGAAGATTCCCAAACAATAATGCATAGGAAGAGAGGGGATAAAGCAAGTAGGTTGATTTTTAAATTAGTATCAATAGATATAATATGGAGAAGGTGATGGCGCCCCACTCCAGTACTCTTGCCTGGAAAATCCCATGGATGGAGGAGCTTGGTGGGCTACAGTCCATCAGGTCGCGAAGAGTCGGACACGACTGAGCAGTCTCACTTTCATTTTTAATTTTCATGCATTGGAGAAGGAAATGGCAACCCACTCCAGTGTTCTTGCCTGGAGAATCCCAGGGACGGCAGAGCCTGGTGGCCTGTCGTCTATGGGGTAGCACAGAGTCGGACACGACTGAAGCGAATTAGCAGCAGCAGATATAATATAGCTACCCTCCTGCTGTCTCCAAGGTAGGGAGCAGAAAGGGGCACCATCTAATGTTCTCAGGGATGATATTTACAACAAGCTACACTGGAAAAGAGACTGGTGGTTGCTGAGGGGGAGAGTGCGTGGGGAGGGATGGATGGGGAGTCTGGGGTTAGAAATGCAAACTATTATATGTCCGATGGATAAACAAGGCCCTGCTGTGCAGCACAGGGAATTATACTCAAGGTCCTGTGACAAGCCATAATGGAGAGGAATATGAGAAAAAGAATGTATTATATGCATAACAATAATTTTGCTGTACCAGAGAAATTAATGCAACACTGCAAATCAACTATGCTTCAATAAAATAAACTAAAAAGCAGACAAAAAACAGTCTATAGATAGTTCGGGGTCATGCGTCCCTAAAGGGATGCCATCTCCTTTGATCTGGAAAAAGAATGGATTGGCATAATACCTTTTGTCTAGTGTTTTTGTTGGACTATGGCTTCTTAATTATGATAATAGAGGCCTCAGCACATTTATATAATTGTGAGGTACAGTATTGTTCAAAGTGACAGAAAGATGTTCCCTGTAATGTCAACAGGGGGGAAAAAAAAGTAGTAGGTAAGCTGGGTGAAGCACGGTTGCAGTCCAGCAGGATGGGGGAAGATCCCAGGAAACCAGGCTTGACTCCTGCCTGGCCACTGCCTGACTGTGAGCCCCTGGACCTGCCATTCCAGCTAGACCAGTGCTGGCCAGTCACCGGAGAGTCAGGCAGCAGATACAGGCTTTAAATGCATCGCTGAATGTTCTAGTAGCCACATTAAAAGTTTTAAAGAAATGTGTGAAGTTAGGGGCTTCCCAGGTGGTGTTAGTGGCAAAGAACCCACCAGCCAATGAAGGAGACGAAAGAACTACAATATCCCTGGGTTGGGAAGATCTCCTGGAGGAGGACATGGCAGCCCACTCCAGTATTCTCGCCTGGAGAATCCCATGCACAGAGGAGCCTGGCGGGCTGCACTCTGCGGGGTCACAGAGAATCAGACAAGACTGAGGCACACAAGCATGTGAGGTTAACTTTAAATCTATTTTAATTGACCACACATATAAAATATTATCATATAAACATAAAATCAGTTTCAAGATTATTGAGATATTTTACATTTTTTTATTATAAATCTGCAAAATAGAGTATTTTATATTTCCAGAACATTTCCATTCAGACCAACTCCATTGCAAGTGTTCCTGGCCACATGTGGCTCACAGCCACTGGAAAACGCAGTTTTAGACTCTCAGGGTCATTTGTAAAATAAAGAAGATGACCATCTCATCCATGCCTAACAATATTTAATTATTTGGTGCCGCCTTTTACCAAAAGGAAAAAAAAAAGGCCCTGTATGCAATAACTTCAAGTGTCGACTAGATGTTTCCTTCTTTCTAAAATCACACATGTTACTTAAAATGTTGAGAGCAGAATTTCCTGTGAAAAATGGAAAAATTTAATACCTCCTCCAAAACTTTTTTGTAGAACTTAAATTGCATATATCAAATGACCTAACATGATAAACACTCAATATATATCTTTTGACATTTGGAATTAAAATATACTAAAAAGATGAAAGAGGAAATGGCAATCCGCTCCAGTATTCTTGCCTGGAAAATCTTATGGACTGAGGAGCCTGGCCCCCTACAGTCCATGGGGTCACCAAGACTTGGACAGGACAGAGTGCGCACGCGCACTAAAACGCGCACTAAATATGAAGCTGAGAGAACGGAGAAGTCTCTGTCGTGGGGCAAATCCCAAACCGTGGAATGCGGCATGTATTAAACATTACACTTGCCAGTTCATGAAAATTGGTGTCTATTATTGATTGCCCTTTCCTTTTCGGGGGGCTTCCTTGGTGGCTCAGCTGGTGAAGAATCCACCTGCAATGTGAAAGGTCTGGGTTCAATCCCTGGACTTGGAAAGTCCCTGAAGGAGGGCACGGTAACCCATTCCAGTATTCCTGCCTGGAGAACCCATGGACAGAAGAGCCTGGTGGGCTGCAGTCCACGGGGTCACAAAGAGTCGGACAGGACTGAGCAACGAAGGACTTGCACCCTCTTTTTTCTGGATGTTTCTTTCTCTCAGGACAGTTAATGACACAACACTCAGTCTAGGTACTCAACTCCCTGAAAAAAGAATGCTATAGGATCCAAACTAGCCCAATCTGACCACCTGCACCTGGAGTTTGAGTTTGGGGAAGGGACTCCAGGAAGGAACATGCTTGGAGGACGCCCCTCCCAATGGGACATTCTAGGAGAGACTGTCCATCTCCTCCTCCTGCCCATTTCCCTGGACCACCACTGGATGCTGTCCCCTGTCTGGTTACTTAGCCGTTCCTTCCATTCTGCAGCATTCCCTACAACTTTCACAGAAATTCCCCCTCTTTGATCAATACAGACAGTTCTTCCAAACACCCTGATTGGGCTAGATCAAAAAATTATACTGTTAAGCTCCATGAACCCTTCTCATTTGAATACCCCTCAGAGAAGGCAATGGCAGCCCACTCCAGTACTCTTGCCTGGAAAATCCCATGGATGGAGGAGCCTAGTAGGCTGCAGTCCACAGGGTCGGGAAGAGTTAGACATGACTGAGTGACTTCACTTTCATTTTCCTTTCATGCATTGGAGAAGGAAATGGCAACCCACGCCAGTGTTCTTGCCTGGAGAATCCCAGGGACACGGGACGCTGGTGGGCTGCCGTCTCTGGGGTCGCACAGAGTCGGACACAACTGAAGCGACTTAGCAGAGCAAGCAGCCAGTTGAAATATCAGTTTCAAGACTTTGGACAGCTTCTTTCAATTGGCATATGAAATCAATAATCACTCACACTTGCTAAATTTCTGCTGGTAAGTTTTCTGGTCTTCCAGGCTACGATGTAGAGATCAAATTGCCAACATCTGCTGGATCATGGAAAAAGCAAGAGAGTTCCAGAAAAACATCTATTTTTGCTTTATTGNGCTGAAACTCCAATACTTTGGCCACCTCATACAAAGAGTTGACTCATTGGAAAAGAGTCTGAGGCTGGGAGGGATTGGGGGCAGGAGGAGAAGGGGACGACAGAGGATGAGATGGCTGGATGGCATCACGGACTCGATGGACATGAGTTTGAGTAAACTCCGGGAGTTGGTGATGGACATGAAGGCCTGGTGTGCTGTGATTCATGGGGTCGCAGAGTCAGACACGACCAAGCGACTGAACTGAACTGAACTGAATGCTACAATGTCCAAGACTGTAGCCACTCGTTAGCTATATGTGGTTATTTAAATTTAAGTTAATTCAGATTTAATTCAAATTTAAATTTAGCTTCTCATTCACACCAGTCAACCAAGTGCTCATTTAACAGCAACATGTGGCCAGTGATCACTGTCCTGGGCAGCCCAGAAGCAGAGTCTCCCTCGTCTCAGAACACTGTACTAGACAGCACTGGTCTAAGGAGTATCCAGAACATTTGTTTTAAAAAGTTCATTAAAGTTTGAGATACTTCCTATTGAAGGCTACTGAGCAGAAACAAAATGAAGTATACGGTAGGAAAAAAAGATCATTTGGAAAAAATGGAGATTAAACAAATAAAAGAAATAATGACAAAAGCATTGACAGTGTTTCTGTAATCTCAGTCACTCCCTGTTTGCTGCTAACACAGAAATGCAGTTGAGTTTTGGATGTTGATCTTGTTTCTTGCAATCTTGGTAAATCATTTGTCAGTTTTCGCAGCTCTTTAAAGATTTCACTGGGTTACCTAAATAAGTGATCAGGTTGTCTGTGAATGAAGAGAATTTTATTTATTTCTTCCCCTCCAATTTTATTTATTTCTTCCTCCATTAAACAAATGTGGAAGACTCGGTTAATAGTTTTAATGCTTTGAAAAAGGGTCACTGTGGAGATGAACACACAATCGGTATCTTAATTTTCCCTTTAAAGGTAAGGAGATCTTTTTTAAACTCCTCCTCTTTTTAGCACATTGAATTATTAAATTACACAGTATTCATTTCCTAGTTACACTTCGTGAGTGTCAAGTCACTCTCACTCCCTTTCGAGCTACTTGGGTGGTCCAGAGGGCATATGCTACTTTCTGGGTCAGCCTGCTCACTTAGCTGCAGAAATAACACATCTCCTCAAGTCCCAACCTAAATAACTGGCATCTGTGGGCAAGGTACACTCAGGACATCTTCCTAAGAATCACTTATCTGAACTACAAGCAGTCGCAGCAGAACCTTCCGGAACACAGCCATCGCGGTTTCCTGTGAGGCGGGGGTGTGCTGTGGCCTCGACAGGTCATCGGGTAGCTGGATGCAGCTCTGTTTCTCCAACGACCAAGGAAGAGGACGTAAGCCGCCTGGTGTCATGTGACCAGACCTGATCCCCACTCGTCTAAATTTTATCCCCTGAAGCATGCAAGTCTCTCAACTTTCTCAAGCAACTTGGGAAATTAAGTCACTGTTGGGAGGTACATTTTGTTTAGATAAGGGTCTTCCTCACTAAAATAATGGGTTTAATGAAAAGGAAAAAAGCATTCGTAGGATTCTTTGTGATGCATCCTGCAAGCCAGAACCAGAGAGAGCATTTCCTATTACTAAATGAAATGCTTTATGCGAGGAAGAGAAAACTGTCAAGCATATAAACCTGCTTTAAATTAGGTCAGTTTCCAAAAAGTCGTATTCATGCAAATGTAAGTGAAAAATATACTTTGTCCTTGGGGCCTAAATCTTCCAGGTCTTGAGTTCCGGGACTTACTCTGGACATTCTTAAGTTCTCCATTTCCTTAAGTGGTTTAGTGTTGGCTTGGCTAAACTCTCCCTGCCTGCCTGCCAAATCTCCCTGCCTATTGCACATCTGATGGCTTCCTTCTGGGGCTGCTAACTTTTGCTGTCTGACAAATGAATTAACAAGAGGACATCATCACAGTGGATCGTAGATAATCACTGTACGTCTGACGTTCCAGTGCGCTTCTACATGGAAGGACATTTGATCTTAATGTGTCCTCTTATTCCCAACTTTACTTGGGATTTTTTTCAGCTCTTTACAACCTTTTTGGAATAATAATCATGTTTCTTCTCCCAGGCTAAAGCAAATTCCATTTATTTTGCTTAAGTTCTTTCATGATTCTTTGTCTCCTTTGCTGAAGATCTCTTTGATTCTAAACCAGATCATCACTTTAAGGCCCACTGGCTGATTCAATTTAACACATGTTTTTACTTTCTCCTGAATAGGTTAAGCTGGCCCTCTGCACTGGAAATGGTCTGTAACGCCACTTAACGGGAGTCAACCCTTCCAGGAGGCTGGCGATGTGAACGCTAAGAGAAAAACCGTCTTAGGGGGTGACTCACTTTCTGTGGAATGGAAGAACGAAACTGGAAACCATTCTTTCTTTGAGGTCTTCTAGCGCTGTTCATCACCGCTTTGGAGCAGAAGCTAAGCAAAGTGACCCTAACACAACCACGAATAGAAACACACCCACCCCTGTGATCTCACCGATGAGCACATCGTGTCGGCTTCAGGTCTACAGCGGAGGAGGCCAGTCACACGCACGCGTGTGCTCACTCTTCCAGACTCTTCTCCCGTGTGGGTCACCAGAGTACGGAGCGGCGTTCCGTGTGCTGCGCACTAGGGCCTTGCTGCTTGTCTTTTAAACAGAGTAGTGTGTTTATGTCCATCCCAATCCCCTAATTCACCATCCCCCACACAGATGAATGCCTTCACAAAACAGAAATGGATTGCTAATCGCAGCTGTGACTTATCTCTCTGCTTCAGTGTCCTCATCTGTAAAACAGGATTAATAAGAGCATATACTTTATAAGATACTGGGATTGGAAAAGAAAATACAAAGAAAGATCCTAGAACATTAACTCATCATTACGAAACTTATTTTGGTGGTAGTTTATTATGATAAGTTGGAATCTATCCCTGGTAGCCTAAAGTAATTGATGCACACCTTTTTTATGTTCCTAGGTTCAAAGAAGCTGGGAGGAAGCAGACGCCAGTTAGTATTGGGTCTGGGACACCTAGAGAACTAAATTCTATTTGCAACTGATATTTCCTTAGTTAAAGGTAAGAAGATGAATCATGTGTTAGTAGTATAAGTGCAAACTCAGGAGTGCAGGCAGATCTATTCTTAGCCCTTAGGATACTAGCTAAGCCGCCAAATTGAGAGCCCAGACAAAAGTGGTCTACAACAATGGATTCGTTTCTCTCTCTTGTCACATAAATCACCCAGGTCTGATATGGCCACGCTCCTCAGCTCACTATCACGAGGATATCCTAGCTGCAGAAAGAAGAGAAAAGGACAAAGGAAGACATAGCCTCTTTATTGAGGGCATCAGCTGAAAGTCAAACTCACGATTTCTGTTTACATCCTCTTGGTCAGAACCTCCACGGCTTGACCTGTCTGAGCAGGGGCCTGGGAATATCTTTAGGTGGGAGACCGTGCTACACCCACACCCCGTTTAAGGTGAGAGGTTCTGTCACTAAAGGTAGAGAGTGGGAGGGCGGAAGAAGGAGAGAGATGGGTGGAGAACTAGAACCAGCTTCCGCAGGCTTCTTCAGGAATGCAGTCACCAGCTCCTACCCGAAGGAGTCAGAGTCCCATCGAGTCGCTCCCTTTGATCCGAGGTTCCGGATCTTTGGGTTTGTGAGGGGTTTTCTGCTCTTAGAGTGCCCTTTCACCGCTCCACGACCTAAAAGCTAGACTGTGCGGCGCTTGCTTCAGCCTTAGTCCCTGCTATGCCCAGGTGAGAATGATGGAGGACGCAGCGGGCAGAGAACACTTGTAATAAACACAGTTCCTTGCAGAAGNTGTTTCTGTAATCTCAGTCACTCCCTGTTTGCTGCTAACACAGAAATGCAGTTGAGTTTTGGATGTTGATCTTGTTTCTTGCAATCTTGGTAAATCATTTGTCAGTTCTCGCAGCTCTTTAGAGATTTCACTGGGTTACCTAAATAAGTGATCAGGTTGTCTGTGAATGAAGAGAATTTTATTTATTTCTTCCCCTCCAATTTTATTTATTTCTTCCTCCATTAAACAAATGTGGAAGACTCGGTTAATAGTTTTAATGCTTTGAAAAAGGGTCACTGTGGAGATGAACACACAATCGGTATCTTAATTTTCCCTTTAAAGGTAAGGAGATCTTTTTTAAACTCCTCCTCTTTTTAGCACATTGAATTATTAAATTACACAGTATTCATTTCCTAGTTACACTTCGTGAGTGTCAAGTCACTCTCACTCCCTTTCGAGCTACTTGGGTGGTCCAGAGGGCATATGCTACTTTCTGGGTCAGCCTGCTCACTTAGCTGCAGAAATAACACATCTCCTCAAGTCCCAACCTAAATAACTGGCATCTGTGGGCAAGGTACACTCAGGACATCTTCCTAAGAATCACTTATCTGAACTACAAGCAGTCGCAGCAGAACCTTCCGGAACACAGCCATCGCGGTTTCCTGTGAGGCGGGGGTGTGCTGTGGCCTCGACAGGTCATCGGGTAGCTGGATGCAGCTCTGTTTCTCCAACGACCAAGGAAGAGGACGTAAGCCGCCTGGTGTCATGTGACCAGACCTGATCCCCACTCGTCTAAATTTTATCCCCTGAAGCATGCAAGTCTCTCAACTTTCTCAAGCAACTTGGGAAATTAAGTCACTGTTGGGAGGTACATTTTGTTTAGATAAGGGTCTTCCTCACTAAAATAATGGGTTTAATGAAAAGGAAAAAAGCATTCGTAGGATTCTTTGTGATGCATCCTGCAAGCCAGAACCAGAGAGAGCATTTCCTATTACTAAATGAAATGCTTTATGCGAGGAAGAGAAAACTGTCAAGCATATAAACCTGCTTTAAATTAGGTCAGTTTCCAAAAAGTCGTATTCATGCAAATGTAAGTGAAAAATATACTTTGTCCTTGGGGCCTAAATCTTCCAGGTCTTGAGTTCCGGGACTTACTCTGGACATTCTTAAGTTCTCCATTTCCTTAAGTGGTTTAGTGTTGGCTTGGCTAAACTCTCCCTGCCTGCCTGCCAAATCTCCCTGCCTATTGCACATCTGATGGCTTCCTTCTGGGGCTGCTAACTTTTGCTGTCTGACAAATGAATTAACAAGAGGACATCATCACAGTGGATCGTAGATAATCACTGTACGTCTGACGTTCCAGTGCGCTTCTACATGGAAGGACATTTGATCTTAATGTGTCCTCTTATTCCCAACTTTACTTGGGATTTTTTTCAGCTCTTTACAACCTTTTTGGAATAATAATCATGTTTCTTCTCCCAGGCTAAAGCAAATTCCATTTATTTTGCTTAAGTTCTTTCATGATTCTTTGTCTCCTTTGCTGAAGATCTCTTTAATTCTAAACCAGATCATCACTTTAAGGCCCACTGGCTGATTCAATTTAACACATGTTTTTACTTTCTCCTGAATAGGTTAAGCTGGCCCTCTGCACTGGAAATGGTCTGTAACGCCACTTAACGGGAGTCAACCCTTTCAGGAGGCTGGCGATGTGAACGCTAAGAGAAAAACCGTCTTAGGGGGTGACTCACTTTCTGTGGAATGGAAGAACGAAACTGGAAACCATTCTTTCTTTGAGGTCTTCTAGCGCTGTTCATCACCGCTTTGGAGCAGAAGCTAAGCAAAGTGACCCTAACACAACCACGAATAGAAACACACCCACCCCTGTGATCTCACTGATGAGCACATCGTGTCGGCTTCAGGTCTACAGCGGAGGAGGCCAGTCACACGCACGCGTGTGCTCACTCTTCCAGACTCTTCTCCCGTGTGGGTCACCAGAGTACGGAGCGGCGTTCCGTGTGCTGCGCACTAGGGCCTTGCTGCTTGTCTTTTAAACAGAGTAGTGTGTTTATGTCCGTCCCAATCCCCTAATTCACCATCCCCCACACAGATGAATGCCTTCGCAAAACAGAAATGGATTGCTAATCGCAGCTGTGACTTATCTCTCTGCTTCAGTGTCCGCATCTGTAAAACAGGATTAATAAGAGCATATACTTTATAAGATATTGGGATTGAAAAAGAAAATACAAAGAAAGCTCTTAGAACATTAACTCATCATTACGAAACTTATTTTGGTGGTAGTTTATTATGATAAGTTGGAATCTATCCCTGGTAGCCTAAAGTAATTGATGCACGCCTTTTTTATGTTCCTAGGTTCAAAGAAGCTGGGAGGAAGCAGACGCCAGTTAGTATTGGGTCTGGGACACCTAGAGAACTAAATTCTATTTGCAACTGATATTTCCTTAGTTAAAGGTAAGAAGATGAATCATGTGTTAGTAGTATAAGTGCAAACTCAGGAGTGCAGACAGATCTATTCTTAGCCCTTAGGATACTAGCTAAGCCGCCAAATTGAGAGCCCAGACAAAAGTGGTCTACAACGATGGATTCGTTTCTCTCTCTTGTCACATAAATCACCCAGGTCTGGCCACGCTCCTCAGCTCACTATCACGAGGATATCCTAGCTGCAGAAAGAAGAGAAAAGGACAAAGGAAGACATAGCCTCTTTACTGAGGGCATCAGCTGAAAGTCAAACTCACGATTTCTGTTTACATCCTCTTGGTCAGAACCTCCACAGCTCGACCTGTCTGAGCAGGGGCCTGGGAATATCTTTAGGTGGGAGACCGTGCTACACCCACACCCTGTTTAAGGTGAGAGGTTCTGTCACTAAAGGTAGAGAGTGGGAGGGCGGAAGAAGGAGAGGGATGGGTGGAGAACTAGAACCAGCTTCCGCAGGCTTCTTCGGGAATGCAGTCACCAGCTCCTACCCGAAGGAGTCAGAGTCCCATCGAGTCGCTCCCTTTGATCCGAGGTTCCGGATCTTTGGGTTTGTGAGGGGTTTTCTGCTCTTAGAGTGCCCTTTCACCGCTCCACGACCTAAAAGCTAGACTGTGCGGCGCTTGCTTCGGTCTTAGTCCCTGCTATGCCCAGGTGAGAATGATGGAGGACGCAGCGGGCAGAGAACACTTGTAATAAACACAGTTCCTTGCAGAAGGTGTGGAAGGGGGAGCAGCGGCAGTTGCTCTTCAGAACAGGTGTATCTCCTGGGCAAGGACTGGCCGTCCTTGGTCCTGGCCTGCAGGTGAGTTCCTGGTCCCTAGCACGTTTAGTGGTTGCTAGTTCGTTTGGAGACCATTCTCTTCAACAGTTTGGGGTGTTTGCTCCTGGGAGTTTTCCCTTCTATGTTGTACTCCACGGCCACCTCTGAAACGGGCACTGGGGAGAGTTTTCTCCTTGCAGCCACGGCAGTCCTCCAGTTGCTTCATATGTCACACAACAGCGGGCTTTGAAGGTCGGGCTGGTACTTTCTTAAATAGCAAAGTACATTCAACAACCTAATCTGCTTGCCTTTGATCAATTCTGTGTGCCAGAAACTCGGCGAAAAATATAATGTGTATATATGTATGTTTTTATACTTGATAATTTTCCTCCTTTATTGCCTAGCCTCAGTGGTTTGCACAGCTCCATAATTTTCAGTGTAATGGGGGCCAGTGGAATGCTATTGAAATAATAGATGATGTCTTTGGATTCCCACAAAGTACAGCCTCAGACAAGCGGTCATGTGACAATGATTCATTAGTGAGTGTGCTCGAGGAGAACCAACAAAGGAGTCGGAAGGGTGACCAGGATGTGAAGGACGGCGGCAAGGTCAAGGAGGGCCCTTCGCCTCCACTGTCCGGAGGGGCTCTGGGGATGGTAGAGTGATGGAAATCACGCCTTGAAATTCATCCTAATCAGGTACTGAGGGAGTTAGAGCATTTATGCTTCTGCACTGCTGGTCATTATTCTGGGGGCTGCCCCAGGTTAATTAGAGGAACTCCTGGCTCTCTCCCAGTTTGAGCCAAAGTAGTTCCAGCAGCAGCAGGGCAGCCTGCCAAAACTGAGACGCTGGCTCCAGGGAGAGACGCAGTCTTGGAGCCTCTGTGTGCAGAGTAGTCAGATGTAGAGTAGCCTCAGATGTAGAGTAGTCACAGTGAATACTGGCACAGTGGGCACACCCCCGTCTCCTCAGGATATGCAGGCAGAACCCTTAATCGGAGGATTGACTCAGTGAGCTGACTCACAGCCCACATGCTGCCTGCACAGGCTCTGTGCAGGGATCTCTTGTAAGCATCAGCAGTGTGCTATGAAGAGATCCTGAAAGGCTGGCAGAAGCTGGCAAAGGGTGAGAATTCTTACCAAAGTCAGGTGTCCTAGACGAGAGGGATTAAAAAACGACTTGTAGAGATAATCCTGAAAAAATGCTTACCGCAGTATTGTTTACAGTAGCATCAAGTTGGTAATAACCACGGGCTTCATTTCATTAGATAGAATGTCTCACCATATTATGCAAACATTAAATATTTTCAGAAAGCTATTTTAAATTTACAAAATACATACCTATGTTTATATAATCCCTCAGATATAAAAATATAATACAGATAAGTCTCTCACATGCCCTATTGTCTATCAGCTGAAATCCCAAGTGTCCAACCCACAAAACATCATAGATATACTTGTTTATCTTCCAGAGTTTTTAAAATGCCCATTCAATCATACAAACATAGATTTTTCTTTTTCTTTTTTTATACACAATATGTAGCAGGCCATCTTCATCATTTTACAGTATGTTTTTATCACTTAATGATGTCTTTATGTTCTTTCCATATAAATACAGGGAAGGAGTCCTGATTTTTTTTATTAATTTAAGGATCATAATTTCATTGTGTATTTAACCAGACTCCAATTCATAAACTTTTGGGTTATTTTTATCTTTTGCTGTTACATCAAGTACTGCATAAATCAACTTGTATGTTCATTACATACATAATTTTGCACCTGTGTAAATATATCTGTAGAATAATTCTCTAAAGATATGATTGTTCAGTTGAGGGGAATAAGCTTCTGAAATGTCAGTGGTATTGCCATGTTGCCGTCTAGAAAGGAGTGCATGAATTTTCTATCCCACCAGCAGTATATCAGATATTGTTTTTCCCCATAGCTCATACTAAAGTGCATTGTGAACCTTTTGGAGTTCTCTCAATTCTACACATGAAAATGGCACTTCAGGATGTGATGGTCTATTTCTATGTGACAGCCCCCAGCCCCAAGCTTCCCTGGCGGCTCAGACAGTGAAGAATCCACCTGCAATGCAGGAGACCTGGGTTCAATCCCTGTGTCTGGAAGGTTGACTGGAGAAAGGAAAGGCTGACCACTCCAGTATTCTTGCCTGGAGAATCCCATGGACAGAGGAGCCTGGTGGGCTACAGTCCATGGGGTCACAAGGAGTTGGACATAACTGAGTGACTAACATTTTCACTGCCCCCCCAAAAGCACTGACTTGAAACAACTGTGCGTCAGCGTGGTACATCACTCTGGGAGGTGGCTGGGCAGGTCTGGTTTTTTCTAGGTTCACTCTTGTAACTACATTCAGCTGGAGGTTTCCTGGGACTGAGTCTGCTGGATCTCCTTGGAAAATGGATTGTGTCTCTCCATGTGGTCTATAATTTCCAAAAAAGCCACACTGAACATTTTTACAGGGTGGCAGGAACCTTCCAGGAGGCGATCCCAAACACGCGTCACGTTTTCTGATGTCCTAATGGCAAGGCGACTCCCAGGACTCAGGCCGAAGGCCCAGTGCGGGAGCCTCACCGCCGTCTGGAGGCCTGGCTCGCTGACGGGGCAGCTGCGGCGAGTCCGCCTAATTTAATGTGCTTAGTTTGCATTTCTCTTGTTGTGCATGGATTTGAGGAATCTGAGCATCTTTTTACAGGCTTAGCAGCCCTTTTTTTTCCTTTTCTACTAAATGTCTAATGTATCTTTAGCTAGTTTTATTTCTCCAAAGCTTTATTGGGTTTTTTCTTCTGAAGTTTTAGGAATATTCCATATAATAGGGAGATTGTTCTCTTTTCCATGGTGTGAGCTAGAGATCCTTTTTCAAAAACACAGTGGCTTTAAAACATGGCCTATGGTGACATTGCACTCGTAGATATTCTGCATTTTATGTAGGCATTACTACTTTTAAGATATTTTTGAGGAATCAGAACCCTTTTTTAAAAATTACCGATTGCTGCATTAATTGGATTTTTCCAAACTAATCTTTATAGATTTTTCTGTGGTATTTAGGTTCTTATTTTTGTTTGATCCACTCTAGTATTTTTCTGGTATTAACAGTCTGGTATTATCCACTCTAGTATTTTTCTAGTATTAAGAGTCTTCATGTTAACATGGTACAATAAGTCCCCGACGTATGACCGAGTTCTCTTCTGAAAGCGTGTTCATTCTTAAGTCCAATTTGTCCATAAGCTCAACAAAGTCAGCCTAGATTCTCAGCCAGCACAGTCAGATCCACATGCTGCTGCCCGTGCCACTGCCTTCTGAACATCCTTGGTTTGAGATAAAGATGCTGGGCTGCTGCGCTCCACACGGTGCTGTGCGGTGCACACAGCTGCTGGTAGAGGGGCGTGCACGCCACAGGGGCTCCAGGCACATGAACCAGCTTCCGTGACTGGACGTGAGAACACGCACTGGCAGCTCTGAAAGTCTGCAACTTGAAGGTTCCTATGTAGGGGACTTTCCGTAGCATTTTCATGAAGCGTCCTTCTGCTGTGCCAATCAATTACTAGCTGTTAAATCAGGTGGATTTCCATATGGTAGTGTTTGCTGGACTTTCCTGAGTGTGGGGAGACAGCAGAGGGCAGGCCAGAGTAGCCATCCTGATAACATCATTGATGCAGATGACTTCCTGCATTTATGACTTTTATGTGTGACTCACTGAGCCCTTTTGGCAAGTAAAAATTATACCATGTGTATTTCAAAGCAATATTTCTCCAAAATGAAATGTTAATTTTGATACTTTCCACGATCTACTGCCGTTGGCCCTTTCACCACTCCTGGGCCTCCTCTCTTCACCTATTCCTGTATAACTGACTATTTTCTCAGTTGTCTTTTTCAGCCTTCATACATATCATCTATGGTCCGAGTTTGACTGAAATGAAGTTTATAGGGATTTTTCTTTCATTCCCTTTTTTACATGTATTAAGTTTTGGTATGACGTTTATGGCTATAAACAAAATATATAGTATAAGTTTTATTCTTGTGGAAAATAATTTTGGGAAAATTTTTATTGTATAAGTAAGAAGCAACTTCCACTATATAGCCATAAGGGATTTGAAGTAGGCTGTACCTGAATGGCCTAGTGGTTTTCCCTACTTTCTTCAGTTTAAGTCTGAATTTTGCAATAAGGAGTTCAGGATCCGAGTCAGCTCCCAGTCTTGTTTTGCTGCCTGTATAGAGCTTCTCCATCTTCTGCTGCAAAGAATATAATCAATCTGATTTGGGCATTGACCATCTGGTGATGTCCATGTGTAGAGGCATCTCTTGTGTTATGGAAGAGGGTGTTTGCTATGACCAGTGCTTCTTGGGCCAAAACTCTGTCAGCCTTTGCCCTGCTTCATTCTGTACTCCAAGGCCAAAATTTCCTGTTACTTTAGGTATCTCTTGCTTCCTACTTTTGCATTCTAGCCCCCTATGATGAAAAGAACTTTTTTTTTTGGTGTTAGTTCTAGAAGGTCTTGTAGATTTTCATAGATCTGTTCAGCTTAAGCTTCTTCAGCATTAGTGGTTGGGGCACAGACTTGAATTACTGTGATACTGAATGGTTTGCCTTGGAAATGAGCCAAGATCAGTCCGTCTTTATTGAGATTGCACCTAAGTGCTAAGCACATTTAGTACTTAACACATTAGTAATATACCAACTGCATTTCAGACTTTTCCGTTGACTATGGGGATTACTCCATTCATTCTCAGGGATTCTTGCCCACAGTAGTGGATAAAATGGGTGAATTAAATTCACCCATCCCCATTCATTTCAGTTCACTGAGGAAAAGCTGTGACAACTCTAAACAGCATATTAAACACAGAGATATCACCCTGTCGACCAAGGCCGGTATGGTCAAAGCTATGGTTTTTCCAGTAGTCCTATGTGGATGTGCGAATTGGACCACAAATAAGACTGAGTGCCAAAGAGCTGATGCTTTCAAACTGTAGGGCTGGAGAAGACTCTTGATCGTCCCCTGGACAGCAAGGAGAGCAAACCAGTCAATCCTAAGAGAAATCAGTCCTGAATATTCACTGGAAGGACTGATGTTGAAGATGAAGCACCAATACTGTGGCCACCTGATGTAAATAACTGACTCCTTGGACAAGACCCTGATGCAGGGAAAGACTGAAGGAAGGAGGAGAAGGGGACAGCAGAGAATGAGATGGTTGGATGGCATCACCGACTCGATGGACATGAGTTTGCGCAAGCTCCGGGAGATGGTGGCGGCCAGGGAGGCCTGGTGCGCTGTCATCCACGGGGTCACAAAAGTAAGACACGACCGAACAACAACTACAACAACAGGAGCAACTGTCTTTCTGCAAATCAGACAGGGGGCAGCCCCAAGATAGTTCTGAAAGAGGATGGGTTTAAAAGTCTGGAAAGAAAAGGGTTTTGGAATTCAACAGGCTTGGGTTCATAAGGACCCTCATCTAATTGCTAAGTAATTTTTATCAGATGCAAATTACTACAAAGTTCTCAGATTCAATTTCCTCATTTGTAGCATTATACTACTGATGTTTCTTCCATGGGTTCTTAGGAGGATTGAGTACAATATATTTTAAGTGATACAGCCACAGTTGTCTTTTCTGCTGCTGCTGCTAAGTCACTTCAGTCGTGTCTGACTCTGTGCGACCCCATAGGCAGAAGCCCATCAGGCTCTCCCATCCCTGGGATTCTCCAGGCAAGAACACTGGAGAGGGTTGCCATTTCCTTATTCAATGCATGAAAGTGAAAAGTGAAAGGGAAGTCGCTCAGTCGCGTCCGACTCTTCGCAACTCCATGGACTGCAGCCCACCANCCACTGTCCGGAGGGGCTCTGGGGATGGTAGAGTGATGGAAATCACGCCTTGAAATTCATCCTAATCAGGTACTGAGGGAGTTAGAGCATTTATGCTTCTGCACTGCTGGTCATTATTCTGGGGGCTGCCCCAGGTTAATTAGAGGAACTCCTGGCTCTCTCCCAGTTTGAGCCAAAGTAGTTCCAGCAGCAGCAGGGCAGCCTGCCAAAAATGAGACGCTGGCTCCAGGGAGAGACGCAGTCTTGGAGCCTCTGTGTGCAGAGTAGTCAGATGTAGAGTAGCCTCAGATGTAGAGTAGTCACAGTGAATACTGGCACAGTGGGCACACCCCCGTCTCCTCGATATGCAGGCAGAACCCTTAATCAGAGGATTGACTCAGTGAGCTGACTCACAGCCCACATGCTGCCTGCACAGGCTCTGTGCAGGGATCTCTTGTAAGCATCAACAGTGTGCTATGAAGAGATCCTGAAAGCCTGGCAGAAGCTGGCAAAGGGTGAGAATTCTTACCAAAGTCAGGTGTCCTAGACGAGAGGGATTAAAAAAAGACTTGTAGAGATAATCCTGAAAAAATGCTTACCGCAGTATTGTTTACAGTAGCATCAAGTTGGTAATAACCACGGGCTTCATTTCATTAGATAGAATGTCTCACCATATTATGCAAACATTAAATATTTTCAGAAAGCTATTTTAAATTTACAAAATACATACCTATGTTTATATAATCCCTCAGATATAAAAATATAATACAGATAAGTCTCTCACATGCCCTATTGTCTATCAGCTGAAATCCCAAGTGTCCAACCCACAAAACATCATAGATATACTTGTTTATCTTCCAGAGTTTTTAAAATGCCCATTCAATCATACAAACATAGATTTTTCTTTTTCTTTTTTTATACACAATATGTAGCAGGCCATCTTCATCATTTTACAGTATGTTTTTATCACTTAATGATGTCTTTATGTTCTTTCCATATAAATACAGGGAAGGAGTCCTGATTTTTTTTATTAATTTAAGGATCATAATTTCATTGTGTATTTAACCAGACTCCAATTCATAAACTTTTGGGTTATTTTTATCTTTTGCTGTTACATCAAGTACTGCATAAATCAACTTGTATGTTCATTACATACATAATTTTGCACCTGTGTAAATATATCTGTAGAATAATTCTCTAAAGATATGATTGTTCAGTTGAGGGGAATAAGCTTCTGAAATGTCAGTGGTATTGCCATGTTGCCGTCTAGAAAGGAGTGCATGAATTTTCTATCCCACCAGCAGTATATCAGATATTGTTTTTCCCCATAGCTCATACTAAAGTGCATTGTGAACCTTTTGGAGTTCTCTCAATTCTACACATGAAAATGGCACTTCAGGATGTGATGGTCTATTTCTATGTGACAGCCCCCAGCCCCAAGCTTCCCTGGCGGCTCAGACAGTGAAGAATCCACCTGCAATGCAGGAGACCTGGGTTCAATCCCTGTGTCTGGAAGGTTGACTGGAGAAAGGAAAGGCTGACCACTCCAGTATTCTTGCCTGGAGAATCCCATGGACAGAGGAGCCTGGTGGGCTACAGTCCATGGGGTCACAAGGAGTTGGACATAACTGAGTGACTAACATTTTCACTGCCCCCCCAAAAGCACTGACTTGAAACAACTGTGCGTCAGCGTGGTACATCACTCTGGGAGGTGGCTGGGCAGGTCTGGTTTTTTCTAGGTTCACTCTTGTAACTACATTCAGCTGGAGGTTTCCTGGGACTGAGTCTGCTGGATCTCCTTGGAAAATGGATTGTGTCTCTCCATGTGGTCTATAATTTCCAAAAAAGCCACACTGAACATTTTTACAGGGTGGCAGGAACCTTCCAGGAGGCGATCCCAAACACGCGTCACGTTTTCTGATGTCCTAATGGCAAGGCGACTCCCAGGACTCAGGCCGAAGGCCCAGTGCGGGAGCCTCACCGCCGTCTGGAGGCCTGGCTCGCTGACGGGGCAGCTGCGGCGAGTCCGCCTAATTTAATGTGCTTAGTTTGCATTTCTCTTGTTGTGCATGGATTTGAGGAATCTGAGCATCTTTTTACAGGCTTAGCAGCCCTTTTTTTTCCTTTTCTACTAAATGTCTAATGTATCTTTAGCTAGTTTTATTTCTCCAAAGCTTTATTGGGTTTTTTCTTCTGAAGTTTTAGGAATATTCCATATAATAGGGAGATTGTTCTCTTTTCCATGGTGTGAGCTAGAGATCCTTTTTCAAAAACACAGTGGCTTTAAAACATGGCCTATGGTGACATTGCACTCGTAGATATTCTGCATTTTATGTAGGCATTACTACTTTTAAGATATTTTTGAGGAATCAGAACCCTTTTTTAAAAATTACCGATTGCTGCATTAATTGGATTTTTCCAAACTAATCTTTATAGATTTTTCTGTGGTATTTAGGTTCTTATTTTTGTTTGATCCACTCTAGTATTTTTCTGGTATTAACAGTCTGGTATTATCCACTCTAGTATTTTTCTAGTATTAAGAGTCTTCATGTTAACATGGTACAATAAGTCCCCGACGTATGACCGAGTTCTCTTCTGAAAGCGTGTTCATTCTTAAGTCCAATTTGTCCATAAGCTCAACAAAGTCAGCCTAGATTCTCAGCCAGCACAGTCAGATCCACATGCTGCTGCCCGTGCCACTGCCTTCTGAACATCCTTGGTTTGAGATAAAGATGCTGGGCTGCTGCGCTCCACACGGTGCTGTGCGGTGCACACAGCTGCTGGTAGAGGGGCGTGCACGCCACAGGGGCTCCAGGCACATGAACCAGCTTCCGTGACTGGACGTGAGAACATGCACTGGCAGCTCTGAAAGTCTGCAACTTGAAGGTTCCTATGTAGGGGACTTTCCGTAGCATTTTCATGAAGCGTCCTTCTGCTGTGCCAATCAATTACTAGCTGTTAAATCAGGTGGATTTCCATATGGTAGTGTTTGCTGGACTTTCCTGAGTGTGGGGAGACAGCAGAGGGCAGGCCAGAGTAGCCATCCTGATAACATCATTGATGCAGATGACTTCCTGCATTTATGACTTTTATGTGTGACTCACTGAGCCCTTTTGGCAAGTAAAAATTATACCATGTGTATTTCAAAGCAATATTTCTCCAAAATGAAATGTTAATTTTGATACTTTCCACGATCTACTGCCGTTGGCCCTTTCACCACTCCTGGGCCTCCTCTCTTCACCTATTCCTGTATAACTGACTATTTTCTCAGTTGTCTTTTTCAGCCTTCATACATATCATCTATGGTCCGAGTTTGACTGAAATGAAGTTTATAGGGATTTTTCTTTCATTCCCTTTTTTACATGTATTAAGTTTTGGTATGACGTTTATGGCTATAAACAAAATATATAGTATAAGTTTTATTCTTGTGGAAAATAATTTTGGGAAAATTTTTATTGTATAAGTAAGAAGCAACTTCCACTATATAGCCATAAGGGATTTGAAGTAGGCTGTACCTGAATGGCCTAGTGGTTTTCCCTACTTTCTTCAGTTTAAGTCTGAATTTTGCAATAAGGAGTTCAGGATCCGAGTCAGCTCCCAGTCTTGTTTTGCTGCCTGTATAGAGCTTCTCCATCTTCTGCTGCAAAGAATATAATCAATCTGATTTGGGCATTGACCATCTGGTGATGTCCATGTGTAGAGGCATCTCTTGTGTTATGGAAGAGGGTGTTTGCTATGACCAGTGCTTCTTGGGCCAAAACTCTGTCAGCCTTTGCCCTGCTTCATTCTGTACTCCAAGGCCAAAATTTCCTGTTACTTTAGGTATCTCTTGCTTCCTACTTTTGCATTCTAGCCCCCTATGATGAAAAGAACTTTTTTTTTTGGTGTTAGTTCTAGAAGGTCTTGTAGATTTTCATAGATCTGTTCAGCTTAAGCTTCTTCAGCATTAGTGGTTGGGGCACAGACTTGAATTACTGTGATACTGAATGGTTTGCCTTGGAAATGAGCCAAGATCAGTCCGTCTTTATTGAGATTGCACCTAAGTGCTAAGCACATTTAGTACTTAACACATTAGTAATATACCAACTGCATTTCAGACTTTTCCGTTGACTATGGGGATTACTCCATTCATTCTCAGGGATTCTTGCCCACAGTAGTGGATAAAATGGGTGAATTAAATTCACCCATCCCCATTCATTTCAGTTCACTGAGGAAAAGCTGTGACAACTCTAAACAGCATATTAAACACAGAGATATCACCCTGTCGACCAAGGCCGGTATGGTCAAAGCTATGGTTTTTCCAGTAGTCCTATGTGGATGTGCGAATTGGACCACAAATAAGACTGAGTGCCAAAGAGCTGATGCTTTCAAACTGTAGGGCTGGAGAAGACTCTTGATCGTCCCCTGGACAGCAAGGAGAGCAAACCAGTCAATCCTAAGAGAAATCAGTCCTGAATATTCACTGGAAGGACTGATGTTGAAGATGAAGCACCAATACTGTGGCCACCTGATGTAAATAACTGACTCCTTGGACAAGACCCTGATGCAGGGAAAGACTGAAGGAAGGAGGAGAAGGGGACAGCAGAGAATGAGATGGTTGGATGGCATCACCGACTCGATGGACATGAGTTTGCGCAAGCTCCGGGAGATGGTGGCGGCCAGGGAGGCCTGGTGCGCTGTCATCCACGGGGTCACAAAAGTAAGACACGACCGAACAACAACTACAACAACAGGAGCAACTGTCTTTCTGCAAATCAGACAGGGGGCAGCCCCAAGATAGTTCTGAAAGAGGATGGGTTTAAAAGTCTGGAAAGAAAAGGGTTTTGGAATTCAACAGGCTTGGGTTCATAAGGACCCTCATCTAATTGCTAAGTAATTTTTATCAGATGCAAATTACTACAAAGTTCTCAGATTCAATTTCCTCATTTGTAGCATTATACTACTGATGTTTCTTCCATGGGTTCTTAGGAGGATTGAGTACAATATATTTTAAGTGATACAGCCACAGTTGTCTTTTCTGCTGCTGCTGCTAAGTCACTTCAGTCGTGTCTGACTCTGTGCGACCCCATAGGCAGAAGCCCATCAGGCTCTCCCATCCCTGGGATTCTCCAGGCAAGAACACTGGAGAGGGTTGCCATTTCCTTATTCAATGCATGAAAGTGAAAAGTGAAAGGGAAGTCGCTCAGTCGCGTCCGACTCTTCGCAACTCCATGGACTGCAGCCCACCAGGCTCCTCCATCCATGGAATTTTCCAGACAAGAGGACTGGAGTGGGGTGCCATTGCCTTCTCTGAGTTGTCTTCTATCACATATTACAAACAATTATTTGATATAGGCAGAGTAATAGAACAATGGCTGGGTATAAATAGCTTTGAAATAATCACTAAATATGTTGAAAAATTGACATACTGTAGAAGTTTTTAAATTTTGTAGAATAAATGGCTTTTATCTAAATAGCTGTAAAATGCTTATTAATGCTGAGAAATGTTGAGCTTTGCCTCCCACTTAAAGGCAAACTATGCCATAGCGCTGACGGTTCATTTTAAGTGTCATCTTGGCTAGACTAGGTGAACGGCTAATTGGTCCCACATCCATCAAGATGTTGCTATGAAGGTATTTTTAGATGTGATTGACACTTTATTTTCTTTCCCCTCCCCCAGTTTAATTGAGAAACAAGTTGACATGTGTCAGCATGAGTGTAAGTTGTGCAGCATGATGCACTGTGAACTGACGATCACAGTGGGTTTCGGGAACACCCACAGTCTCAGGGAGAGACAGTGAGGAAGAGGAAGCACGTTTCCCTTGTGATGACAACACTTAGATTCTACTCCCTTAATAACTTTCCGCATATCATACAGCAACGTTAACTGTACTCACCAGATTGTATGTTATATCTCTAGTACTTTTTATCTTCTAACTAGAACTTCCTAACTTTTGACTAGCTTTTTCCAGTCTTCCCACCTCCTTTCTCCTATCTCTGAGAACCATAGATCTGACCTCTTTTTCTTTAAGCTTTGTGTTCTTTAAGTTTGTTTATTCTGAGTCCACATAAGTGAGATCATGAAGTATTTGTCCTTCTCTGTCTGATTTTTTTCACATAGCATCATGCCCTCAAGATCCATCTTCAGTTCCATCAGCTCAGTCGTTCTGACTCTGACCTCACAGACTGCAGCACGCCAGGCCTCCTTGTCCATCACCAACTCCCAAAGCCTACTCAAACTCATTCCCATCTAGTCATGATGCCATCCAACCATCTCATCCTCTGTCGCCCCCTTCTCCTCTTGCCTTCAATCTTTCCCAGCATCAGGGTCTTTTCCATTGAGTTAGTTCTTTGCATCAGGTGGCCAAAGTATTGGAGTTTCAGCTTCAGATCAGTCCTTCCAATGAATATTCAGGATTGATCTCCTTTAGGATGGACTGGTTGGATCTCCTTGCAGTCCAAGGGACTCTCAAGAGTCTTCTCCAACACCACAGTTCAAAAGCATCAATTCTTCTGTGCTCAGCTTTCTTCACAGTCCAACTCTCACATCTATGCATGACTACTGGAAAAATCATAGCCTTGACTAGTCGAGCCTTTGCTGGCAAAGTAATGTCTCTGCTTTTTAATATGCTAAGTTGGTCATAACTTTTCTTCCAAGGAGTAAGCGTCTTTTAATTTCACGGCAGCAGTCATCATCTGCTGTGATTTTGGATGCCAAGAAAATGAAGCCTGTCACTGTTTCCATCATTTCCCCATCTATTTGCCATGGTGGGACCAGATGTCATGATCTTAGTCTTCTGAATGTTGAGCTTTAAGTCAACTTTTTCACTCTCCTCTTGCACTTTCATCAAGAGGCTCTTTAGTTCTTCTTCACTTGTGCTCAAGATTGCCGGGAGCAAGACCCATCTCTGTTGACACAAATGGCACCGCTTCCCCACCTGTCTTTATGGTGGAGCAGTGTTCCCTTGCGGGAGCCTACCCAGCTTCTTTATTCACTCATCCATTAATAGAGACGGATGTGGCTGTCCTGTCTTAGTTGTAAAAATAATGCTGCTGTGGGTGCTAGGTGGCAGATATCTTTTCAAGCTGGTATCTTCATTCCCTTTGTATATGTTCCCAGAAGCGGAATTGCTGGGTCTTATGGTGGTTCTATTTTAAATTTTTTGAGGAATCTCTGTACCATTTTCCATAGTGGCTGCACCAATTTACATTCCCATGTACTCTGCAAATGAGGAGAGCATGGGCTCTCTATAAGCAGGGCTGCTGGATGGGCGAGCAGCTCCCGTGCTTGGGTCAGGTTCCCTGTGTGCGTAGGCTGAAGGCTACATTCAGCAACGAACGAGGACATGGATTAGTTTCCTGTCTCAGGCGCCCAGGAGATGCAGCTCTTAACCTAGTAAATCCCTCTGGTGTCTGAGCTCAAGCTGACCCGCACAGCAAGCACCCTGCCTTAGTAGGGCTGCCGGCTCCGCTCTGCAGACGCTCAGCCCTGCCTGCCCGTTCGGCCCTGCCTGCCCGCATCTTGGCTGGAGCATTGCCATCTTGCCCAGCGTCCTGGTCAGAGGGGGCCAGGAGACACTCGCCCGAGCAGGTGCTGCTGTTTCACAGGTACTCCGCCTGGATGGGATGAGGAAAGGACCCTCCAGGCTGCACCCAGCGGCGTGCATCCTAGTTCAGGACGACACCTTGAGTGCCTTCTCCTGACTTGGCCATCCACCCTCATCCCAGCTCACCACCAGAAGCCCTCTGCCCCATGGGGTCAGCAAAGCAGAGAGCTGGGATTATAATCAGCGATGGAAGGCCAGTGCAAAGGCGGGTGTCAAGAGCAGCCGCACCGGGGCGTGGACACTCACGTGTGTGGAATCGGCGCCCCTTGGGCAGCAGCTCAAGTCTTCTGGCTCAGCCTGCTTCAAGGGCTGGCAGCCGATGTCTCTCCAGTTCTGGAGGAAAGCTTAGGAGCCCCAGGATTCTCAGACCTTCTGCGGAGGTGACAGCTCTTGCTAGCTACAGGTATTAAAGGTGAAAGAGGTAAGGGAGCCAATTAGGAGAGTAGGGCCAACAAGATATATTTGGTTGTTCCTTCCTGACAATAAGAATGAAATAATGCCACATGCAACCGCATGGATGGACCGAGATTGTCAAACTGAGTGAAGTAAGTCAAACAGAGAAAGAGAAATGTGGTGGGGAATCTAGACGGTAAGCAGACTCTCAGACCCAGAGAATGAGTTCATGGTTACTGGGGGGGAAGGGTGGAGAGGGAGTTTGGGACGGACATGTACGCGCTGCTGTATTTAGGATGGGTAACCACCCAGGGCCGACGGTAGCGTGCAGGCAGCTCTGCTCAGGATTATGTAATAACCCAACTGGGAAAGAAATTTGAAAAAGAATAGATAGAGGTGAATGGATAACTGAATTACTTTGCAATACACTGAAAATAACACAATGTTGCTAACTATACTCCAATATAAAATTTTAAAAGTTAAAAAAAAAATCAGCAAGGAAATCTTAAACAAGGAGAGAATCAGTCAGTGGTGCTGCTGACACTGTAGTTTAGAGCAAGAATTAATCTCATATCAGCGTCTACAGAGTGTGAAGTCACAGGAGAAGACTGGAGACAGGAAAATGAGTTTCTAAAACTGGAAAGAAAAAAAAAAACACTGAGCAGTCGCTAAGTCAAAAAAAGATAGCATCCAGTGTCACCTAAGCTCAAAATATCTGCCATCAAGAGACTCTGCTTTCCTGCAGTTAGCCCCCCAACACTAGAAAATTTGGATGAGATATCTAATTTCTTTTTTTAAACTTCCTCATATTTGATCTTTTAAAAAGTTTTCACTGCTATCACTCTAATTCAGAACTGAGACTCATTTTGCAGGAGATGTCTGATTTTTCTAGTTTATCTCGACCGATGATTCTCAAAAGTGGGTTCCCCCAAATGCAGGATCAGCAGCTCCAGAGAGCAATCAGAAATGCAGTGTTTCCAACTCTGCTGAAGATACTCTGAATCAGAACTCTAGGGATGGGAGCCAGCAAGCCATGTTTTAGCAAGCATGGTGACGTCAATGCATGCTTGAGCTGAGAACCACTGAACTGGGTAATTAGGCCCCCCTGGTGGCTCAGATGGTAAAGAATCCACCTGTGATGCAGGAGACCTGGGTTCAATCCTTGGGTAGGGAAGATCCCCTGGAGAAGGGAATGGCTACCCACTCCAGTATTCTTGCCTGGAGAATCCCATGTACACAGAAGCCTGGTGGTCTACAGTCCATGGGGTTGCAAAGAGTTGGACACACCTGAGTTACCAACACTTCACTTCAATAACCCCCTAAATTTCAGAGACGTAACACGTTGTATGTATTTTTTTCACTCACACAAAGTGTCACAGTGACCTCTTCAGTGCAGTATTTTCCCAAATGGTGATTCAGAAATTCAAACAATTTCTATCCTGTGGCTTCTACCCTCTCAACACAAACCCTCCAGGATCACAAAGACAAAGGGAGAGAGAACTGGAAAGTTAGTCTATTAGCGTTTAAATATTTTATATATTTTTACTGAAGTATAGTTGATTCACAATGCTGTGTTAATTTCTGCTATATGGCAAAGGGACTCAGTTACACACACACACACANCAAGAAGCGACTAAGCCTGCGTGCCACAACTACCAAGCTTGTGTGGCACAGCTAGGGAGCCCACGCAACGCAACCAAATATTCCATACAACGCAGTGAAGATCCTGTGTGCCACAACGAAGACCTGAGGCACCCAAATGCATAAATAAAATACCAGTACTTTAAAAAATAAAGATAACAGGAGCCAAACTGCTGTCAGAGAAGGGAACTATGAACCCTGGAAGAAAAATGTCCTAGAATAAACCCTGTGGTGTTGGGTTGAACTTTTATGTAATACCTATATGTGTGTGCACACAAAGACACACACACGCCTTAGCCTATCTACCAACAGGGCCTGGGAGTAATGACAATGGCAATGGGTATGCTCAGCACCCAAATCTTGACTTCTAAATATCATTCCTCATTAAAAGGAACTCAAGAGATCCTCAAAGAAATGGTTAATTCAAGGCTGGGTTCAGAGAAGTACAAGAGTGCCTACAAATCAAACAATGATTAAAAAAAAAAAAGACAAGTGCTAGCTTGAAAGTAACCTGCTGGTCAAATCTGGGATATCTGAGCATCAGAATAAATAATATTGAATCATAACCCACTGAATAAAATAGGAAACCCCAAGTCTACACTGACAAACAAACTGAAACCTCGACAAGGACAGTATATTCACACATTCTCAAAGTGTTCCTAGAAAGGGGAAAAAAGTTAATTTCATAAGCAAACCTAGCAGGCACTTCTTTACGAGACCAACTTAACATCATTAGTAATAGGCTAAATCAGAATCATGTTCCACTTTACAGGTGACAGAGAGAATGCAGTGTCACTTCTGTGCTATTCTTGTCAACATTGCATAAACTGAATCTAACGAGAAGCCACTATGACAAGAAGTCTGCACACTACATTGAAGAGTAGTCCCTACTCACAACTAGAGAAAGACCCCTTGCAGCAATGAAGACCCAGTGCAACCAAATAAATAATACTTAAAAAAAAAACTACACTTCAAATTAAAAAAATTTTTTTTAATAAACAGGTGTTTTCTTAGATGGAATTATACATGACTATTGTTGCTGTTTGTATATTTCTAATTTTTATAAGAAACATGAATTACTTTTATCATCAGGAAATGTTTGAAGTTATAAAACTAAGGAAATTCAAAAGTGTACATCCCTGTCTATAATTATATTGATCATTTTTTGCTTGGTATTTTACTGTGGTGAGACAGGAAAGTATTAACAAATAAATTAAATCAAAGACCCTAAATTTACCAAGGCTAGCTATTCCATCACCCCTGAAAATATATCTATATATATATCTGGGTTACTAAAAGATGACAGCAAGCTCTGCTCACAATAAAGCCACCCAAGTTCAATTCCAACTACGCATAGTACCAATTAGGTATGTATTTGAAGTAAGTCTGCCTACAGGTAGGTAAAATTCCTTACTGCAGGCCACATTAACATCAGACAGCTCACCTCAAATGGGTTCAAATTGAAGTAGGAGGAACCAGGGCGAGTCAATCTTTCAATCTGATTTTTGGACGTTAGAACTGAATCTCTCTTCTCTATTTGTTTCACCTAAAATAAAGGGAATAAACATCTCATTAGTAAAGCTCAGTAATGAACTATAAATTGTCATCTCAATAAGTAACTCACTGTCATGGTCAGCAAATATTTATTTGCGTGTCTACATGTTCAAGGTACTTTGCTAAACATTTTAGGAATAATTACAACAGCTACCAATTACTGACTTAATATAATGTGAAATTACAAAAACTTTACAGGTATTTATTCCTCTCAACAATCCCTTATGGTAGGTACCACCATTATCCACATTTTTCAGATAACAAACCTAAGAGTTTGGTCAACTGACTTGTAACCACTCAACTTTTTTGTAACCACTCAGATTTTTGCCCAATCATTCAAGTTATAAACCAGAATTTTAACCCCAACAGTTTGACTCCAGAGCAGGGAGCAAGAAGATTCAAAAATAAATATGTCACAGCTATTACCGTCAAAGTTTCTACTCTAATGATGGAAGATGTACTTGTGAATGTTTGAACTTAATTCACAACTTTTTAAGAAAGGAAAAACAGAATTACACTGAAATAGACACTTAAAAAAAATACACCTAAAAAGTATGTGGGAGGGAGCAAATAACTCTACCTTTCTAACTCTAACAGAAAAATCCCTGACCTGAACACAATACCAAGGAGAACAAGCACCAGGCTAGCCCCAGAAAAACATCCTTGGTGCCATTGTCAGAACTGAAATTTTAGTTGGAATGAACCTCTGGCATAGTATACATACTATCTTTATTTCTATGGCCAAAACAGAGTTGGAAAGGATTTCAATAACAGGAAAAGCTACTCCTCAGCATCCTCCCTCTTAACTCTTGTAAAACAGCACGCCACTCCCCACCGTCAACCATACTCTCTTTTTCCCAGTCTCATTTTCCCTCATAGCACTTACCACTACCTAACACTATATTGTACATCTGTTCATTATTCAGCCTTCTCTGTAAGATGAAAGCCCTATGAAGACGGGATTCTTCTTTCTGCTGTCAACTACCATTTCTCCAAGGAGCTAAACAATACAAGATGAAGTGCGTATCAGGTGCTCAATAAACATTAGTCGAATGATGATTAAATGGTCCTCCTTTAGGCATTTTCTCTCATTAAACAAACCATGCCAGTGAATATGTAGATTTAAAAAAAAAAAAAAAAAGGTGTCTGCAGGGCCAGCTCTAGCACTGCTGGAGTTTCATAAGAGATATGGCTCATTTCAATGAGGCCACAAAAGGGAAAATCAGACACCCATGATGTTTGTACAGTACCTAATATGAAACCCATAGCCTATGAGCATATACCTCATTTCATGAAAACCATTTTGTTCATAATCACGGGTAGCTGAGAGCAGACTACAGCAAAACAGTCATAAGTCATTGCCCCCAGGAGAAAATATTCCGTCCCACCAAAAAAAAAAAAAAAAAAAAAAACCACCAGTCATCTGTGCAATACAGCTCACAAATGAAATTGACATTAAAATTTAAACAAACCAGGATTGCTTAAAAAAAAAACTAAGAAATTAAAACAAGTTCCCCTATAAGTGTTCAGTACTTATCATTGTTAGTCGCTCAGTCGTGTCTGACTCTTTGCAATCCTATGGACTGTAGCCCGCCAGGCTCCTGTCCCTGGAATTCTTCAGGCAAGAATATTGGAGAGTAGCCGTTCTCTTCTCCAGGGGACCGTCCCTGCCCAGGGTTCAAACCCCAGTTTTCTGTATAACCAGCAGATTCTGGGCAGATTCTTTACCATCTGAGCCACCAGAAAACACTGGTACTACTAGCAAATTAACACTTCAAAGTGAATTAGGTATTTTGAAAGTAGACTATAAATGGACCTACTACTTTGTTTTTAAATGTATTATTTCCGAGAAACTATGTAACAAAAGTGAAGTAGCTCAGTCCTGTCAGATTCTTTTCAATTCTATGGACTGTAGCCTGTCAGGCTCCTCCATCCATGGGATTTTCCGAGCAAGAATACTGGAGTGGGTTGCCACTTCCTTCTCCAGGGGATCTTCCTGATTCAGGGATGGAACCCGGATCTCCGGCACTGTAGTAAGACTCCTTACAGTCTGAGCCACTGCTGCTACTGCTGCTAAGTCGCTTCAGTCGTGTCCGACTCTGTGCGACCCCATAGATGGCAGCCCACCAGGCTCCCCGGTCCGTGGGATTCTCCAGGCAAGAACACCGGAGTGGGTTGCCATTTCCTTTTCCAATTCAGGAAAGTGAAAAGTGAGAGTGAAGTCGCTCAGTCGTGTCCGACTCTTCGCGACCCCATGGACTGCAGCCTACCAGGCTCCTCCGTCCATGGGATTCTCCAGGCAAGAGTACTGGAGTGGCTTGCCATTGCCTTCTCCGTCTGAGCCGCTAGGGAAGCCCAACTATGTAGCAAGCACTGTTACAAATACCAGAGATAAAAGGTGAATGTAACACGGTGCNATGGGATTTTCCAGGGAAGAGTACTGGAGTGGGTTGCCATTGCCTTCTCCGTCTGAGCCGCTAGGGAAGCCCAACTATGTAGCAAGCACTGTTACAAATATCAGAGATAAAAGGTGAATGTAACACGGTGCTTAACTCTGAATACTTCACAGCCAGGTGGCGAGCAACTCTACTCCTCAAATCCACGCTAAGCTAAAGAAATTCACATTCAGCCTTGTTTTTAACTTTTACAAAGTAGTTTCTTTATATTTTANGCTTGCCATTGCCTTCTCCGTCTGAGCCGCTAGGGAAGCCCAACTATGTAGCAAGCACTGTTACAAATACCAGAGATAAAAGGTGAATGTAACACGGTGCTTAACTCTGAATACTTCACAGCCAGGCGGCGAGCAACTCTATTCCTCAAATCCACGCTAAGCTAAAGAAATTCACATTCAGCCTTGTTTTTAACTTTTACAAAGTAGTTTCTTTATATTTTATGAAGCTTTATTTTAACCCTCTTGTTTTAATAATAAACTTCGTTCTACAAACGTGAAAATTGATTAGCAAAATCAATGGCTTGCAAGAACTGTCACAGTCACGTTAACGGCCATGCAAAAATCCAATCCGAGGTCCTATGACTCCAAGAGCCATCCTTTTCTTTCATTTATTCATTCATCCACTCATTCATTCATGTACTCAACAAATATTCACTGATTAACTACTACTGAGTACCCGATGGAGATGCGACAGTAAGTGAGGCTCAAACCAAACTTACTCCCGTCCTAACATGATACCAAACTATTATCTGCTCTAAGACCCTGAACAAATTATTTCGCCTCCCTAAACCTCAGGTATGTCATCTGTAAAATGGAGACAGTGCCTACAAGGCATGATGCACAATGCCTAGCGTTCTCGAATGTCAGAAATAACTACTACTAAAACTCAGTACAGAGGACTAAGAGTAGAGAGTGCTTCCGTTTTGAATATAAACGGGGTCCAAGCTGTTTAACCCGGCTCCAGGTAGACCCACTCTCCCAGCCGCAGAAAGCACCCGACTACGCGAACTTGGGGAACTCTGCGCGCGCCCAAGCACTTCGTTGGCCAAACTCGACGCCTCCCCGCAGACGTCAGACCCCCGCCCCTTTTTAGTTTTCCAGGGGATCCCCCCTGCATATCAGGAGGAGACGCACACACACCCCGAGTCCCCCACCGCCCAAAAGGCCAGACAGGAGGGGCCGCCCAACGGCCCAGGCCAAGAGGATCACTGCCTTCTCCCACTGGGAGGATAGCCCCGGGCGGGGTCGCCCCGGTGCCGCCATTCCTCACTCCGTGTTTACCTCACTGTAGAAGGTCANGCCCAACGGCCCAGGCCAGGAGGATCACTGCCTTCTCCCACTGGGAGGATAGCCCCGGGCGGGGTCGCCCCGGTGCCGCCATTCCTCACTCCGTGTTTACCTCACTGTAGAAGGTCATAAATGCTTCCTCCGTGCTGCCCCCTCCACCCGAAGCCCCGCTCTCTCCTGGAGCCGCCATTTCTCCGGCCCAGCGACCACGTGACTCTTCTGCGCAGGCGCCACCTCACGTGATTCTTACAGGCCCGCCTCTCTAACCCCGGCCCTTTCCTTGCGTCTCTTAAAGGGGTCGCCGCCCAGCCAAATACCTTTAAACTTTTAAATTGGGGTTCCCCAGGTGGAGATAGTGGTAAAGAACCCGCCAGCAATGCAGGAGACATAATGAGGCTGGGCTTCGATCCCTGGGTTGAGAAGATCCTCTGGAGGAAGGCCTGGCAACCCACTCCAGCATGCTTGCCTGGAGAATCCCATGGACAGAGGAGCCTGGCGGCCTACACTTAAGAAGAGTACAACACGACTGAGGCTACAGCACATACGGTCGCAAAGAGTCGAGACAGAAGTGATTTAGCACGCATGCACAGATGCCATACAGTTAACCATTTTAAAGTGAACAATTCAGTGGTCTTTAGTATATTCCCAGTATTGTGTAATCACCACCTCTGTCTAGTTTCAAAACAGTTGCATTGCCCCAAAAGGACACTTAGTACCTAATAAGCAGTATGGGAAGAATCCCATACTTGCCAGTGTCTCTATGGACTTACTTATGCTGGATGTTTCATGTAAATGCAGTCATACAACATGTGACCTTTTGTGTCTGGCTTCTTTCACTTAGCATGTTTCCCTGGTTCTTTCAAAATATAGCACACATCATTACTTCATCACTTTTACGACTGAATAGTATTCCATCATACGTGTATACCACAGTTTGTTTATTCACTTGTCAGTTGATGGACATTTGGGTTGTTTCTATCTTTTGGCTATTGTAAAATGGTTCTGCAATGAAGGTGTGAGTACCAGTTTTCTACTGGGGGGAGGTATGTAACTAGAAATGAAATTGCTGCTGCTGCTGCTGCTGCTGCTAAGTCACTTCAGTCGTATCCGACTCTGTGCAACCCCACAGACGGCAGCCCACCAGGCTCCCCCATCCCTGGGATTCTCCAGGCAAGAACACTGGAGTGGGTTGCCATTTCCTTCTCCAATGCATGAAAGTGAAAACTGAAAATGAAGTCGCTCAGTCGTGTCTGACTCTTCTTAACCCCATGGACTGCAGCCCACCAGGCTCCTCAGCCCATGGGATTTTCCAGGCAAGAGTATTGGAGTGGGATGCCATTGCCTTCTCCCTGAAATTGCTGAGTCATATGATAATTCTATACTTAACCTTTTGAGCAGCTGCCAAGCTGTTTTCCGAAGTGGCTGAACCATTTTACAATCCCACTAGCAATGTAGGAGGGTTACAGTTTATCCACATCCTTACCAATGCTTGTTGTTTTCCAATTTTTTTAATTGCAGCCACCCTAATGCCTCTATGGATCTTTTGCACAAACTCATCAAGACCTTCCACTGGATGCCCACCCAGGAGATAATAAAAAAACATTATCTGAGAACCAGAAGCAGAGTTTCTGAAACAGATGCTCTGCTGTGTTCTTAGTCACTTAGTCTCATCTGACTCTGCAACCCCATGGACTATAGACCACCGGCCTCCTCTGTCCATGGAGATTCTCCAGGCAAGAATACTGCAGTGGGTTGCCAGACCCTCCTCCAGGGGATCTTCCCAACCCAGGGATCAATGCAGGGATCCTGCATTACAGGTGGACTCTTTACCATCTGAGCCACCAGGGAAGCCCTCTGAAACAGGAATGGCACTGAAGTATCTAGAGACACACACAATTATTATCACTAAGTAGTGGGCTTATGTGTGATTATTATTTCTAGCCTTCTGCTTTCATGCTTTTTCAAGTTTTGTGAAATGAACATTTGAAAATGTGCCCCTCAGCCATTTCCTCCCATGTAAGTCATACAAACCAGGGCTGGTATTTTTCCAGCGAAAAGGTGATCACTAAAAACACTTCAACAAAGTCACAGAAAGCAAAGAAGATATTTTTATAATCATGAATGAGATCTGGCCCAACTCTCTCAACTAAAGGAGAAAAAAACTG
>SJYW01001922.1:0-32970 GCA_006410735.1 Raphicerus campestris | reverse complement strand
TCTTCTTCTTCTCACCTTCTTCTTTTTCTCACCTTCTTATTCTTCTTCGTTTTCTTCTTCTTCTTCTTCTCACCTTCTTCTCAACATCTTCTTCTCCTCTTCTTCTCTGCTTCTTCTTACCTTCTTCTTCTTCTTTTCTTCTCACCTTTTTCTCCTTGTTTTTCTCCTTCTTCTTCTTCTTCTTTTTCTTCTCACCTTCTTCTTCTCTTCTTCTTCTTCTCACCTTCTTCTTGTTCTTCTTANGAGTGCAGACAGAAAGCATCACAGCTTAAAATAGCTACACTCGACTGCTTTGCAGAAACGGTTTCTACAATTAACCCTACTCATCTGTTTATAGACCCAAAACAGTACAAGCACACAGTTGTGTTCATTAATTTTTGATAAGCAAAAAGACTCACAAATATTTCATTTCCAAGCATATGTTATCTGCATTTGGCTTCAGTGGCAGGCATATGCTTTGACATATGAAATTCCATCTTGTACCAAACACATATGACTCAACATCTCAAACAATAAGTGAACCACACGTGGGCATCTCGTTGGCAGAGTTGGGCTCGTTTGTATTTAGAGCTCTTTGANGCTGCGCGCTGCAGGGAAGGGGAGCATGCAAAGCTGCCTCCCCAGACTGGCTTCCGCCTTGATTTGAGCAAGGAGAGAGGCTCGCTGGAAACTGGACGGTGTGAGAAGGGAGAAGCTGTTGCTCTTCCGTCTCTCCTCCTTTCTCCACCAGTAGCAACACTCCTGTCTGAGGGGCATGGGGGCTCTCCCAATGCCGAAGATTCCCAGGCAGTGATTTTTTTTTTTTTTTGACTGCTCCAGGCGGAGAAGGCAATGGCACCCCACTCCAGTGTTCTTGCCCGGAGAATCCCAGGGGCGGGGGAGCCTGGTGGGCTGCAGTCCATGGGGTCGCTAAGAGTCAACACGACTGAAGCGACTCAGCAGCAGCAGCAGGCCTCTTAGTTCCCCACCAAGGACTGATCCCTCAGCCCCTGCAGTGGCAGCACAGTGTTCACCGCTGGACCAGCAGGGAAGTCCCTCCCAGACACTGATTCTACCGGCAGCCGCGTTCACAGCTTCTGTGTCAGCTGCCAGTGGGCCCTGGACTACCTCCTGTTTATCGCGCTCCTCTGCTGCTGCTGCTGCTGCTGAGTCGCTTCAGTCGTGTCCGACTCTGTGTGACCCCAGAGACGGCAGCCCACCAGGCTCCCCCGTCCCTGGGATTCTCCAGGCAAGAACACTGGAGTGGGCTGCCATTTCCTTCTCCAATGCATGAAAGTGAAAAGTGAAAGTGAAGTCGCTCGGTCATGTTCGACTCCTAGTGACCCCATGGGCTGCAGCCGCCAGGCTCCTCCGTCCATGGGATTTGCCGGCAAGAGGACCGGAGTGGGTGCCATCGCCTGCTCCATTACACTCCTCTCAGGATGGGTAGCTTCTGGAGGACCGGAGTGGGCGCCATCGCCCGCTCCATTACACTCCTCTCAGGACGGGTAGCTTCTGGAGGACCGGAGTGGGCGCCATCGCCTGCTCCATTACACTCCTCTCAGGACGGGTAGCTTCTGGAGGACCGGAGTGGGTGCCATCGCCCGCTCCATTACACTCCTCTCAGGATGGGTAGTTTCTGGAGGACCGGAGTGGGTGCCATCGCCTGCTCCATTACACTCCTCTCAGGACGGGTAGCTTCTGGAGCTGTGTCCTGTGCTAGCGTGCCTCCTGTTCTTGCCTCCTTACCTCCTCAGACACCCACAGCCTCTCCATCGCCTGTCTCTGAATAATTTCCTAACTTCGCCTTGTGCCGTTCTAGTCCCCCTTTTAAAAGTAATACTTCAAGCAGCTTTGAGGTTATGTTAATCTTCCACTGTTGCGATGGTTATCTTGTACTGAGTCCCCTCCGTCTGAAACACCTGGCATGGTTCTTATGTTTCTGGTTGGACCTTAGTTGACCGAGAGCTGCTTTGGAAGGGATAAGACTGCTATTGTAGGTGGCGACAATATGGCAAGAATCATTTCAGTATGAAAACGAGGCTATGACTGAAGATGTTGAATGATGACTCATTCCAGAAAACAAGGATAGCTATTTCCTATAAATCTGGCCAAGAAAGAGGAAGAGAAAGCAGGTAGAAAAGAGTCCTAGCCTTGTGTTATCAGATGCGGCGGCCATGGTCGTGTGTAGCTATTGGTCACTTGAACTGTAGTTAGTCTAAGTTGATATGTGTTGTGAGCATGACAAAAAAGAAGCACTGGATTTTATATACTTAGTAATAACAAAGGAAATATCTCATTAATATTTTTCTGTGGATTATATGTTGACATAGAAATATAATAGGGTCAATAAAAGTACTGTTAAAGTTAATTTAATCTATTTATTTTAAATTTTGCTGAAGGTAGTTATCAGAACATTTAAAATTACCCATGTGGCTTAGACAGCGCTCTGATAGACTAATGTTCAAATAGCCAATAGCATCATAAGCCCTCTTTATGTATTGCAGCTTACATGGTACCTGGCTTAAAGAGTTAGGACCAAAAAAATGTAATATGTACATGATACAATCTTGCATCAAAAGACACAGAGGTAAGTCAGAAAAATGATGATTATTCCTGACTCATATTTAAATAGTATATCATACTCTATGCTCAGAAGACTTTTGTGAACAAATGGGATTTGTAGGCTGTGTTCAAGGCAGAATTGAGAGAGAAAGAAAACGCAATCAATTGGAGGACTTCGCCAGGATTCCTGGGAAAGGGGATGGGTGTCTGAATTAGGGCTCTGTAGGTGGGATAGAGCGTGGGGTATACAGAACATTGTGAAAACAGAGTTGCCAGGATTCGAATAATGATTAATACAGAGGCTCAGGGAGAAGCCACACTGCATATCAGATGTGAAGAGTGCTTTGCGCTTAGACTGAGCACTTAGGTTTCAGAAAGGAAACATTACTCCCTTTTAGAAGGTGTTTGGTTATATTGCTGGTTTGCCAAGGACAAGAGACAGCACTGAATGTTCTGATGGGGTAGCCAACTCTCCTGACAGCGGGCATTTTCCTGAATCCACAACTGGCTAGTCTAATTGCCATCAAGTCCGATGCAACCATCGCAGCTCCCCCCCCACAGCCAAACGTCTGATCTTCACATCAGTTCCTAACACACCATCACTCTCAAAGGAGGCTGAACAGCTGCACACAGCAGAATCTGCGCTGGAGGTGGAGGCAGCAGGTAAGGGTTCAAGGCCCGGCTCCCTCAAAACCAGCCATGAAAGTGACACTACCCAGTGGAGCATCAGTTTATCCACCCGTAAAGTAAAGATGAAACGCCTGCCCCCTGAGCGCTCTGGAGCTATACAAGGCCATGCGAGTGGATGCACTTTATAAGCATGGAAGCTTTGCCTAAATATGCTTAGAGCGCATTTTTCACGGCTTCTGTTTCAAATTTACACACAGGCTTTATTTGGCGGAAATATGAGTAATTTCCAGAAGTGAACTTTAAATGATTAACCTCCTGCACTGTGGAAAAAAGAAACTCTGAGCTAAAGGATCTATTAATAGGGCTTCCAGCGCTCACCCCCATCCCCAGTAAATATGCGTTGCTGTGTGTGACAGTGTTGCAGAGGTGAGTGGGTGTGCTTCAGAGTGGAGTGCAGACAGAAAGCATCACAGCTTAAAATAGCTACACTCGACTGCTTTGCAGAAACGGTTTCTACAATTAACCCTACTCATCTGTTTATAGACCCAAAACAGTACAAGCACACAGTTGTGTTCATTAATTTTTGATAAGCAAAAAGACTCACAAATATTTCATTTCCAAGCATATGTTATCTGCATTTGGCTTCAGTGGCAGGCATATGCTTTGACATATGAAATTCCATCTTGTACCAAACACATATGACTCAACATCTCAAACAATAAGTGAACCACACGTGGGCATCTCGTTGGCAGAGTTGGGCTCGTTTGTATTTAGAGCTCTTTGAATGAAACTTTAAGCAGGGGAACCACTAAAATCCTTAAATCTGGGACACTGATTTTGTGAATGTATGTTACCTATCCATTCTGAAAATAGCAACGGAAAGAGCAGATTGGCTGTCTATATGCATACTTTGTTTGTGAATTTCGCCAACAACTTGCATTTATCCTCAACTCCACATTTGTCCTCAAATAATCTGATACCCTAGGCCTTTTCTGGAAACATGACAGATACAGCCATTGCTTTGCTTTTAGCAAAATCCAAGCAAGTTGAACACCTTTTATGCATTTAGCACAACTCTTGGTGCAATGTTTTCTAAAAGTAGCAAAAGATGCAAATAGCAACCTGGCAGTTGGAAAGCCAAGATTTACACATAAAATAATTAACAAGCCTGTACTGTCTCTGTACACAAAATTCTATATTATTCAGTGAAAACTAGTAGGTTTCCCATCAATCACTGCAGGCTGTGAGCCCTAGCGTACCTGAGGAGTTAAAGGAGATAAGATAGGATCCAATGAGGAGATGATCACCAAACTGAGTGCAAACCACAGGCAAGCTGAGAACTTCCGGAGAGAGGCCTAAGTGTGCTCGTTCAAACCACATCCCAAGCCAACATGCGAAGGCTGGATCAGCATTTGGGCCAGTCGCAGGGAGACTGATCTTACCAGGGCAATCGCACCTGGGGTGGGATTGGTCAGAGTTAAAGTTATCTAGAGACCTGCTCCTAAGGAATACAGGGACAGGTAGAAGTGATAAAAATTGACGGGTAAACATTGGCGCACAGTGCCGGTTCTTCATCAGGGACCAGTGGGAACAGAACCGGATTAACCCGGGCCAGCGTTCGGGAAATACTAATGGCAGAGAGTGATGTCATCCACGTGGCAACTGGGATTTCCTTATTAGCATCCCTTTTACAAGAACAACAGCTAACAGCAGTTCCCGGATAAGATGATACTCTGTGGGTAAGAGGAGGGAGCGAGGCTGCACCACCCCCTACACCACACAGCCAAGACAGTCCATGAGACAGTAAGAGACACGGCTACTGCCGGCTGGCTGCCCCTCCCCCAGGCTGCCCCGGCCTCAGGCTTGGAGGGTTCCCTGAGCCCCCAGCTCCTCTGACGCAGAAGGGAAGTGGGCAGGCAACCTTTAAGGGAGTAACATAGCCTGAGGACACGATGTGAACCGATGAGAACCAAAGAGATCCAAGATGGCAGACAGCGGGCTTCCACCAGGCCCTGGGTCAACGCAGCAGCAAGCCACGTGGCACATCCAGGACAGTCCCGAGGTCAGCCTCGAAGGCCAAAAGTGGGTGTGGACCCAGTTCCTGGAAATCCTCACCCCCTCCCCAAAATAGCTGGAATATTTCCCCCAGTCCTTGGCCTGTGAAATTACCTATCCTAGAAAAACAGACAAGGCATGCCCTGGGGCTATTCCAGCCCTCTAAGAAGGCCCACATTCTGCGACTGTGCTGCTGTCTAAGTAAATCCACTCTTCACCTATCACTCTGTCTCTCACTGGATTCTTTCTGCAATGAAACATCAAGAATCTCAGTGTCATTACGTCCCAAGATTAGGTGGAATCTCAGTTAAAGGACCATGAGTTCAAGTTCCAGTCTGAGTTTTGGCTGAATTTGAGTCCCAGCCCTTAGATTCAAGTCCCAGTTTGAATCACACAGTTTCACCTCCAGTGGGAAAGGAGAACCCAGGGTGACATCCAGTACCCCCCACACTGTGGGTTGCTTACCACCCAGTCCCCCAGCAATGAGGGCTGGTCTGTGGGAGGTCCTACCCTGGTTTGTTTTCACAGGGATATCAGGAGAGCAGCGGTGCTGAATTGCTAGGAAATTGACTATGACAGAGAAGAGGGGAGGACTTCCAACACTGCCCCTGGCAGACAGGATTCCTACCTCCAGAGCTCAGGTAGGAGCCCCAGCCTGCAGCTCTGCTCATCTGTAGAACCAACTCAATGGCCCAGTCTAACAAGGGAGGCCAGTGGGAGAGAGGGCTTCTTAACTCAGGTCACTGGATAAGGGATTTTGCCCAGCCTGGAGCCTGGTCTTTGCAAACTTGAGGCAGAGGCTCTGAGTCCCAACCCTGCCTGCTATGGAGTGTGGCTCCCAGACCCTCCAGACAGGAAATTTTACTCAGGGAGACTGAGGAACTGCCTGAAGTGGGCCCACCCAGTTCTCGCAGGCAGGAACCCGAGTTGCTGCCCCGTTGCTGTGGAGCCTGGACCCCAGCCCCATCTGGCAGGAAGGGCTGGCAAGAACACTGGGAAGTGGCACAACCCAGCAACTCTAGACCCAAGAGGTGAGCAGGCAGAACGGGCCACATCCGAGCAGAGCCAGTGGCCTTATCCAGCCAGGGAACTGGGTCATAGGCGGACCTGAGCCAAGATCACACAGAGCATTACTGGTTTTGGAGCCCTTCTCCTCTGCACCTGGGTGGGAAACCGATCCAGCCAGTCCGTTCTGAGGGAGATCAGCCCTGGGATTTCTTTGTAAGGAATGATGCTAAAGCTGAAACTCCAGTACTTTGGCCACCTCATGCGAAGAGTTGACTCATTGGAAAAGACTCTGATGCTTGGAGTGATTGGGGGCAGGAGGAGAAGGGGATGACCGAGGATGAGATGGCTGGATGGCATCACTGACTGATGGACGGGAGTTGGTGATGGACAGGGAGGCCTGGTGTGCTACGATTCATGGGGTTGCAAAGAGTCAGACACGACTGAGCGACTGAACTGAACTGAACTGAACCCACTTATTGCTGACTACAGCCTCCAGGCTGCCCAGGCAGTGACCCTTACCACGGGAAGCCACATAGCCCGTGGAGCAGCCTTTCTCACAGTGGTGCTTAAACAGAGAGCACAGCCTGTGACTCTCTCCCATCTGGAAGCCAAGCTGGATCCTGGGGGAAGCCTAGGGACAGAAGCCTGCAGATAAGACTGTTGATCAGGGCAGGGAGAGGGTGCAGAGACAAGAGAGAAGCAGACAAAGAAGGCAAGTGCAACCTTGGGGCAGGTCCTTGTTCTGCCTAAGGGATGTACAGGGCAATATCCTCGAGTTCTTCTGCAGAACTGAAACCCACAGCAAAGGAAGATGCCAGCATTCTTCATTCCAGAGAAGACCACAGCTGGATAACCAGAGAAGACCATCAAGAGCCCATCTGAGGCAGCTTAAAGAAACCAGTCAGCTCATCAGGAGACCGTCTCAGGCCAGGTGAAAGGAGTGCAGACCCTGCACCCACTCTGATCCTCATCAGTAGCCCTGCTGTTGAATCACTGCTATAAAAAGGGCCAGTCCCTAAGTTGGGTCTGACTCTTTGTGACCCCATGGACTGCAGCCCACCAAGCTCCTCTGTCCATGGGATTCTCTGGGCAAGAATACTGGAACAAGCAGTCATGCCATTCTCCAGGGATCTTCCCAGCATGGGGCCTGAACCTGGATCTTCTGCACTGCACCATCAAATGCTTCACCAATTCCTTCCTGGCTGGGACACATAGTTCTGAGAGGCATTAGCCCACTGTGTCTGCCTTTATCTGGCAAAATAGTAAAGCCATTTTTTTCTACTTCACCCAAAAGTTTGTCTCTAAGATTTGATTCAGCACTGGTGCATGCAGGCCAAGTTTCGGCATCCATTTGCAGAGCAGTACTGGTGACCTCACATAACTGGCAGGTTCAGTGCACACTCTTGCCAATTTCAGTCCCCAAACACTGAGTTCTATAGGCCCTGGGTCCTGTCCTCTGCCCAGCTGGGGCAAGGAAGCCAACTCATAGCCCCATCTACTGTTTGGTATGTATCCAGAAGATACTTCACGCCAATGACTGAACACTCAGTACATGCTAGGTGCTCTGCTAAGTCCTGTGCAGGTACTATCTCTTGATTTATATATCAGCTTAGGAGTTTGTTTCTTTGCCTGTTGTTTAGATAAGTAAAGTGAAGCCTGGGGAGAAGGGCCTGGCCCAAGTCCTCCAAGGGGAAGTCAGGATTGCAATTCAGATCCACTTGACAAATGTGAAATCAAAACTCATCATCAGATCCAACACCTATATTAACACGAGGTGAACAGTCACTCCTTGATTATTCTTATCTTTTCTTCATTTTTAAATCTTTGTGTAACTGTATTAGTAAAATATGCTTTTTAAACACACACACAGACACACACACACAGACACACACTCTGAAATATGAAGCAAGTAGGCCCAGGTCAAGGCAGACACTCCACTCCTTCCTGTGCTCCTCCTGCAGCTGACTTCCATCCCCTCCCTGGAGGCGACTGATAAGAGCAGACTCGAGTGTGGCTTTCCTTATCTTTTTGGCACTGACCGCAATCTTTGCTCCCTGAAGAATTCGCCCTGCTTTGAATTTGTCTTGAGACGTAAGTCAGATCCTGTCTTCTCATCATCCCATTCCCTTTGGTCTGGTTAGAGGAGCTGGGGAGGGAACAGGACACTCAAAAATGATGGCCTGTGTGGCAGCTTCAATCTTTTGATAAAGTTTTCTTTTTTTCTTCTCACCCAATTTGATAAATATAAACAAACAAATTCACACTGTACATGGACTTAAATTTAACAAATACCTATTGAAAGTCTATAATTCAAGCAAACACCTATAAAACAGGACCCCCGTCTTCAAGATGTTCGCAGTCTAGTAAAGGAGGCAATCATAAAAAGAAATACATACAGGAAATGGAGTTTAGCATGCAGGAATAAAGAGCCTTTGAAATCAGATAAATTGTATTTAGTTATTTATTGCAACCACCTCAAAACTGAGTGTCTTTAAACAGTTCACCATTGTCTCTCTCGCAGTTTTGTGGATTGACTGGGCTCAGCGGGTAGCTCTTGCTTGGAGTCTAACATTTGATTACAGTCAGATAATGGGTGCAGTTGGAGTCATCTAATGACTCAACAAGGCTATATGTCAAAGCAGTGCCTAGATTTTTTACTCAATACCTGGCACCTAGTGCCGTTCTTGGCTATACTTCCGTCCATTAGCATAGCCTGGAGTTTACCTGAGGGTTTGATTCTGTCAGAAGCCGAGGGAGGAAGTTGAATTTCCAGGCCACTTAGGGTTGTGTCCATAGGAATTATGCATCATTTCTGTCTTGGGCTAGTGGTCAGAGCTGTCACGGGGCCTGTCCAGGTTCAAGAACACAGAGAATTAGATCCTACCCCTTGGTGGAGGACCACCAAAGGCGATGTCCAAACACAAAATTACCCATGGTGGTGGGTACTGTTAGTCAGCTCTGGAAAATGCAGTCTGCCACAAAGCGTATAAGTAATGTGACAGTTACTGTTTTGAGAAGAGAAAGTTTCCTGAAAAAGGCAAAAATTAACCTAAGTTTTGAATACTAAATCAAATTTCAGTGATAAGAAAGATGAGAAGCAGGGTAGGTGAAGCGTATTCCAGACAGAGTATAGATGTTGTCCAAACACATTTCATGCTGAATGTTGGGGAAAGCCTAGAGGCGTATGTTTGCACAGGATTATAAAATACAAGGCCAGAGCTTTGGCAAGTGAGAGAGGATAGTTAGCTGTGGGGGAAATAGAGAAGAATCTTGTCAACTGTATTCAAGCAATGGAGAGTGTCTGAAGGATTTAAAGCATATGACCAGTGGGGTTATGTTACTTTTAAGAAAGCTCAGGCCAGAAGTAATGTAAATTAAAAAAAATAAAATGAGAGCAAGAGAAGAGACAAGCGAAGCAGCAGAGAGCTCTTGACCAGGAGACAGCGTGCCCGCACCGCACTTGGGGCCAGCCCGCCCAGGTGGAGCCCGGCATGGCGTCCGCTGACTGAGTGCACTCACGCACCTTGCTTGGCCTCTCTGTCTCTTTTTCTTCATCTGAAAAATAGATGGTGCTTCTGAGCTGTGCTGCTGGAAAAGACTCTTGAGAGTCCCTGGACTGCAAGGAGATCCAACCAGGCCATCCTAAAGGAGATCAGTACTGAATATTCATTGGAAGGACTAGTGCTGAAGCTGAAACTCCAATACTTTGGCCACCTGATGTGAAGAGCTGACTCACTGGAAAAGACCCTGATGCTGGGAAATATTGAAGACAGGAGGAGAAGGGGACGACAGAGGGTGAGATGGTGGGATGGCATCACCGACTCAATGGAGATGAGTTTGGGTGGACTCCGGGAGTTGGTGATGGACAGGGAGGCCTGGTGTGCTGCCGTTCATGGGGTCGCAGAGACCTGGACACGACTGAGCGACTGCACTGAACATACACAGGACTGTTAGAATGATCACATGAGCTGATCTCTATGAGGCATGCAGAATAGTGTCTGTCATATGGAAAGGTAATATTTTCTGGATTTATTTAAACCTGTAAATCACCAGGCTGGTGCAACAAGAGCTTACCACACACCTGCCTCACTTAATACCTTTAACAACCAGTGAGGCAGGTACATTATCAGCTTCTTTGACAAATGAGGACAGTGAGACATCGAGACTCATGTAAATTTCCCAAAGTCAGCCATTTACAATAGAGACCAAATTCGGCAAAGAGAGAATGACAGCAGAAACATGTAGAACCAGAATCAGTTTTTCATCCTAAACCCTATATTTTCCCAACAGAGAATCTATGTATTTCTATTTAAACAACCAAACCATTTCTTTGCAGCAATGATGATTTTTTAAAACATTATCTCTCAACCAAATTATTAAATTTTCTCTGAATATATGAGTATAAAGCTCACCAGTTGCTAAAAGTTAAATGTATTCAGAACCACAGATCACCATTTGCTTAGATAGAAAGACAAATTAGACTTCTTATCTGTCCAAAGGAAAATAGCTGACAGATCAATTTTGCATGAAGCTTTGGAGCTTGCGTTTGGCTTTTCTTCATTAGCAGAACCACAGAATACTTCTGAGATCTGGCCTGGTGGTTTCTCCTATCCAACTAACATACTCCTCTCAGAAGGCTCAGCCTGGAATAAATGAATCAGGATTTGCAGACCTGAGTATGGAAGCGACAGGTGGCTGGGGAGTGTGACTTCCTTCAAGGCAATGTACTAGTAGGTTTTCATCCGCTCTTTCTCCAGCTATTGTTTTGTATCCTGCCGTGATGCAGAAGACACTTCAGTAGGATCAGGAATAAAACTTTAGGAGACACGTCTACTGAAAAGAAGGAAGGAAGGAAAGGAAGGAAGGAAGAAAAAAGAGAGAGAATGGGAAAGAGAAAGACATTAACAAGTAAAAATAAAAACAGATCATGCTGACAACTAGCCTTTGTGAAGTCGACACTTCTACTTCTTTCTCTGAGACAAGTTTTGAAGGGTTTTGCAATGACCTGATCAGAAACCCGCCACGCGCACACCCTGGCATGCTGGTGGGCGGCTGTGGAGTCCACACCCCGCAGGCACCAAGTCCTCCTACCGCCCTGCCCTGCTGCTGCTCCGGCTCTCACACCCCTTATCCTCTGGAGCAGGGATCTGTGGGAGATGCGTCATCTTCCTTTCACTCGGCCTCCAACCAACTGTTTCACAACCTCTTTTATTTGATCGATATTGCACCCATAAGACTTAGCTGGAAGAGTGGTTTTCATTCAAAACAGTTTAGAAACCATAGGAATCAAATGGGCTAAAAATTCTTCGCTTGACTGAAAGGAAATAAAACCAAAAAACCCCACAAACTGCTCTCCTCCCTCTTTCTCTGTCCCTCTGCTTTTATTCCAACCAGATGGAATCCGTGACCAGAACCCCACAAACAGACAAAACAAGACAGAAAACGCAACCCGACTCCGCCATGGAATTCTCCCTTTTCCACGAGGGGAGCCTGTCACAGAGCTGGGAGCAGAGGCGCTTCTCTGCTCTAACGGGGGTGCCACCGAGCCCCAGGGAGACAGCAACCTGTCCTCATCGACACTCCCTCCTGAACCAAGCGGAGGGCAAGACACAGGATGAAATGCCGGGGGCTTTCTTTGACCACATTCCCTTTGTTTAAAGAGCTTGGTTTTGTATATATGACTCACATTGGCCAAACAAAGGAAACAGAATCTTCCTCCTTCCCTGAAGTCAGGAAAATTCAATTACTTTAGGATTACTCAGAACTGTTATCATCACTTCTGGGGCCACTCACGCCAGGAACCTGGGTTCTTAGCAATGGAACTGAAGTCCCAGCTTTACTCTCTTTGTTACTGTGTCCCGGGGCTTCCCAAATTGTGCTAGAGGTAAAGCATCTGCCTGCCAGTGCAAGAGATGCCAGAGGTGTGGCTTCCATCCTCGGGCTGGGAAGAAGCCTTGGAGTAGGAAATGGCACCCCAGTCCAGTGGCACCCCACTCCGATATTCTTGCCCGGGAAATCCCATGGGCAGAGGAAGCTGGCAGGCTCTAATCCATGCGGCTGCAAAGAGCTGGCGCAACTGAGCACACGCACTGTGTCCTAAACCATGCAGACGGTTGGGATCTGTTTCTCAGCGCCTGGGGCAGAGCAGATAGAGGCGCCAGGAACCAAAAGGCCACAGAAAAGATGACATAGCTGACTTGAGTGCAATTCAGGGGCATGGTTTTAGCAGTGCTGATGTACTGGTTTCATAAGGTTGGGAGTCAAGGTTTAATAAGAGAAAGATATCTGTATTGGGGTTACCACGTGGTGCTAAAGGTAAAGAACCTGCCTGCAAATGCAAGAGACGCAAGAGATTCGAGTTCAGTCCCTGGGTAGGGAAGATCCCCTGGAGGAGGGCATGGCAACCCACTCCAGTGTTCTTGCCTGGAGAATTCCATGGACAGAGGAGCCTGGCGGGCTACTGTCCTTACGGTCGCAGAGTCAGACACAACTGAACAGCACGCATGCAGTCATCTGTATTGATGCAGGAGACACCAAAGCACGGCCTAGGCCCGAGGCCAGAGGGAGGAACTGGTGGGGAAAAAAGGGAGAGAGAGAGACGGGGAGAGGAGATCTCGTGTGACTCTGCTCGAGCTCAGGTGTGGTCCTGATGGTAGCTTGCAGAGAGCACTGGAAACAGAGCAGGGATTGGTTCACCCACACCAGGAGGTGTTCAAACAAGGAGACTGCGCGCCTGCTGGTCACTTTCCACTCAGGAACGAGTCTCCTCACTTAACACACACTCTGTGGAGACTGCAGCTTCCAGAGCCCTGGACCCAGGGAGGAAAGTTCCACCGGATATCTTATCACCCTTACCACAGGTTAGTGGCTAAAAGCGTCACTCAGTAGCCCGAACAAGCAAGAAGAGACAAATACAGACATTTAGATTCGTTTCCCACAAAGCGTTTAATGAAAGCGCTGGCATAGTACTGGGCTGGCCAAAAACTTCGTTCGGACTTTTCCATGCCATCTCATAGAGAAACCCAAACAACGCTTTTGGCCAACCCAATGGTAGACTGCTATCAATCCCCAGTTTGAATGTCGGTGCATGCATTTGGAGTGTGAGACCTGTTTCAGAGTCAAAAGCATGCCTGCATTCGCTCTTCTGACAAGTCCCAGTTTTACATTCCGTTGAGCAGAAACCAAGGGAGAAGACCGTTAATCCTTCTGCCCAGGTTTTCCGGTCAGGCAGCCAGCTTTTATTGCGGGCTTTAAGAGGTCCACCCTCAAACACATTCTCCGGGAACTGAGCTGGAGGGCGTCTCCGGAATTCCAGGGAGAGGAGGACGTGGAAAGGTCACTCCCGACGGACAGCGGGGAGCACCTGCTGCTCAGGGCGCCGACGGCTCAGTCGAGGAGCCGGGCCTGGGTCGCGGTGGCAGGACCCCGCTGGGCCTGGGTCGCGGCGGGGCGCTCGGGCCGCGCCAGCCGCGCTCACAGCCGCTCCCGTGGCAGCCGAGCCCCGTGTGTGGCTGGCGGCGGCCGCGGCGGCCGGAAGGCTGAGCCGCCTCAGAGAGAGCGCGGGGAGGAAGGCGCCATGGGCTCAGCGAGCAGCGGAAATGCGTCTTTCTGCAGTGAGAAGCCTGCAATGGAGGCTTGAAAAACAGCAGCTTCGAGCTGAGCAGCCTGAGGTTCAAGTCTTGGAAACGGGCAGATGGTCTGGAAGCGGGGGCTTCAGAAAGAAGGTGAAGAAGACCACCAGCATGATCACGGAAGGCACCATGGCCTTCGTCACAAGGGACTAAGGTCTTGTCCACTGTCCACACATGGCTCTGAGGGAACATGGAGCTGACATAGATCTTTCCTGAACACATTTATTCAAACGATATTTATTGGGTGCTTATCATGAGCCTGGTTACTGGTGCTTATCATGGGCCTGGCTACTGGTTCAGTTCAGTTCAGTTCAGTTGCTCAGTTGTCTCCGACTCTGCGACCCCAAGAATCGCAGGATGCCAGGCCTCCCTGTCCGTAACCATCTCTCGGAGTTCACTCAGACTCATGTCCATGGAGTCCACGATGCCATCCAGCCATCTCATCCTCAGTAGTCCCCTTCTCCTCCTGCCCCCAATGCCTTCCAGCATCAGAGTCTTTCCCAATGAGTCAACTCTTCGCATGAGGTGGCCAAAGTACTGGAGTTTCAGCTCTAGCATCATTCCTTCCAAAGAAATCCCAGGGCTGGTCTCCTTCAGAATGGACTGGTTGGATCTCCTTGCAGTCCAAGGGACTCTCAGGAGTCTTCTCCAACACCACAGTTCAAAAGCATCAATTCTTTGGCACTCAGCCTTCTTCACAGTCCAACTCTCACATCCATACCTGACCACAGGAAAACCATAGCCTTGACTAGATGGACCTTAGTCGGNGGTGCACACTCTTGCCAATTTCAGTCCCCAAACACTGAGTTCTATAGGCCCTGGGTCCTGTCCTCTGCCCAGCTGGGGCAAGGAAGCCAACTCATAGCCCCATCTACTGTTTGGTATGTATCCAGAAGATACTTCACGCCAATGACTGAACACTCAGTACATGCTAGGTGCTCTGCTAAGTCCTGTGCAGGTACTATCTCTTGATTTATATATCAGCTTAGGAGTTTGTTTCTTTGCCTGTTGTTTAGATAAGTAAAGTGAAGCCTGGGGAGAAGGGCCTGGCCCAAGTCCTCCAAGGGGAAGTCAGGATTGCAATTCAGATCCACTTGACAAATGTGAAATCAAAACTCATCATCAGATCCAACACCTATATTAACACGAGGTGAACAGTCACTCCTTGATTATTCTTATCTTTTCTTCATTTTTAAATCTTTGTGTAACTGTATTAGTAAAATATGCTTTTTAAACACACACACAGACACACACACACAGACACACACTCTGAAATATGAAGCAAGTAGGCCCAGGTCAAGGCAGACACTCCACTCCTTCCTGTGCTCCTCCTGCAGCTGACTTCCATCCCCTCCCTGGAGGCGACTGATAAGAGCAGACTCGAGTGTGGCTTTCCTTATCTTTTTGGCACTGACCGCAATCTTTGCTCCCTGAAGAATTCGCCCTGCTTTGAATTTGTCTTGAGACGTAAGTCAGATCCTGTCTTCTCATCATCCCATTCCCTTTGGTCTGGTTAGAGGAGCTGGGGAGGGAACAGGACACTCAAAAATGATGGCCTGTGTGGCAGCTTCAATCTTTTGATAAAGTTTTCTTTTTTTCTTCTCACCCAATTTGATAAATATAAACAAACAAATTCACACTGTACATGGACTTAAATTTAACAAATACCTATTGAAAGTCTATAATTCAAGCAAACACCTATAAAACAGGACCCCCGTCTTCAAGATGTTCACAGTCTAGTAAAGGAGGCAATCATAAAAAGAAATAAATACAGGAAATGGAGTTTAGCATGCAGGAATAAAGAGCCTTTGAAATCAGATAAATTGTATTTAGTTATTCATTGCAACATAACAGACCACCTCAAAACTGAGTGTCTTTAAACAGTTCACCGTTGTCTCTCTCGCAGTTTTGTGGATTGACTGGGCTCAGCGGGTAGCTCTTGCTTGGAGTCTAACATTTGATTACAGTCAGATAATGGGTGCAGTNACCACCTCAAAACTGAGTGTCTTTAAACAGTTCACCATTGTCTCTCTCGCAGTTTTGTGGATTGACTGGGCTCAGCGGGTAGCTCTTGCTTGGAGTCTAACATTTGATTACAGTCAGATAATGGGTGCAGTTGGAGTCATCTAATGACTCAACAAGGCTATATGTCAAAGCAGTGCCTAGATTTTTTACTCAATACCTGGCACCTAGTGCCGTTCTTGGCTATACTTCCGTCCATTAGCATAGCCTGGAGTTTACCTGAGGGTTTGATTCTGTCAGAAGACGAGGGAGGAAGTTGAATTTCCAGGCCACTTAGGGTTGTGTCCATAGGAATTATGCATCATTTCTGTCTTGGGCTAGTGGTCAGAGCTGTCACGGGGCCTGTCCAGGTTCAAGAACACAGAGAATTAGATCCTACCCCTTGGTGGAGGACCACCAAAGGCGATGTCCAAACACAAAATTACCCATGGTGGTGGGTACTGTTAGTCAGCTCTGGAAAATGCAGTCTGCCACAAAGCGTATAAGTAATGTGACAGTTACTGTTTTGAGAAGAGAAAGTTTCCTGAAAAAGGCAAAAATTAACCTAAGTTTTGAATACTAAATCAAATTTCAGTGATAAGAAAGATGAGAAGCAGGGTAGGTGAAGCGTATTCCAGATAGAGTATAGATGTTGTCCAAACACATTTCATGCTGAATGTTGGGGAAAGCCTAGAGGCGTATGTTTGCACAGGATTATAAAATACAAGGCCAGAGCTTTGGCAAGTGAGAGAGGATAGTTAGCTGTGGGGGAAATAGAGAAGAATCTTGTCAACTGTATTCAAGCAATGGAGAGTGTCTGAAGGATTTAAAGCATATGACCAGTGGGGTTATGTTACTTTTAAGAAAGCTCAGGCCAGAAGTAATGTAAATTAAAAAAAATAAAATGAGAGCAAGAGAAGAGACAAGCGAAGCAGCAGAGAGCTCTTGACCAGGAGACAGCGTGCCCGCACCGCACTTGGGGCCAGCCCGCCCAGGTGGAGCCCGGCATGGCGTCCGCTGACTGAGTGCACTCACGCACCTTGCTTGGCCTCTCTGTCTCTTTTTCTTCATCTGAAAAATAGATGGTGCTTCTGANGAAGCAGCAGAGAGCTCTTGACCAGGAGACAGCGTGCCCGCACCGCACTTGGGGCCAGCCCGCCCAGGTGGAGCCCGGCATGGCATCCGCTGACTGAGTGCACTCACGCACCTTGCTTGGCCTCTCTGTCTCTTTTTCTTCATCTGAAAAATAGATGGTGCTTCTGAGCTGTGCTGCTGGAAAAGACTCTTGAGAGTCCCTGGACTGCAAGGAGATCCAACCAGGCCATCCTAAAGGAGATCAGTCCTGAATATTCATTGGAAGGACTAGTGCTGAAGCTGAAACTCCAATACTTTGGCCACCTGATGTGAAGAGCTGACTCACTGGAAAAGACCCTGATGCTGGGAAANGTAGCCAACAAATAGTACATTCCAGGTCACCCCAAATGAGACCGGGGTGAGATAAATTAAGAGTTTGGGACTGGCACGTGGACACCTGTTGCCGCTGTTCCGTTACTAAGTAGCGTCTGGCTCTTTTCGACCTCATGACCTGCAGCACGCCAGGCTCCGCCGTCCTCCACTGTCTCCCAGAGTCTGCTCAGATTCATGTCCACTGAGTCAGTGATGCTCTCTAACTAGCTTATCCTCTGACATCCCTTTCTCCACATTACTATATATAAAATAGATAGCCAACAAGGGCTTACTGTATAGCACACAGAACTATTCAAAATCTTGTAATAACCTATATGGGAAAAGAATCTGAAAAAAGAATGAATATCACTCTGCTGTACACAGGAAACTCACATAACATTGTAAATCAACTAGACTCTAATATAAAATAAAGGTTAAATTAATTTTCTTTAAGAAAATAGACTTTATATCAGAACACATCTTAATGAATTCCCAGCTAAGCAAATTCTTCTCAGACCTAAGTATGGAAGAAACCTTTTTAAAGATAGAAATTCTTAAGAAGCTTTAAATGTATATCCTAAAGGATCCTCCCAACACAGCTTGAGAAACAGTTACCTTGAACAGAGTAAATCTAATTATTTGAAAGGGTCCTTCAACTAGGCCTCCCAGGTGGCTCAGGGGTAAAGAATCCTCCTGCCAATGCAGACTACTCAAATTCAACCCCTGGGTCAGGAAGCGNAGCTTTAAATGTATATCCTAAAGGATCCTCCCAACACAGCTTGAGAAACAGTTACCTTGAACAGAGCAAATCTAATTATTTGAAAGGGTCCTTCAACTAGGCCTCCCAGGTGGCTCAGGGGTAAAGAATCCTTCTGCCAATGCAGACTACTCAAATTCAACCCCTGGGTCAGGAAGCGCCCCTGGAGAAGGAAATGGCAACCCATTCCAGTATTCTTGCCTGGAAAATCCCATGGGCAGAGAAGGCTGTCAGGCTACAATCCATGGGGTTGCAAGGAGTCAGATATGACTTTGCGAATAAATCACCACCACCGTCTTTCAATCGCAAATCAGTTCTGCAAAGAAAGCGTATCTTTATAACTGGTAAGATATTTCTAAAGAGTAAGGTACTCCTAAAATATATACAATAAGTTTATATTTTAATTAAAGTTTAAAATATAAAACTTTTCATAAATTTCACAAGCATCCAATTACTTTTAGACCCCGGTTCTAAAAAATAGCTTACTAGAAAACATCAGACCTCCAAATTACACTGAGACTGTTTTTGAGGGAGTCTGCTCCTAAGAAGGCAACTGACTGTACTTCCCCTTTTGTCAGAACTGATGTTGGTACCACTCCAGCCGTTCTTTACACAGGAGACCCTGAAGTGTTTTGCCCACTTTGAGGTTACGAGGGAGAGCTGCCAAATTCTAGATCCACTATTTATTTTTCTAATTAGTTCCTAATTGGCGGTGCTATTGTGTTTCTCCTTAAAATGCAGGGAAGTATGCTGCAGCTGTAAAGGTCTGTGTTCAGCATTCAAAACCTATCTGGCCCGAAAGGATGATAGACTCTTTAGTGCTTTCCCAGAAGAGGGCAATTGGTTTTCTGTTTGCAGTCTATTGTGCCGTTGGTAAATCCTAGGTTTTTCTCTTATGCACATAAGTCAAAGGAGGAGGAATTTGCTTCTGGTTCAATCAGTATTTCTCCTGGAAGGTAGGAGAGAGCCCAGGAGAGCTGTTAATCCAGCCTGCTGGGGTAGTATACGGCCTGAGTGCAGAGGCAGGCTACTAAAGGGTGACGTGAGTGGTGGGGCTTGATGATATATAGACTTCACCTGCTCTGCAACCAGAGCCTGTAATAAAGTTTACAGTTTATAAAACACCATCCTAAAGTATTTATGTGGCTCTGTAGGTGAATTGGATCTGTTTTTCAACTCTGTATGCAATCATGCTATACAAAAGCCACTGACCTTTATAAAGGAAAATACGGTGCTTCTCCTAAGCTGTTTGGTGGATTTAATGTTCTAAATTTAATGTTTTACTTGACTGGGGGTTTTGTGTTCTGGGGATAGTTGAGGGAGAGAAGGGGAATGGTGAAAAAAAAAAAAGGTTGGCTCCCTTAATATGTAGAAAGTAATTCTCCTTTTGCACTTCCTTAAAATGTTGACTATCCTCGGAAGTAGCACTAATGGAAAATATTTTCATCATCACAGGAAGTTTTATTTGTATGGTCCAATATGGTAGCCACATGTGGTTACTGATTACCTGAAATGCAATCAGTGTAATTAAGGAACTGAATTTTAAATCTTAATTTAAACTTAATTTAGATTTAAGCAGTTACACATGGCCAGTAGATTTTCAAGCGTTAATTTTAATGTTTGTGGTTATTAGATTCTTTATAAACATTTTGAAAACAGCCTGTTTCTACCTAGAAAACTGTTTAATGCAAATACACTTTCCAAGTGTTCACAGATCATCTGATTCATAACTGTGGGTCCGTAGATGTCCGTGCACCCTGAGGACTTACATTCTGCAGTGAGATACATGAGATTTGAATTATGATCACAACAAGCTGTGTGAATTGAGTTAAATAATATTCTTAAAATGTGTTCTTTCATCTGCAAATTGAGCATATTAATAATACCTACTTCATAGACTTGTTGAGAGGGTTAAATGAAAACATTAATCATCACTCTTAGGTTAATGGTTGAATCTATGAAAGAAATAATAGAACCATTTCATGTCTTAATTAAAAGGGACTTTATGAAGTTTGGTCTGCACCACCCAGTTTCTGTCAGAAGAATGGAGCCACTTATAAGTACTATGGGAACATGGTGTACATAACAGGAATTAGATCTTACACAAATATGGGAGCAGATGGAGAAAGGAAGGTCTACAAGGAGGAAGTGGAAATTCAGAAAAGAGTAAACCATTTCAGTCTTAATGCCAAGGACGTGCCCTTTGTGCGCCAGTGCCAAACTGAATCTCAGACAGAGTTTTGGGTGCAGCAGCAAAGAACAGCTTTATTGCTTTTCAAGGCAAAGAGGGACACAGCAGTTCATGCCCTCCGACACTGTGTGTCCCAGCCTGGGAGGAGCTGGGGAGGTGCTCTACAGCAGTGCTCAAGAGCAGGCTTCCTTGTAAGGATCAGGGTGTGCGCTGTAATCCAGCCTCATATGATCCTGGGAGCGCCTCTGATCCTTGAGGTCATCAAACTATGACTTAAACTCTGGAATGAGGAATGGTTCCTCAAGTACTAAACCCCCCATTTGTTGTGGGCTTCATGTCTGTAAAGATCCCCTTCATGGATCACAGCCTTGCCCTGATGAAAAGACTTGCATTACTCAATGAAGTTATGAGCCATTCTGTGCAGGGCTACCCAAAATGAACAGGTCATAGTGGAGAGTTCTGACAAAACATGGTCCACTGAAGGAGGAAATGGCAAACCACTCCAATATTCTTACCTCGAGAACCCCATGAACAGTATGGAATGACAAAAAGATATAGCACTGGAAGAAGAGCCGCCCAGGTCAGAAGGTCCTATATGCTACTGGGGAAGGGCAGAAGGCAACTACAAACAGCTCCACTTCCCTGGCGGCTCAGAGGTTAAAGCGTCTGCCTGCAACGCGGGAGACCTGGGTTCAATCCCTGGGTCGGGAAGATCCACTGGAGAAGGAAATGGCAACCCACTCCAGTACTCCTGCCTGGAGAATCCCATGGAGGGAGGAGCCTGATAGGCTACAGGCCATGGGGTCACAAAGAGTCGGACACGACTGAGTGACAAACTACTAAGTCAGCTGGGAGGCTAGCTCAGTTGGCTAAAGCATGGAGCGAATAACAAATAGCTCCAGAAAGAATGAAGTGTCTGGGCCAAAGCAGAAATGATGTTCAGTTGTGGATATGTCTGATGGTGAAACTAAGTCCAATTCTGTAAATAACATTATTTCATAGGAACCTAGAATGTTAGGTCCACGAATCAAGGTAAATTGCACATGATCAAGCAGGAGATGGCAAGACNAAAGAATGAAGTGTCTGGGCCAAAGCAGAAATGATGCTCAGTTGTGGATATGTCTGGTGGTGAAACTAAGTCCAATTCTGCAAATAACATTATTTCATAGGAACCTAGAATGTTAGGTCCACGAATCAAGGTAAATTGCACATGATCAAGCAGGAGATGACAAGATTGAACATCAACATCTTAGAAATCAGTGAACTAAGATGGATTGGAATAGGTGAATTTAATTCAGATAACCATTATATCTACTACTGTGTACAAGAATCCTTTATAAGAAATGGAACAGCCTTCATAGTTAACAAGAGTCCTAAATGCAGTACTTGGGTGGGACCTCAAAAAGGACAGAATGATCTCAATTTTCTTGTTCTATACAGTCAACAAAAACAAGACCTGGAGCTGACTATGGCTCAGATCATGAGCTCCTTATTGCAAAATTCAGCCTTAAATTGAAGAAAGTAGGGAAAACCACTAGGTCATTCAGGTATGACCTAAATCAAATCCCTTATGATTATACAATGGAGGTGACAAATAGATTCAAGGGATCAGACCGGATAGATAGAGTGCCTGAAGAACTATGGACCCATGTTTGTATATTGTACAGGAGTCAGTGACCAAAACCATCTCAAAGAGAAAGAAATTCAGTAAAGCAAAGTGGTTGTCCCAGGAGGTTTTACAAATAGCCAAGGAAAGAATATAAGTGCAAGACAAGGAAGAAATGGAAAAATATACCCAAATGAATGCAGGGTTCCAGAGAATAGCAAGGAGAAATAAGAAGGCCCTTTTTAAATGAACAATTCAACGAAGTAGAGGAAAAGAATAGAATGGGAAAGACAAGAGATATCTTCAAGGGAACTGGAGACATGAAGGGGACACTTCATGCAAGAATAGGCAGGATAAAGGACAAACTGAGGATCTAACAGAGGCAGGAGCGATTAAGAAGAGGTGGCAAGTATACACAGAAGAGCTGCACAAACACTTTTCAATGGTGTGGTCACACACCTAGAGCCAGAAATCCTGGAACGTGAAATCAAGTGGGCATTGGGAAGTATTACTACAAATAAAGCCGGTGGATGTGATGGTATTCGAGCTGAGCTATTTCAAATCATAAAAGATGATGCTATGAAAGTGCTACACCCAGTATACCAGCAAATTTGGAAAACTCAGCAATGGCCACAGGACTGGAAAAGGTCAGTTTTCATTCCTATCTCAAAGAAAATCAATGCCAAAGATTGTTGAAACTAAAGTACAATTGTACTCATTTCTCATGCTAGCGAGGTAATGCTCAAAATCCTTCAAGCTAGCTTCAGTACTTGAACTAACAACTCCCAGATGTACAAGCTAGGTTTCAAAGAGGCAAAGGAACCAGAGATCAAATTGCCAAAGTTCTTTGGATCATGGACAAAGCAAGTGAGTTCCAAAAAAATCTGTTTCATAGACTATGGTAAAGCCTTTGACTGTGTGGATCACAACAAACTGGAAAATTCTTAAAGTGATGAGTATCAGCCCACCTTACCTGCTTCCTGAGAAACCTGTATGCAGGTCAAGAAGAAGCAGAACCAGATAAGGAACAACTGACTGGTTCCAAACTGGGAAAGGCATATGACAAGGCTGTATATTGTCCCTCNGCCCACCTTACCTGCTTCCTGAGAAACCTGTATGCAGGTCAAGAAGAAGCAGAACCAGATAAGGAACAACTGACTGGTTCCAAACTGGGAAAGGCATATGACAAGGCTGCATATTGTCCCTCTGCTTATTTAACTTATATGCAGAGTAGATCATTTGAAATGCAGGGCTGGGTGAATCACAAGCTGAAATCAAGACTGTCACGAGAAATTTCAACAACCTTACATATGCAGATCCTACCCTCTAATGCAGAAGGCAAAGAGGAACTAAACAGCTTCTTAATGAGAGTGAAAGAGGAGAGTGAAAAAGCTGATTTGAAACTCAGCATTCAAAAATCTAAGATCATGGCACTGGGCCTCATCACTTCATGGCAAATAGAAGGGAAAAAATTGGAAGCAGGGACAGATAGTATTTTCTTGGGATCCAAAATCAGTGCGGACAGTGCCTGCACAATAAATAAAAAAATGCTTGCTCTTTGGAAGGAAGGCTATAGCAAACTTAGACAGTGTATTAAAAAGTAGAAAAATCATTCTGCTGAAAAAGGCTCATATAGTCAAAGCTGGGATTTTTCCAGTAGTAGTGTAGACAGGAGATTTGGACCATAAAGAAAGCTGAGTGGTGAAGGATTGATGCTGATGTATTGTGGTGCTGGAAAGTATGTTGAGAGTCCCATGGACTGCAAGGTTGTCTATCAGTCAGTCCTAAAGGAATCCAACCCTGCATATTCATTGAAAGGACTGATGCTAAAGCTGAAGCTCCAATACTTTGGTCGCCTGATGTGAAGAGCCAACTCATTGGAAAAGACCTTGATGCTGGGGAAGACTGAAGGGCAGGAGGAGAAATGGGTGACAGAGGATGAGATGGTTAGATGGCATCAGCAACTCATTGACATGAATTTGATCAGACTCTGGGAGATACAAAAGGACAGAGACACCTGGAGTTCTGCAGTTCACGGGGTCACAAAATGTTGTACAGGTCTTAGCAGGTGAACAGCAACAATATAGCCAAAGATCTCGCGATCTGCATCCCTTAGGGAGAGCGAGGACCCTGCCTCAAGGCTGCACTGCTGCGATTTGGATGCTCTTCCCTTGTCTTTGCATCCTCTTCCTTCCTTGATCAGCAATGGTTTGAAGTTGGCCTTTGTAGCTCAGGGAAGGTCATGAAGGCTGCAGCCTATTTCCTCAGAAGCAAGAAATGTAGGACAGAGAATGAATTCCATATCTAGGAGCCCCACAATGTCTTGCTTGATTTCAGTCTGAAATGCTGAAACACATGGACAAGTCAGAGTTTGCAGGAAAATTCAAGAAGGAAAGTATGTGGAGATCCAGCTGGGCCATGAAGGAAGAGGTAGTTGGACGACTGAAGTAAGTGCCTCTTCTGAGGAAGCTGGGGTCTCCCTGGGCTTGTGCCTGGTGGCGGGCAGTGGGTCAGTGCTGGCTGACAGGACCAGCAATATGGTGACAAGATTTACTCAGATTGTGAGGAGAAGGAAGACAGCTGTTGTTCATGGGACACTTCCGGTCTGTGGTCCCAGGATCTGATTGCCAAGTTCCTTCAAAGAGCAATGGCCTCGTCTTCATTTCCACCTTCCAATCTTAAATGAGTTTCTTTCTTGGCCAACTCGATTCTGAAACCACACAGGAAAGGTATTCTGATGTGGACAAAAAAAAGAATGTTGCCTACCATCAAGACATGAGCCACTGTATCTGCCACCTGCCCCTGACACTGTGCCCTGAGGGGGATTCAGGATGGCGAAAAATAGGATACTGGTTCTAGATAATTAAGATGCTTATCAAAGGAATAATTTCAATGTCTCAGACTCTTGCATTTTCCCATACATAGAAAAGTATTAAGATATTTAACTTGAGATGTCTGGTTTTGGGGATTAGGTTTAGTTTTTTGGTGTTTGACTCGTTCTTTTTTTCAGCTGCTGCTGCTAAGTCACTTCAGTCGTGTNAGCTTCTCTGTCTTTGGCTGCAAAGAATATAATCAATCTGATTTTGGTATTGACCATTTGGTGATGTCCATGTACAAAGTCTTCTCTTCTGTTGTTGGAAGAGGGTGTCTTCTATGACCAGTGTGTTCTCTTGGCAAAACTCTAGCCTTTGCCCTGCTTCATTTCGTACTCCAAGGGCAAACTTGCCTGTTACTCCAGGTATCTCTTAACTTCCTACTTTTACATTCCAGTCCCCTACAATGAAAAGGGCAACTTAGCCGGGTGTTAGTTCTAGAAGGTCTTGTAGGACNTTTCGTACTCCAAGGGCAAACTTGCCTGTTACTCCAGGTATCTCTTAACTTCCTACTTTTACATTCCAGTCCCCTACAATGAAAAGGGCAACTTAGCCGGGTGTTAGTTCTAGAAGGTCTTGTAGGACTTCATAGAACTGTTCAACTTCAGCTTCTTCAGCGTTACTGGTCAGGGCATAGACTTGGATTACCATGATATTGAATGGTTTGCCTTGGAAATGAACAGACAGTTTTCTGTCATTTTAGAGACTGCATCCAAGTACTGCATTTCAGACTCTTTCATTGACTATGATGGCTACTTCATTTCTTCTAAGGGATTCTTGCCCACAGTAGTAGATACAATGATCATCTGAATTAAATTCACTCATTCTACTCCATTTTAGTTCACTGGTTCCTAAAATGTGGATATTCACTCTTTCCATCTTCTATTTGACCACTGCCAATTTACCTTGATTCATGGACCTGACATTCCAGGTTCCTATGTAATATTGTTCTTTATAGCATCAGATTTTACTTCCATCACCAGTCACATCCACAACTGGGTGTTGTTTTTGCTTTGGATCCATCCCTTCATTCTTTCTGCAGTTATTTCTCTATTGTTCTCCTGAGCCTCAGTAAGTGTAGACATCGGGTGAGTGATTCTAATTAAAAGACCATGCATTCAAGTCCCAAGCATGGTTCTGGCTGGTTTCTAGTCCTAGCCTCTTGGGTTCAAGTTCCAAACTGGGTTTTAGCTGGGTTCATGTCCTGGTGCATGAGTTCAAACCCCAATCTGAGGTAAACAGTTTCATCAGCAAGCATTCAGTCACTTGCCAGCAGTAGATTGATTGTTTAGCTGTGCTCTCTAAGGAGTAAAGAAAACGTTCCAGGTGGCTTTGGATGGCTTTTGGATGTCAAAAGTTTACATTGCTCTTGGAGATGAACATGTATAAGTTTATAGTTCAAATTTCCTCCCTTTGATGACTCCTTCTTTGGAAAGCATTGATGATAAATCATCTTATGTGCTAGTACTCATTTGTTAATATCATTAAACAAAAGTCCCTCAGAACCAGGAAGTTTCATTGTATGTCAAGTCCCACAGAAGAGGAAAAGGGACTAAGAGTCATGATCTTCAGATAATAATCATGTTCAAGCAACAAGGAGATTTTCAGGAAGAAAGACTAGGCATCGTCCACACCTGAAATAATGACACACTTAGTACATTTTTTATCTGTGGTATAAATTGTGGGACATGTCTAGTTGAGTAATTCAAGACTTTGCACACTCATAATTTTAATACCCTGAGTAGCTGAGCAACAGCAAGAAATACGGAGCATCATTAATTTAAGAAGGACAAAGAGAGAACATATGAGGTATCTGAATGACATCCAAGACCTTTTAACATCTGATGAAATGTACTTTTATTGACTATTTCATCCCAACCAAGAATCAGAACCATCCATATCCACACAGCTTACTGTCTGTATTAACATGACTTTAAAAGTTACAAATAAACTGTATTTCATTACAGACAGTTCCTGAAAGGTCCATCAACTCTTCAGTTGAAAAGATCAAATGATAGTGTGTACTCTAAGACTTTCTTAACCTCTTGCTTCAAAATACTTGCCTTGATGCTGTGTACAAATCCAAAATTGTATGTCATTACAACTCTCATATTTAAAGACCCTTAAACTTGATTTTAAAATCTCAACCAATAATCCAAATTTCCTCTTCACTCTGTCCATCACTGCTACTGAGGAATACTTGTTCCTGAGGTAGGCAATAAACTCGACTTTGTTTTACTGGCTACTCATTTTTCTGTTTGGGGAACTCTGCCTCTGGCTCAACTCAGCCAATATTAGAAAATTCACAGCTCACTGAATGTTCCATTCTCAATCGCACCCTGTTTTCCCCACATATCTGTTTCTACCCACCTGCCTGAAATGCCTGATTCCACACCCTCTTTATCAGACAAGCTTCAAGTTAAAATTTAAGACCAATTTGATTGTTATGTGAAGTCTCCTTCAACAATTACAGTTGGAGATAATTATTTCTCACTTGGTTGCTACCAAAGAAATTTGCCCATAATCAGTTATTATAACTCCATTCTATGTTATAAATATATGCATGTTTTTCATGCATATATTTGGTATATGCATGGTAGTATACATATATTTGGTATATACATTGATAGTATGTTAAGCTCCCTGAAAGCAAATAACATTAACATTTCTTTTACCTCAGTCTCCTAAACAACAGACTTATTGACTGACATGTTATAGCTATGCATTTGTTATTTTTTGAGGAAATGAACATAAAGTCAGCATGTGTCTTTAATATTAAGTACTCAAAAATTAAGTTATATTTTTAAGATATTGAACAACTGGAGTCAATGATTTGGCAAGGTAGTGATGAAAGAAAATGTGGAAAATGGCTCCCTACCAGTTTTTTTCCTATAAATACACCTATGAGACAGTTTAATTTATAATTAATCACAGTCCAAAATTACTAAGAGATAAGAATAAAATAGAACAATTTTCACATATGCTGTAATAAAAGCTATGTGGATGTGGTCTCTTTTTCTCAAAATATCTTATTGTACCGTTTTCCCCACCTTCTTCTGATGATGTACCGACTTGGTGAGATGAAGTGAAATGAATGATGGAGGCATTTTGATCACTATATTAGGCTATTACTGACCTTCTGATGATTTGCCAGAAGGGGGTTCACTTGCTTTGGGTGATCCTGGATGACTGAACTGTGACAAAGTTGATGGCTGGATGTCAGGAGTGGATGATGTCAGTGGCTGGAGAACTCAGGTGAGACAGAGCAGAATGGCAAGAGGTTTCATCACACTACTCAGAACAGCACGCAGTTTAAAATGAATTATTTCTGGAACTTTCCATTTAGTATTTCTGGACCTTGGATGAACTCAGGTAATAGAAACCAGAGAAAGTGAAAACGTGGATAAAAAGGGACGAGTCTGTGGTCTAAGCCTCAGGGTCTTTGGCAAAGTCTCTTTCCCTTTCAATCTTTAGAACGACACTCTGCTTATTCTCCAATACATTGCTAGCTCACTGTCATTTTTTAAAGTCAGGTATTTCAGAGCTGATTTTCAGATCCAGAGAGTAGATATTGTGCAAAATGGGAATGGATTTTACAGAAAGCTCAGGCTGAACATTATTCACTAAAGAAGGTATATTCGTCTACCTTCCCTATTCATTACACATTTTAGCTCTTATTTCTCCTCCATTCAGTAGGGAAAATTTGTATATAAGTTAAATATAGAATCTTCTNATGGATTTTACAGAAAGCTCAGGCTGAACATTATTCACTAAAGAAGGTATATTCGTCTACCTTCCCTACTCATTATACATTTTAGCTCTTATTTCTCCTCCATTCAGTAGGGAAAATTTGTATATAAGATAAATATAGAATCTTCTAGGGTCAGAAAGAAAGAGATAGCCAAAGGACATATATTTTAGAATTGCAAATACTATATTCTAAATACAATTCTGAATAATTTACTGTTGCTAACCTCAGATATGCAGATGACACCACCCTAATGGCAGAAAGTGAAGAGGACAGTGAAAAGTCTTTTGATGAAAGTGAAAGAGGAGAGTGAAAAAGTTGGCTTAAAGCTCAATATTCAGAAAATGAAGATCATGGCATCCGGTTCCATCATTTCATGGGAAATAGATGCGGAAACAGTGGAAACAGTGTCAGATTTTAGGTTTTTGGGCTCCAAAATCACTGCAGATGGTGACTGCAGCCATGAAATTAAAAGACGCTTACTCTTTGGAAGAAAAGTTATGACCAACTTAGATAGCATATTGAAAAGCAGACACGTTACTTTGCCAACACGGTCCGTCTAGTCAAGGCTATGATTTTTCCAGTGGTCATATATGGATGTGAGAGTTGGACTGTGAAGAAAGCTGAGCGCTGAAGAATTGATGCTTTTGAATTGTGGTGTTGGAGAAGACTCCTGAGAGTCCCTTGGACTGCAAGGAGATCCAACCAGTCCATCCTAAAGGAGATCAGCCCTGGGATTTCTTTGGAGGGGATGATGGTAAAGCTGAAACTCCAGTACTTTGGCCACCTCATGGGAAGAGCTGACTCACTGGAAAAGACTCTTGATGCTGGGAGGGATTGGGGGCAGGAGGAGAAGGGGATGACAGAGGATGAGGTGGCTGGATGGCATCACCGACTCAATGGACGTGAGTTTGAGTGAACTCTGGGAGTTGGTGATGGACAGGGAGGCCTGGTGTGCTGCAATTCATGGGGTTGCAAAGAGTCAGACATGACTGAGTGACTGAACTGAACTGAACTGAACCTAAGATTTAAAATGGAGATAGAATTAACACCCAATTCAAAGCATTATGTAGAAAGTGTAATGTGATAATGTAAACAAAAGTGTTCTATGAATGATTAAGTGAAAGTGAAAGTCACTCAGTCGTGTCCAACTCTCCAGGCAAGAATACTGGAGTGGATAGGCTTTCCCTTCTCCAGGGGATCTTCCCAACCCAGGGATTGAACCCAGGTCTCCCGCATTTCAGGTGGATACCAGCTGAGCCACAAGGGACGCCTGAGTTCAAACAGTTGGTACTCAGGACGGGAGGGGATGTGGAGACAGGGAGTGGTAATCAAGGAACCGCAGTGTAGTCCTGGGGCAGGGCCCTGGTTCCCCCTCAAGGGATACACACACAGTGTCTGTGAGGCGTAGGGAAGATATCAAAACCCCACCAAGCAGGAGAAGGGAACTGTTTGCTGCCCACAAGCATGTAGACCCCAGACCCCTTAGAACCAGGAGGTTGATGATTCTGAGTCCTACTTACCTCACCACCAAATCATCAGGAGAATGTCCACGAGCTGATCACACCCTGCCCCCTGAACACTGTAAGACATCCCACTGCCCTCTCCAGGGTCCGACACAAAGTTTTGAGGGCACTAGCCCTCTGTGTCCCCCTTTGCCTGGCAAAATAATAAAACTTTTCTACTTTATCAAAATTCTGTCCCAGGAATTAATTCAGTCTCGGGGTCTAGAGGTCCAATTTGGCTTCAGTTGCGTATGAGGGGAACAGTGAAATGATATGATGGATAAACAGTAGAGGTTTTGTATCTGTGAGAGTGTGCCATTTGGGGTGAGGACAGCAAGAGTGCTGAGCCGAGTAGGCCTCTTGAGCTCCCGGGGCCTTCGGTGGTTCTCTCAGCCGTGTGCTCTCCTCCTCACAGAACATCCCTTGTGTTGTGTCTGGGCATCTTTCAGGAACCAGCTGGAAGTACCAGGTGGGTTTCAAGAATGTGGAAACTCCAAGAAGTTTTGCCCCAATGCTGCTATCTCCCATGCACTGGAAAACTCCTGAAGGACTCTTGTCTTTCCTGTCCTTCATGCTCCTGGAGTTTCTTCCTGAGCAAAGCGTGAGGATTAATGAGAGCCCCGGGTCTCCCTGGCTCTGAGCCATGACACCGGCATATACTAGTTTCACGACGTTAGCAGAAGTGATCACATTTTAGATATGGAAAAACTCAAGAATAAATTTGTTTTCCTGGTTTGTTGGAAAGAACACAATAATGGTGTATGTGAACTTTTAATCCATAAACTGATATATAACTTTCAAAAAAATTAACATTTTCCATTACTAATGTGTCAATCTATTCTTGGCATCCTTGATATAGACTGATGTTTATTTATAGAAGCTACAAACGCAAACATACATAATGTACTCTATCATGCACACTGAGACACACCGCTGCTAGACAGGCTGCAGGCAAGAGCACACTCGCTCTGGTNACCAGGTGGGTTTCAAGAATGTGGAAATTCCAAGAAGTTTTGCCCCAATGCTGCTATCTCCCATGCACTGGAAAACTCCTGAAGGACTCTTGTCTTTCCTGTCCTTCATGCTCCTGGAGTTTCTTCCTGAGCAAAGCGTGAGGATTAATGAGAGCCCCGGGTCTCCCTGGCTCTGAGCCATGACACCGGCATATACTAGTTTCACGACGTTAGCAGAAGTGATCACATTTTAGATATGGAAAAACTCAAGAATAAATTTGTTTTCCTGGTTTGTTGGAAAGAACACAATAATGGTGTATGTGAACTTTTAATCCATAAACTGATATATAACTTTCAAAAAAATTAACACTTTCCATTACTAATGTGTCAATCTATTCTTGGCATCCTTGATATAGACTGATGTTTATTTATAGAGGCTACAAACGCAAACATACATAATGTACTCTATCATGCACACTGAGACATACCGCTGCTAGACAGGCTGCAGGCAAGAGCACACTCGCTCTGGTTTTTTCCTCTATACACACACTCACAATACTTCTGCCACTAGGTCTGCACACTAATCCAGAAATTGTATCCTTCAGGGACTTTTATGGAGGCATGATTGACCATGAAGTCAATTTCCAGGCCCTCTCTTCTCTCTGGGGACGGGGCCTAAGGTTGAACATCAAAGCTTCTCATCATGGCCTGGCTTCTCTGGTGACCAGATCCCATCCTGGAGCCCAACTGGTGCCACCTCAGTAGAGCCACAGACACTCCTAGCACCCAGGGACTGACTTCAGGGGGTGCAGATGCTCTGTCAGAAATCAGGGCCAAAGACCAAATGTTAGAGCAAACAGCGCTCCCTGTGCTCGCAACACTCAGGGAGTTCCTCAGCTCTGGGAGCTTTGCTCCAGGAACTGGGGTCAGATTTCACACACCACACACACACACATGCATCTATTGTAAAGAGAAAGAAAAAGGACATATATTTCTTTATTTCACACCGGCAAACAAAGGCAACACAGGAGCCTCAGCTTTAGGACAAGGGTACACACTCCCAGGAGGTCTAGCAGCAAATAGATGAGCAGACCTGGGGCCAGTTTGATCTGGAGGCACACACACTTGCTATTTAGCTCTCAGGGAAAAAAGTGTACTAGTATTATCTTTCGAGATCCTTGGTTTTCAACCTATTCGGCCTGTCCTGGACTCACTAGCTCACCAAAATACCTATCAGACATTACTCTATCTGACCTAATCATTTCGGTTTATTTTTGAGGGCATTGTTCTTTTGAGTTGATTAACTCTCCACTCCCATCCCACTCCTACCCTTGGTCTTTTCCTATTAATGTGGCTCGATCTAAGGCCCAGAAACAATCTTCTTTTCTGGGAAATGCCTCTTGTATTTCTAGTGACCATTAATTCTTAAACAGTTAGATCTCTTAAGATATAGTAAACAGATGGCAACATCTGGACTACAGCAAAAATAGATGTCACACATCTAGGTATACCCAAAGCCAAGTTATCACTGAAGGCTTTTTTTTTTTTAGCTTGCAAAGAAAGTACTAGACTCAAAAATGATATTTGCAGGTGATTTTGACAACTTCATCATGCAGAAATGATTTATAACTTGGCTGATAAAAGAGTTTTTCTCTCTTGTAGTTATAAACAGGTTTGAAGATCAGCATATACTCTAATGTATAATGTATGTATATAATGTATGTTCTTTTAGTAAATATCAGTTATTAAAAAATATTTGCAGTCAATTTGCAATTTGAATAAGTGTGCCCAATTCAGCAAGCCAGACCACTTATTTACTCAGTAGTTGCTCTGATGCCAAAGAATATACTAGTTTACTCAGGGTTTTTTGTTTTTAAACACTTTTATCAAAGTGTGCTCTGTTCAAAGGGCCCTATAGGCTGATGACTAAAGGAAAATCAATACACATAAGATAACCAGTGAAAAAGTAAAATCCAGTAAAGTTCATTTGTGTGGTTTAGTTCAGTTCAGTTCAGTCGCTCA
>SJYW01001916.1:0-24666 GCA_006410735.1 Raphicerus campestris | reverse complement strand
TATATTGTGAACTCTTTGGTCCATGGAATTCTCCAGGCAAGAATACTGGAGGAGGTTCTCTTCTCCAAGGGATCTTCCTGACCCAGGGCTTGAACCTGGGTCTTCTGCACTGCAGGCAGATTCTTTGCTGTCTGAGCCACCATGGGAGCCCCTTCTCACTTCCTTCTCATATACTGTGAACTCTTTACCACAGTAAGTTTAGTTAGGGTCACTCTTTCTTCTTTACTTGGCTTTTACAGTGTATCCTCCCTCTTCTGGTTATTCTCCAACTATTCTGTCTACTTCCTTTCTATGCCAATCTTTTGCCACTTTCTTTTACACATTCTAAAATGTGTATGTGTATGTGTGGATGTGTCACCCACATCCCTGGCTTCAGACCCAGTATCCCTTTTATGTTTTCAATCTATTGCTTCAGCTTCCTTTTGGTTGTCTCTCATGGAAAGCAAACTCAACAACTCCTGCACTGCCCTGGCCACTCTTAGCCTCATTTTCTAATTTATGTTGCCTACCCCAGAAAAACGGAAGTCACTGCTGCTCCTCCTTTCTCTCTTAGCATTCATTCAGCCACAAAATGCTTGGGTCCTGCCTCCTTAACATTTCTTCAACCTATCCCCTTTCTTCGTTTCCTCCCTTCACTTCCCTAATTTCCTACTTGAGTACTACAGCTTAACCTCTTAATTTCAGTTGCCTTCCCTCTCAGTCACTTTATTCTATGACCAAAGGAGTCTTGCAGAAAAAAAAAAAAAAAAGGCAAATCTGATTAGCATAATAGCATATGTTAGTCTTCTCCAAATGGGAGTTTATATTTCATATAAGCTCTGGTTATATTGATCTTTGGGACATTGACATGGTGTCTAACCTATAGTAGGCATTTCATAATTGCCTCCCTATCCTGCCCAAATTTTCCTGCCTATAGCCTTTAAAAAGTTTCAAGTAGTCTGAAACAGATTTCAGTCAAGAGGCTCCTATTGCTTGAAATTCATACTTTTTTGAGTCTTCAGGTTTACTGCCCACTCCATCCAGAGAGAAACTGTACTGAAGGGGGCTAACACTTCACCTCAAATAACCATCACCACTGGGGCACAGCCATTAAAGCCGTCCTGATTCTTACCTTTTCCCCACACTGTGACAGTCACAAAACCCATACATTTGTAGAAACCCTAAATTATAATAACAATAGTATCATGAAACTCTTCACTTATCTAACAACTTTTTCTAGGTGTGGGAGGTGTGAAAAATTCTTTCTAATACAAAGTAAGTACTGATGAAAATTTGTTAACATAGAAGTGTTACTTTCAAAGTTATTTGTGAAATGCATAGATTTTATTTTCAGATGAGAAAACATTAACAAGCTTCTATTCTCAGAAAAGATAGGATTTCTTTTATATCTTAAAATCTGTTAGACAGAACACATAGTTCTCTGAGTTGAATTAGCTAGGGGGTTGCTTTAATTGTTTGGTGTTACATAAACAAATGGGCTTCCTTGGTGACTCAGATGGTAAAGAATCCGCCTGCAAAGTGGGAGACCCGGGTTTGATCCCTGGGTTGGGAAGATTCCCTGGTGGAGGGCGTGGCAACTCACTCCAATATTCTTGCCTGGAGAATACTCTTGGGCAGAGGAGACTGGAGGGCTACAGTCCACAGTGTTTAAAAGATCAACTAAGTACTAACCATGTAAATAATACCTTTTATTTATATTTGAAGAGTTTTAAACTTTTCTTAATCAATTATAACAAAGTTTACCCTAAAGGTTATTGAATACAATAGTCTTCTTTCTCAGCTACATTGGTGATTGTATGTTTCAAGTATCTCAGAAGCAGGACTTTTCTAAACCTACTTTCAGAAACAGAATTTTAAAGGCATTTAAAGTTGAATTTCCCTGAATTCCATGGTCCTGAATGAAGAATCTGGAAAATGGAAGTCTCTTATCTATCATAGCTAGTTAGCTTCTAACTGCAAATGATATACACTCACTTCTATACACTCACTTCTAAGGTAGTCATCTCAATTTCCTTTTACTATAAAAAGGAATATTACTAAATCACTTCAAAGTATAGGAGGTGATTTGCCATTAGAAAAAAAGGGAGATTTACTCAGTGTCATATCACTTAATCATTAATGATATGTGAAGCCTAGACTGTTTAAGTTACTTAAAAAGTTACTTCAAGTGTTTCTAGGTCAAGGGTATACCTCTCATTTTCCCTATTTTATTGAAAATCCATTCCTTAGCAACTGGAAACCACAAAACATTATGTTTGTTTATAACAACTGTTTCATTACTTACTTGTTCTAAAGTATCCTCTAAACCCATCTTTTTATTTAGAGCTTTATTAATTTCTTCTTCAGTTTGGTTCAAGAGTTCCTTGAGTGGCGCCTATAAAACACATAGGAATGCCGGTTATATATAATTTCAAAAGTTCTCTCATGAGCAATCTTTTGGAGGAAAGCAGTGAAGCCACGGTGTTTTAAATCTAAGTTACTACACCATCAGTGAGAAAATATAGAATGTAACTTGCTTTTGGTTTTGAATACTTGCAAAATTCTAGATTGGCTTCTCTATTCTGGAAATTCACTGCTACTGCTTAAACATTCTTTAAGTACATGTAGTTTAATGTTATCTTTCTTGAAAACAAATTATATGTAGGTTTTATTTTTATGCTCTGTTCTCTAGATACATTGTTTTCCCCTTAATCCTTTCCAATTCTTTAGCCTTATAATTTTATTTCCTCTTCATTTTTTTGCTCCTCATTCTAACACTGTTGTAATAGCAGAAGACTTGAAACATGACAACTGTCCACCAACAAGGACTGGATGTAGAAGCCGCGCAAAGGAGGACTGAGGCTGCAGAAGGAACAAGGAAGAGCTGGACCCTGTCAGGGAGAGGGCAATCCCCCTGTCTACTTTTCCTGAGTTCCTGTGGCAGGACTTAGCAGAAGATGAGAGAAGAGGGGCTCTCACCACCCCTTCCACTGGCTTTTCCAGTCTGAGGTCTAAGAGGCTGACAAGGTAAGAAAGCTTAGCCTCTGCCTGCCTTTGTCAGATGTCCCAGGATTTCTCAGTGGCCACGGTTTTCCAGCTGGTGTGATCGCTCAAGTTGGCTTGCCAAAACTGGGAGGCAGGAGGGAGGCGTTCTCTCACCCACAACTCTTTTAAAGTACACAAGTCAATGGCATTTAGTACATTCAAAAGGTACTCTCATTCTATAACAATTTCATCGCTCCAAAAGAAAACTCTGCATGTTTTCAAAACCCTACTATGTTTTCAGTAGGTCTTTTGAAATCTTTGCTGAGTTTTAAATTTTGGCTGTTCTTTGAAGGATGTAGTTGCCTTTTAAATTTCTTTAAGAACCTTTCTCCAAATACTACTTATTGGTAGACAGTTGGGGCTGCATCTTCTTGATGCTATTTTTATTGTCCTATTATTATGTAAAACTATTTCCAGGGGGCAAAGAAAAGATTCTTCTTTTCCGAGCATATGCATTCTTTTTAATCTGCAATATGGAAAGTAGGGACTGTATCTTCACATGTGTTTTTTTCTGCTGTGTTGTGCAGCTCGAGAGATTTTGCTCCCCAACCTGAGATTTAACCTGGATCTGACAGTGAAAATGCTGAATCCTAACCACTGGACCACCAGGGAATTCCTCTTTCTGGGTATTTTATCTCAGCATCTAGCTGCCATGGAATATAGTTGATACTCAATAAATAATTCACGGAATGAATGAATGTTTCTTAAGAGAAAAAAACACGGTTTTAGACTCTGACATTCTTACATAAAAACTATTTTGAAAATTAACATTTTGGGGGGGCAATTAAAATTTTTCTCCTTCAAATTACCTTCTTGGCCATATTTGAAAATTATGTACAGTACTCTCATTATTGGCCGCTGGTGGTCCTTAATGCTCCGTTACACTTCATGCCTTCCTGTGTGTCCTCATGCCTGAAACATTTCCACAGGTCACCCCATAAATATCTCATCTTTGAAGATTTCATTCCAAGTTCACCATTGCTGTAGAGACTACTCTCAACTGAGAAGAACTGATCTTGTTAGTATATCTTGTAAAGACTTCTAATAAAATATGTATAAAGCATTTTGTCTTTCTCCCTTGAGATGAGTAGTAGCAACTTGAGAGTAAGCATCAGGTCTCATTTTTGTCTTAATAATCCTTGCATCTACTTTATATATAATCAAATCTTTTGGAGGAAGAGAGGGAAGATGAGGCTTTATAATTCGAAGAGTAAGGTACAACAGAGAGCAGAGGTCTACTGCCAGGAAGAAAGAAGGCGAGTTTCAGTGTTGTATTTCTACATTTAGTTCTGAGTTATGGGCCTGCTGCAGTTTAAACTGTTAGTTATAAACATTATGAGCAGACATCAACCATATCACTTAAAAACCTTCCGAAGTACTCACGATTACGTACATAAACTTGAGCTCTGTATTTGACAAGGCAGTTGGCACCAGCGTCAGGATTAAACTTAATTTCAAAGTCATAGCCTTTGGAATTTTCAGCACCCTTAGGGATAAGTTTTAATTTTCTAGCCAATTTATGATACTCTGCTAATTGTGTTTCAATCTGTAAGAAGAGAACAAGAGAACACAAAAAGAAATACTGAGACAGTTCCACTCCATATGGTTTGCAACTGGCATTTGTTGTGTGTGTGGCTTTACTCAAAATTATGTGTTTTTCATTAAAGTTGGCATTTTTAGTAGTAACAGTAGCAGTTTTAAAATATAAAGAATGAAAGATTTTATTCACACTAAATTTTAAGATAGTTTTAACACCATAATTAATTAGTAAGCAATATGGTTAGACAGCATCACTAACTCAATGGACATGAGTTTGAGCAAACTCTGGGAGATAGTGAATGACAATGAAGCCTGGCGGGCTGCAGCCCATGGGGTCACAAAGAGTCGGACATGACTTAGTGATGAAATAACAACAACAAAATACTACTGTTCTTCCGTTTGTCTGACAAGGAGCTTGGAATAAAAGTCCCATGTTGAGGTATTAACTAAAATTCACTTTTTAAAGTACCAGACAGAGAAATTATGAAACAGAAACAAACCTGAGCTTTGTCAATGTACAAAATAAAACATTTCATTTATTTACAACGAGCGAACTGGAGTCACTCAAGTCTCTGAATGTTATTTCAACTGTTATGATAAAAATATTTCACTAACATAGTCCACATTTCCTGGGCTTCTTCCCTCCCTTCAGGGTTCTGTTCAAATTACATCATCAGAAGGCTTTCCCTCTAACATAACACCCCCAATTTCTCTACCCTCTTACTTTACCCTTCAGAGCACTTGTTACCACCTGAGACAGATTATTCATGTGTTCACTCCATCACCTGAAAGTACGCTCCATGAGAGCAGCTGCATCCCTTAACAGTACTTGGCATAGAGTACTCAGTATCTGATGACATAAACGAACCTGCAGAGTCTAGGCAATTTGTTTTCATATAGTTACCATCTATAAAATGAATACTTTGAAAGAAGGCAAGAGCAAAAGTACCTATCAGAACGTGCTTAAATAATCTCCAGTTTCCAAAAACTTAAAAGCAACACTTACATGCAAAATTTAAGATTTCATATTAATAAATCAGGAAATCATTTCAATTACTATAATTTGTAATCTAGTAGCTCTCCAGGGATGACTAAGGTATGGAGTTCTCTCTGGCCTTATACTAAATAATCCTAGGAATTACTGTTTTTCACTAGGATTTTGCTACTGTAATAAAACAGTTTTCACAAGGCCATGCACTTCATCCTGCCAGACTGTGGGGACAGCAGAAGGAGACACATTTCTCCTTCCCCCAACCAGCTCAGACAGAGAACACACACCATATTTCTCCTGAAGAGTCTGGAGGTAGCCTCAATGCCCATCTCAGCAAAGAGCTCCAGAAGGGGACTCCCAGTCAGAGGTGGTGGGTGGTATAAAAATCAGTCTGGAAAGAAAACTAAGGGGTGGACTCTTTATGCTGGACTTTAGTATTTTGCCTCCATTCTTTAATCTCTCCTACTCAGTACCCTAAGGTTTTCTTCTCACTGACTATGGCCCAACTGGTCCCTCATTAGGCCACTGCTTACCCACTTCCTGGGTAATTTTCTTCTTTCAGCCTGATCCTCCAAATCAAAAACAGCACTCATACAGCTAGTTTGAGCTAGTTAAACAGAGTTCACCTAGTCTAGAGATTCACAACTTCCCCTCTCCCACACAGTGCTTGAGAGACAAAATGCGCTAATAACCGCAGAAATGACATTTCAGGTTCACCGACCTGGTCTAATCACACTGCAGTTTGTAAATAAGGGAACTGAGGCTCTGAGAAGTCAGATGTTGTGCTGAGGTCACATAAACATGTGCTGGCAAACCCAGGGCTACAATAAAGGTTTACCAAATTCCAGGTTCAAAGACCTCCTTTGCAATTACCATCACTGGCTGTTTCTGAGAAATGCGTATTTTTCTCTTTTATACACAGGGACAGAGACGAGCAGGTCAGGAGTACGATGGGGCACAGGTAATTAAAGCAAAGCAAAAATCTGCTGAAATGGCTCAAAAAANAGAATCTGGAAAATGGAAGTCTCTTATCTATCATAGCTAGTTAGCTTCTAACTGCAAATGATATACACTCACTTCTAAGGTAGTCATCTCAATTTCCTTTTACTATAAAAAGGAATATTACTAAATCACTTCAAAGTATAGGAGGTGATTTGCCATTAGAAAAAAAGGGAGATTTACTCAGTGTCATATCACTTAATCATTAATGATATGTGAAGCCTAGACTGTTTAAGTTACTTAAAAAGTTACTTCAAGTGTTTCTAGGTCAAGGGTATACCTCTCATTTTCCCTATTTTATTGAAAATCCATTCCTTAGCAACTGGAAACCACAAAACATTATGTTTGTTTATAACAACTGTTTCATTACTTACTTGTTCTAAAGTATCCTCTAAACCCATCTTTTTATTTAGAGCTTTATTAATTTCTTCTTCAGTTTGGTTCAAGAGTTCCTTGAGTGGCGCCTATAAAACACATAGGAATGCCGGTTATATATAATTCCAAAAGTTCTCTCATGAGCAATCTTTTGGAGGAAAGCAGTGAAGCCACGGTGTTTTAAATCTAAGTTACTACACCATCAGTGAGAAAATATAGAATGTAACTTGCTTTTGGTTTTGAATACTTGCAAAATTCTAGATTGGCTTCTCTATTCTGGAAATTCACTGCTACTGCTTAAACATTCTTTAAGTACATGTAGTTTAATGTTATCTTTCTTGAAAACAAATTATATGTAGGTTTTATTTTTATGCTCTGTTCTCTAGATACATTGTTTTCCCCTTAATCCTTTCCAATTCTTTAGCCTTATAATTTTATTTCCTCTTCATTTTTTTGCTCCTCATTCTAACACTGTTGTAATAGCAGAAGACTTGAAACATGACAACTGTCCACCAACAAGGACTGGATGTAGAAGCCGCGCAAAGGAGGACTGAGGCTGCAGAAGGAACAAGGAAGAGCTGGACCCTGTCAGGGAGAGGGCAATCCCCCTGTCTACTTTTCCTGAGTTCCTGCGGCAGGACTTAGCAGAAGATGAGAGAAGAGGGGCTCTCACCACCCCTTCCACTGGCTTTTCCAGTCTGAGGTCTAGGAGGCTGACAAGGTAAGAAAGCTTAGCCTCCGCCTGCCTTTGTCAGATGTCCCAGGATTTCTCAGTGGCCACGGTTTTCCAGCTGGTGATCGCTCAAGTTGGCTTGCCAAAACTGGGAGGCAGGAGGGAGGCGTTCTCTCACCCACAACTCTTTTAAAGTACACAAGTCAATGGCATTTAGTACATTCAAAAGGTACTCTCATTCTATAACAATTTCATCGCTCCAAAAGAAAACTCTGCATGTTTTCAAAACCCTACTATGTTTTCAGTAGGTCTTTTGAAATCTTTGCTGAGTTTTAAATTTTGGCTGTTCTTTGAAGGATGTAGTTGCCTTTTTAATTTCTTTAAGAACCTTTCTCCAAATACTACTTATTGGTAGACAGTTGGGGCTGCATCTTCTTGATGCTGTTTTTATTGTCCTATTATTATGTAAAACTATTTCCAGGGGGCAAAGAAAAGATTCTTCATTTCTGAGCATATGCATTCTTTTTGCATTGGGTAATCTTTTCTACAGTAATTTGATCCAGAAATTGTTTTCTTGCACTAAGGCATCAACTACTCAAAATACAGGTGAGAAAATTCTATCTGCCTACCTACCAAGCAGCTGTTTGAGAAACATGAGAGTAAAAGATTAAATGTTCATTGGATGCATTTTTTCCTATTGAAAATGAGCTTAGATTTAATAAAAATCTGTCTGCCAATAATCTGCAATATGGAAAGTAGGGACTTTATCTTCACATGTGTTTTTTTCTGCTGTGTTGTGCAGCTCGAGAGATTTAGTTCCCCAACGTGAGATTTAACCTGGATCTGACAGCGAAAATGCTGAATCCTAACCACTGGACCACCAGGGAATTCCTCTTTCTGGGTATTTTATCTCAGCATCTAGCTGCCATGGAATATAGTTAATAAACTCAATAAATAATTCACGGAATGAATGAATGTTTCTTAAGAGAAAAAAACACGGTTTTAGACTCTGACATTCTTATATTAAAAACTATTTTGAAAATTAACACTTTGGGGGGGGCAATTAAAATTTTTCTCCCTCAAATTACCTCCTTGGCCATATTTGAAAATTATGTACAGTACTCTCATTATTGGCCGCTGGTGGTCCTTAATGCTCTGTTACACTTCATGCCTTCCTGTGTGTCCTCATGCCTGAAACATTTCCACAGGTCACCTCACATAAATATCTCATCTTTGAAGATTTCATTCCAAGTTCACCATTGCTGTAGAGACTACTCTCAATTGAGAAGAATTGATCTTGTTAGTATATCTTGTAAAGACTTCTAATAAAATATGTATAAAGCATTTTGTCTTTCTCCCTTGAGATGAGTAGTAGCAACTTGAGAGTAAGCATCAGGTCTCATTTTTGTCTTAATAACCCTTGCATCTACTTTATATATAATCAAATCTTTTGGAGGAAGAGAGGGAAGATGAGGCTTTATAATTCGAAGAGTAAGGTACAACAGAGAGCAGAGGTCTACTGCCAGGAAGAAAGAAGGCAAGTTTCAGTGTTGTATTTCTACATTTAGTTTTGAGTTATGGGCCTGCTGCAGTTTAAACTGTTAGTTATAAATATTATGAGCAGACATCAATCATATCACTTAAAAACCTTCCGAAGTACTCACGATTACGTACATAAACTTGAGCTCTGTATTTGACAAGGCAGTTGGCACCAGCGTCAGGATTAAACTTAATTTCAAAGTCATAACCTTTGGAATTTTCAGCACCCTTAGGGATAAGTTTTAATTTTCTAGCCAATTTATGATACTCTGCTAATTGTGTTTCAATCTGTAAGAAGAGAACAAGAGAACACAAAAAGAAATACTGAGACAGTTCCACTCCATATGGTTTGCAATTGGCATTTTTTTGTGTGTGTGGCTTTACTCAAAATTATGTGTTTTTCATTAAAATTGGCATTTTTAGTAGTAACAGTAGCAGTTTTAAAATATAAAGAATGAAAGATTTTATTCACACTAAATTTTAAGATAGTTTTAACACCATAATTAATTAGTAAGCAATATGGTTAGACAGCATCACTAACTCAATGGACATGAGTTTGAGCAAACTCTGGGAGATAGTGAATGACAATGAAGCCTGGCGNCAATATGATCAGGGTGAAAAACCCTGCACTGCCCCCATAGGCAAACGTAGATACTTAAAGGAGGCCCCCCCCCCCTTTTTTTTAAAGGAGCCTTTTTTAAAAGACAATGCCTTCTGGGACTTCCAACAGAAGGGATGCAGATTCAATTCCTGGTAGGGGAACAGAGAACCTACTTCCTTTCAGGCCTTTCTTAAGGGGCCTCTGTCCACTCCCAAGATGCTGGTATTTCCAGAGTTCTAGCTTCCTCCTCTGTATTCTTCCTTGGTGAATTCGTCTACCCTGTGGCTCCAATGACAATATATACAGATTTTTACCAAATCTATACTGCAAACCGAGGTATTTAATGCTGCAGTACAGGCCCATGTAAAATAGTCTGTAAGATATTTTCATTTAAATGCTGCACGGGCACAACAGGTCTAGCTTACCATCTCCACTTCTGACTGCCAACTTCTCTATCTCTTCTTTTCCTAAGTGAATACTACTACTCATTGCCTGCCCCATCACTCAAACCAGACCCTGGTGTTGGCTCCCTGCTTTTCATCTCATTCACTCTACCTCCTAAGCAGACAGAATCCACCCATTTCTTTGAACCTCCACTAGCGTTATCTAAACTTCAGTCTATAATTTCTACCAATTACTTCCCACAGATTCTTATCTGACTGCGTTGCTTCCTTCTATCCATTTTTCACATTATCAAAAATGAGATCTTTCTGAAATGTGATCTTATGTGTTTAATGTATTAATGGTCTGCTTCCTGGAGCTTTCAGGATAAAGTCTGAGCTTCTAAACGTGAAAAGGATGTTCACTATCTGGTCTTTCTCATTCTTGAGTCTCATCTTCATGTCGCATCCCTTGCTGTTAGGCTCTAGCCACACAGACAGCTCAAGACAGCAGAGCGCCTGGTGCTGCTTCCTCCCTAACTTCCCCACACATGTCACTTGCTGGCTCCCCAACCTGGCCAGGCTAATCCTCCCTCCTCACATTCCCAATTCAGCTCAGGTCTTATGTCTGCAAGGAAGCCTTTCTGAAAACCACCGCATCCATCACCCTACACTATGCACACCAAAATCTTGCTCACGTGTACTACAGGCTTCCTCAGTATGCAGTGGAGGTCTGATCTCATGGTAGAGAAATGTCAACTAGAATGGCAGTTTCTTAAGTTCCTATGTCTTTTTATCCTCCCTCTGCACCTGAGATAGTAAGTAGTACACAGTAGATGTTAAACACATGTCTGAGCAGTGAGGACGTAGATGAAGAAGTGACTCATGTCCACTTCTAGAATAAAAGGCCTGGGACTTATGAAATTATTTTTGTTCATTTGTTGGTTCACTATTGGAAAATACAGGCTATCTTAAGTATGACCAAGAAATTGGGCTGTTACTGAACTGACATGAAGTGATGAGTCTGTTTTTAGTAAAATGTCAATGCTGAAAAGTTTTACCTCTTAGCCAATTTATTCTACCCACTCAGTTCTGCTATTGGGATGGACCTATACAAAGGTTAAGTTCTGATGAGGTGCTGCTCTGGGAATGGTAAGACATACCGCCTCTTTGCCTCGGGCATATTTCAGCTCCTCATTCCACAACTGCTGCTGTTCAGCCTCTAGGTCCTTGGNACTCAGTTCTGCTAAATTGGGATGGACCTATACAAAGGTTAAGTTCTGATGAGGTGCTGCTCTGGGAATGGTAAGACATACCGCCTCTTTGCCTCGGGCATATTTCAGCTCCTCATTCCACAACTGCTGCTGTTCAGCCTCTAGGTCCTTGGTTAATTTATTAATGGTCTGCTGCAATTCATTTCTTTCATGATTTATTCTCTCAATGTCTGCAACCGAGTACTTCTGGTTGTCAACAATATTCTGTAGTCGAGAATTCTCCTGTTTCATTGTTTCACATTCTAGTTCTGCATTGCAAAAGAAATAAATTAAGTTCCTTCAATTCTAGTTGATTAAGATGTCTAAATTTCCTTGTCATTATGAAGAACAAATATTAGTGGTCAAGTGTGAACTATTTAAAGAGTTGATGTAGAGCAAAGCTAATATATGTAATCAGACTTACTTGGAAAAAAATAAATCAACTTATTTATTGAGGACAGATAATTATTGTCCTTGATATGACAGATGATCAATATTCCAAAGAATAAGAGTTAAATCAAATATCCTAAGGAGTATCTACATAATTCCTACATGAGACAGACAGAGCCATGAAACCCTTTAAAGAATAAAATCAAACTAGGCAGAGACCTGGGAAAATAGTAAAGTAGGTCCACATAGCTATTTATTTTGTAAACTACCAGCCAATGGCTCTGTGATGTGTAGATATCTTTCTTTGTGCTACTTTTGGCACCATAGAAGCATCCCATAGAAGCAATTCATGGACCACAGTATTTTCAGTTTTATGATTAAGATCTGTATGTTTATGAAACCAAGGTTAGGAGCACACAAGATATAAACAAACTTTCTTTAGTTGGGCTTTTATAGCATCTTTTCATGTTATTTTCAATCAGGTTAAGCTCCGTCTAGTCAAGGCTATGGTTTTTCCAGTGGTCATGTATGGATGTGAGAGTTGGTCTGTGAAGAAGGCTGAGCGCTGAAGAATTGATGGTTTTGAAGTGTGGTGTTGGAGAAGACTCTTGAGAGTCCCTTGGACTGGAAGGAGATCCAACCAGTCCATTCTGAAGGAGATCAACCCTGGGACTTCTTTGGAAGGAATGATGCTGAAGCTGAAGCTCCAGTACTTTGGCCACCTCATGCGAAGAGTTGACTCATTGGAAAAGATTCTGAAGCTGGTAGGGATTGGGGGCAGGAGAAGGGGACGACCGAGGATGAGATGGCTGGATGGCATCACGGACTCGATGGACGTGAGTCTGAGTGAACTCCGAAAGATGGTGATGAACAGGGAGGCCTGGCGTGCTGGGATTCATGGGGTCGCAAAGAGTCGGACACGACTGAGCGACTGAACTGAACTGAGCCTAGGAGGTAGTGATAGTGATAGAGGATAAGGCAAATATAGCAGACTTAGGCTAGCAAAGATTTAAAAACCTGGCATATTAATTACAAGGTAGAACTGAAGATATGTTTATGTTCAGGCAGCCTATGTTCTTATTTAGGTCCCTCTTGGCTTCAAAAAGTCAGGTATCTGAAAACATATTAGAAGGTATAGTAGGCTGAATCATGGTCACCCGAAGATGTGAAGTCCCAGACCCTGGAATTTGTAATCAATACTTTATTTGGACCAGGAGTCTTCACAGATGTGATTAAGTATATTGCAGTAAGGAGATTATCCTGGATTATTGAAGTGGGCCCTAAAGGTCATAAATGTTCTGAAAAGACAGGCAGAGAGGAATTAACACAGACAGAAGCGACATGTGCGCATAGAGAGGGCAGTGTGTGGGTGCAGGCAGAGACTGGAGTGGCGTGGCCACAGTCTCAGGAATGCCAGTGGACTCCAGAAGCTGGATAGGCAAGGGATGGGCTCTCCCACAGGGTCTTCAGAGAAGGTGTGGCCCTGCCAATTTGCAGCTTCTAGCCCTCTGTGAGTGGATAAATTTCCACTGTTTTAAGTCACCAAGTTTGTGGTAATTTGTTACAGCAACCTCAGGAAACGAATATAGAAGTCACTAAAAACTTGGTGGCCTGCTACCAACATTTACCATTAAGAGGCAAAAAGATATCGATGACAACGACTGCTCTCTATGTGCTAAGTCCCATGTACGCTCCCATCCCAGTCTAAATGAACTTTCAGCACTAGCTGTGCTTACCTACTCTAGAAATTTCTTCATCGAGACCATTCAATTTCTGGTCAAGAATGGCTGAATGAGACTCCAAATTGCTCATGTATGCCTGATACTTCTGGACATCTGCTTGTAAAGAAGTTTTCAGTTTTCTCAATGACTCCAGACGGTTCTTTAAAAGAAAAAGAATATGAAGTTAGTTATTCTTGTCAATAATCATTTCATACTTTACTTGAAAGTAAAGCAATATTCAAATTCATCTTAAAGAAAGGTAAATTAGAGTTTTCTTTTCATTTTTAGAAGGAGTCAAGAAGAACTAAAAGGGGAGTTTACCGTTATTACCCAATTGAAAGGAGTATTTTTCAGAAGCCAATTTGGGGTAGAGAAAGTCAAGGGCCAGATTGAAAAAGCACAAACATTTAAAAACGTGTCACTTTATAGAACATTTCAGTATCATAATACACAAAATAACATTAGATATCTGGACATCATCATTTAGCTTTTAGAAAGCTCTCAGCATACAATATATTATACAAACTCATTACAAAGCTCAGGACCTCCTGTTGGTGCTCCCATGAGGTATGTAACATGGGGACCTTGTTCTAAAGATCCTTTCGGTCTGATGTAAATAGATAAGATTCTTTCATCATATTCTGAACACCGTTAGTCCAAGAACAATAGATCACAAGGGAAAACAAAGCTTTAGGGAGACCAAACATGTTTTCATTAGGAGTTGTGGCCTATATTAAAAAAACCTAACTTTTAAGAAGCTTATTTTGTTAATGCGTTTCCTAATGGAAATTTATGCATTTTAATGAATTTTGCTAATGCATTAAAATTTTTTTTTTCTCCATATAGCTGTTTCTTTGTAAAGAAAACTAGCTAAAGAAACAGCTAGTTTTCTCCACGGAGATCCAAGAGTATCAGTAAGTGTGTAAGCCTATTTAAGATAAGCATGTTTACTAACCGGTTCTTTTTCTCTTTCTTGCTCCAATCTTGCAATTTGTTCATTCAGTGCTCTGTTTTTTGCTGCTAATGATTCCAGCTTGGAAGCATCTACATTAAATAAATCCTCTGAAGAAAAAAACCCCAAAATTTCATAAGGTCTCAGATCTGCCTAGAAAATTCTTCCCCAGGTTTTTACCATTGCTTTCTTCCTCACTTCCTCTAGTCTCTACTTGAAACCCTCTCAGTGAAGGACCTCCTACCATCTGTAAAACTGCAATCCCTCCCTGTGGTCCACTGCACTCTCTGCCTCCCAGCCCTGCTTCATTTTCCTCTGTAGCACTTACCACCATCTGACTTACTGTTCATTTGATTATTGTCTCTGTCTAATAGAATGCAAGCTCATGAGGGCAGAGATTTCTCTCACTCATTAATGCATCCCTGGTGCTGACATGGTGGGTGGCACACAGTGTGTATATAATAAATAGTTTGAACAAATGAATATAATTTATATGCTTAATTATAACTGAAATAGCAAAGAAGTCACTAGTGCTTTTGGTTTTAGATCACTATGAATTTTCCTCTTTAAAAAGAAGCCCAACATCATATACTCTGCTTGCTCCCTTTCTCATGTGGACACACTGAAACCATCCTCACTATTCTCCAGAAAGGTATATCCCATGGACACACAAGAGAATTCTTTCGCTTTTGGGACTGAGAGTGGCAGGGTATCCTCCTGTTCTGAATGATTCTATAGTCTTTGCAGGATAGCTTTACACATCTTAAACTTACCTATTTTACCTACCACTCTGGCATTTTATATATGACTATTATAAAAAAAGAAAAACGATGTAAAATACCTATGGAACATTTTTTAAAAGTTAGCCAGTAAGTTCTGAATGTCGCTAGATCATAGCTGAGTGGAAAAATAATTTCTTTCTTTGGAAATACAATGGCCCCTTTAACTTTCTGACATGAATTATGGGAGACCATAAATCTTTTCACTAACTGGTACTTTACTTATTAAAATAATAAAGCAAGGACATCCTTTATTTCTCTCCACCAAAGAAGCAGTTATAATAAAAATAAGGAGGTATCTAAATACATTCGAAGTGAGGATAAACACCCTCAAATGAACATTCGGCATAGTAAGATAAGCTACACACCAGCACCCTGGGAGCAAAAGCACTTACTCAGCTTGGACTGCAGCTCNAACTGGTACTTTACTTATTAAAATAATAAAGCAAGGACATCCTTTATTTCTCTCCACCAGAGAAGCAGTTATAATAAAAATAAGGAGGTATCTAAATACATTCGAAGTGAGGATAAACACCCTCATATGAACATTCGGCATAGTAAGATAAGCTACACACCAGCACCCTGGGAGCAAAAGCACTTACTCAGCTTGGACTGCAGCTCTGCATTCATCTCGTCAAAGCTGTCAGCACCAGTCATGAAACTTTCATAGCATTTTATGGTGTAGTCCAAAAACAGCTGATTGGGTGAAGCAGATTTAAAAACTCAGTCATGAATCTCTATTTAGTTTGTTTCACTTTTCTAAGTGAAAATTTAAATATNTCTGCATTCATCTCGTCAAAGCTGTCAGCACCAGTCATGAAACTTTCATAGCATTTTATGGTGTAGTCCAAAAACAGCTGATTGGGTGAAGCAGATTTAAAAACTCAGTCGTGAATCTCTATTTAGTTTGTTTCACTTTTCTAAGTGAAAATTTAAATATGAATGAAAATAAAGTCAGGAATACCAAGTGGTTACATGAACTCCTGTAAAGGAGACACAAACCTAGGGAATATCATTAATTATGCTGCACAGATTTACTCAGTCTGCTACCTCTAAAGTGAATAAGGAGGATTAAAAGAACACTTAAATTTGAATAAAGGTGTTATTTAGTAAATGGTTAAAAAAAAAAAAAACAACCCAACAAACCCAGAAACGCCTGTAACTTCAGAGAAGGGTTTTGAGAAGGTGAAATAATGCTTATTAATGCAAATGTGAGAAACCTATATGCAGGTCAGGAAGCAACAGTTAGAACTAGACATGGAACAATAGGAAAAGGAGTATGCCAAGGCTGTATATTGTCACCCTGCTTATTTAACTTCTATGCAGAGTACATCATGAGAAATGCTGGGCTGAAAAAAGCACAAGCTAGAATCAAGATTGCTGGGAGAAATATCAATAACCTCGGACATGCAGACGACACCACCCTTATGGCAGAAAGTGAAGAGGAACTAAAAAGCCTCTTGATGAAAGTGAAAGAGGAGAGTGAAAAGGTTGGCTTAAAGCTCAACAGTCAGAAAATGAAGATCATGGCATCCGGTCCCATCACTTCATGGGAAATAGATGGGGAAACAGTGGAAACAGTGTCAGACTTTATTTTTGGGGGCTCCAAAATCACTGCAGATAGTGATTGCAGCCATGAAATTAAAAGACACTTACTCCTTGGAAAAAAAGTTATGACCAACCTAGATAGTATATTCAAAAGCAGAGACATTACTTTGCCAACAAAGGTCTGTCTAGTCAAAGCTATGGTTTTTCCTGTGGTCATGTATGGATGTGAGAGTTGGACTGTGAAGAAAGCTGACCGCCAAGGAATTGATGCTTTGAACTGTGGTGCTGGAGAAGACTCTTGAGAGTCCCTTGGACTACAAGGAGATCCAACCAGTCCATTCTAAAGGAGATGAGCCCTGGGTGTTCTTTGGAAGGAATGATGCTAAAGCTCAAACTCCAGTACTTTGGCCACTTCATGTGAAGAGTTGACTCATTGGAAAAGATTCTGATGCTGGGAGGGATTGGGGGCAGGAGAAGGAGACAACAGAGGATGAGATGGCTGGATGGCATCACTGACTCAATGGATGTGAGTATGAGTGAACTCCAGGAGATGGTGACGGACAGGGAGGCCTGGCGTTTTGAGATTCATGGGGTTGCAAAGAGTCGGACACGACTTAGCTGAACTGAACTGAAGCATCTTTGGGGATAATAAAAATTTTAAATGAACTGCTAATCATTTAAATCCAATTAATCTGACAAGATTTGACTATGAAAGCCAGAACATAATTAATAAATGCTGTAATTTATTTACACTGTAACTTCAGGTTAAAAAAATGGCAAGGTTAGTGGAGATCTGAACAGTAGAATATTAGCACTTGATTATTTATCCAAGGGAAAGTAACACTCCATTTTGCAGTTCCGAGGTGTTCTGGTCACTGAAGATGTATCCTTTGTTAGGAGGCAAGGAGAGCTGATAAGAATTTTCCACAGTCAGATGAAGTCAGCATCCCTTAAGACAAACCGACTCCCTCTGCCCTGATGCTCTGCTTACTAAGCAACCTTCTCATTACTTGGTTGATACGGAAGGGGTACCCTGAATGGGTGGCATGAGTATTTCTCTAACTGGAAAGATGGATCACTAGGGGGAAATAGATTTTCATACTTCTTCAGATGTGAATTTGGTAAGAGTGAATCAGTTTTCTTAAGTTTGGTTTTGATTTTGAAGGTTTCTCTAGTCCGCGAAGCGGAGACTCAGAACCTGGTGAAGTTTGGTATTTTGGTAATCCTTTAAAATTAAAATAACTTAAAAATAGTACTTTATAACTTCCAAAGTGCTTCTTTATATATATTGTCATTTGAAATAACACCTAAGATAGCAGGAATAACTTTGACTGGTTTAACCTTTAGGATGACTATCAAGAAATTAATATTAATTAATTTAGTAGGTGTTATAATTTTATTTGGGTAAAAACTGAGGTATAATATATTTAGTCTAGCACACATATTACAACATGAGAGGAGAATTCTCTCGAGGATCAGAAGCTTTCTAGCTGCTTTGTATTAAGCCTAAAACAAACAACTAGGCAACACCATGGCAGTCAGTAATTTACCTTTGAATTTGAACCATTCTCTAGATAGTAATAAAAGATGAGGTTGAGGCTATTTCCACTTTCTTTTTATGACAAATGTTCCAGAAGGTGAAGAACAGAATTAGAACACAGGATGTTTATTTTTCATCTTAGGGAACCACGTAGTGATTGGTCTTTTATATAAGCTAGGGGAAACTGATGCTCAATCTCAATTCTATAAATTTATTCCTTGGGGTGGGTGTTTGCTCCATCTGGATACATAAATTTTTGTGTTTCAGGAAATAGGGCGGAGTTCGTTACATAGTTTAGGCTCCATTAAAGGACCATCTGGGAACCAATTTAGACTATCTATTTTATCCCAGTCACTTTTAGAAGTGGCAACTACCCTAGCTAAAATGGTCAAAACAAATCAAACAAAAACCCACATGCCATCTATTTTAAGACCCAGTCTTTTATGCTTTGTGTCAACAAAATACATTAGAATAATGATGCCAGTATTGATTATCTTCATTCTAAAAGAGGAGAAAAAGAAATATTATATCTACACATAAACAATAACATGTTATGTTTTAATTCTAACTGCCTTTTTTACTTAACATTTCCAAATTTCTGTGCTTATTTATCTTTAGGAAATTATAGTGTGAATCCAAGAGTAAATCCATTGACTAGTATTTCCAAAAATCAATTTTAGATTTTCAGGAAGCAAAAAAGACAAGTTCTATAGAAGACTGTGTTAATTTTAATAATGACACACTTAGTAAATATTATATCAGATGACTAATGTTTATGGTAAAGTAAGGTACCTTATTATGCATAATTCCATCTTCAGTTTCTTCTCCCCAAGGCTGACCATCATCAAATAAAGGTGAGCTTTCTTTCATGGCATTATGTAACTGTTCAGNTCACTAGGGGGAAATAGATTTTCATACTTCTTCAGATGTGAATTTGGTAAGAGTGAATCAGTTTTCTTAAGTTTGGTTTTGATTTTGAAGGTTTCTCTAGTCCGCGAAGCGGAGACTCAGAACCTGGTGAAGTTTGGTATTTTGGTAATCCTTTAAAATTAAAATAACTTAAAAATAGTACTTTATAACTTCCAAAGTGCTTCTTTATATATATTGTCATTTGAAATAACACCTAAGATAGCAGGAATAACTTTGACTGGTTTAACCTTTAGGATGACTATCAAGAAATTAATATTAATTAATTTAGTAGGTGTTATAATTTTATTTGGGTAAAAACTGAGGTATAATATATTTAGTCTAGCACACATATTACAACATGAGAGGAGAATTCTCTCGAGGATCAGAAGCTTTCTAGCTGCTTTGTATTAAGCCTAAAACAAACAACTAGGCAACACCATGGCAGTCAGTAATTTACCTTTGAATTTGAACCATTCTCTAGATAGTAATAAAAGATGAGGTTGAGGCTATTTCCACTTTCTTTTTATGACAAATGTTCCAGAAGGTGAAGAACAGAATTAGAACACAGGATGTTTATTTTTCATCTTAGGGAACCACGTAGTGATTGGTCTTTTATATAAGCTAGGGGAAACTGATGCTCAATCTCAATTCTATAAATTTATTCCTTGGGGTGGGTGTTTGCTCCATCTGGATACATAAATTTTTGTGTTTCAGGAAATAGGGCGGAGTTCGTTACATAGTTTAGGCTCCATTAAAGGACCATCTGGGAACCAATTTAGACTATCTATTTTATCCCAGTCACTTTTAGAAGTGGCAACTACCCTAGCTAAAATGGTCAAAACAAATCAAACAAAAACCCACATGCCATCTATTTTAAGACCCAGTCTTTTATGCTTTGTGTCAACAAAATACATTAGAATAATGATGCCAGTATTGATTATCTTCATTCTAAAAGAGGAGAAAAAGAAATATTATATCTACACATAAACAATAACATGTTATGTTTTAATTCTAACTGCCTTTTTTACTTAACATTTCCAAATTTCTGTGCTTATTTATCTTTAGGAAATTATAGTGTGAATCCAAGAGTAAATCCATTGACTAGTATTTCCAAAAATCAATTTTAGATTTTCAGGAAGCAAAAAAGACAAGTTCTATAGAAGACTGTGTTAATTTTAATAATGACACACTTAGTAAATATTATATCAGATGACTAATGTTTATGGTAAAGTAAGGTACCTTATTATGCATAATTCCATCTTCAGTTTCTTCTCCCCAAGGCTGACCATCATCAAATAAAGGTGAGCTTTCTTTCATGGCATTATGTAACTGTTCAGTATACAAACATATTAAACTGATTAACTTTATGAGAAAAACACATTTTTCAAGTTTTGCCAAACTTGTTTTCAGTGTCATTGGTGGAAGCATTTACATTATTGCATGATAAAGTCTCTTGAGAGGTTATTCTTTTAAACCTTACAATATAATCCTTTTGACAGTTTAATAATTAAGTCCCTTAGGATTAAAAAAGGATGGGATCCATATTTAGATCTATTCTACAAAGAAAACTATGCTTTCCTGGTGGTTCACGTAAAGAACCTGCCTGCCAATGCAGGAGACCTAGGTGCAATCCCTGGGACGGGAAGATACTCTAGCATTCTTCCCTGGGAAATCCTATGAAAAGGGGAGTCCATGGGGTCACAAAAGAGTTGGACACGGCTGACTCACTAAACAATAATAGAGAAAAATATGGTGACCTTTTACACTGTTAGTAGTGGGCCATTGAGAACATATGTATTGCTACACATTTTAACATAAATTCTGAGAACTGAAAACAGAACTGCCACAAAAGCTAAGCCAGTAATAATGATTTCTCTTAAATGAACTTAATTTTGGTGCTCGAATGTTATACACTGACTCCTTCAAAATGTTTAAGAATGTACTTTAGGTTGAATTTTACAATATAAAGTCTTCATTTAAACAAATATTTAAGCTGAAAGTGATAGCAAATAATAAATTACAGCAAAACATTCAGATGTTTGTAATTAACAAGCCAGAAGGAAAATGCCTAAATGTTTTTAAGGCACAGAAATTCCACTTCAGAACATCTTGTTTTATAACTTGTTTTAAAAATAAAGTTAAAAAGAATTTGCTATAAAACCTAAAGATACAATGTATATCTAGTATAATCAACAATGAGCTCTAAAAAAAATGGACTATGCATTAGGAGTATAAAAGAACATAAGTTTTCTTAGCCTAGCACTCATTTACAGGATTGCTGGGTGGGGATACTGTCCTGAGTCTAGAGCTGCTTGTCCTATCCTTCCTTTCTATCCTTCCAAAGGAACTCATACCCTTTTGAGTACCTAGAGTGGATGCAGGCGAGCTCTGTCCACTCATTCTTTACCTCTTCTTCACTTGACAAGGCCTCATGTGACAATCAGATTTAATTAAGACTGAAGACATGCAGGGCATAGCCCAAGATGAAGAACAGAATCTCCTACCTGTCATCAGGGTAAATAAAGACAGTTTCTGTTGCTGTGTCAAAGGTCCTTGTGAGAACTCTTGCTACTCTGCAAAGTTGAAGGTGAGCCTTACGGAGGCACAAACAGATCCCCAGAAGTGGAGAAAAGACTCTTACTACAAGAACTGAAAATTCTGAACTGAGATTTGGTTGAAAAAATTTCAATCTGAAATCATATAAACCAGAAATATGGACTTGAGTAAACTTCTCTTATGTAAAGGTGTCATTTATTAACAAACCACCACTCCTCAATATTATAAAACGTGAGAGGAGAAAAGACTCAGAGGAATCTGAGATAAACGTTCGGGGGAAGTTCCTACTGACATTATTTTGCTGTGCTTTGTTGTTGTTGTTTGAATTCTTGGGGGTTTTGTTTGTTTCTAGCTATAAAACCTCATGAAAACAAATGATCTCCTTGCCTTTGAGATATTTCCCCTTCTCTCCTGTGGACTCATGTAGTAACATTTTGAAGAACATAAAACCAAACATGCTCTGAAAACTGACTCAGACTTTCAGCTAATTGGTAACAGCAAGACTGGGAGAGAAAAAGAAATATTCTATGGGGGGGTGGGAAATCTTTCCTATGTATATATTTAAAATGATAAATCAAATACCTTGATGCAGTCTATTAGCCAAACCAAGGCTGCCACAATGTGAGGCCACGTATGAGGGGCCCCCACTGTATACATGGAGCTTTTTGATAATGCAAAAGGATACCTATGAAAAATCAGAATAAGCTAGCATGTTAATCTTTATAAAAATAATGGCTAAATTAAGCAAGAAGTTACATTTTAAAAATTCCAAGTATATACCAACAGTTTTATTTAGAAGTAAAATACTTGTCGAGATTCTGTCATCTTATTCACAAATGATTTTGTGTATTTTTTTGACGATTACTTTGTACACATATCCTCTAAGTTGCAAAACTTGACTTACAACCAATAGGCAGGACTTCTCTTCTGAAAGATTATTTGTTCCCTCAAATGCAACGTACCCTAAATAAAATCCATGTATGTACTTCTCAAATCCATCTCTCCCTGTGTTTATCCCATGCAGGCTTTTCTGGACTCTTATCTCACTCCATTTTCACCAGGCTTTGACACCTGTCTTTTCTGATCTATAAAATCTGCAGTATCTAGTCCATCCTATCTATTCCTTATAACATGAGTAGTTGAGGGCTTTATAATCTATCATCTGTATTATAGTAATAATTCCTAAATAGTTGTGTTTTTTTTTGCCTTTTCAATTGATCTTGCATATGTGATCCACAGGGGCCATCTTAAAATATACTACTTCTCTAACTCAAAATCTTTACACATTTACTGAGTTTCATTCTCCTCTGTGTTCCAATAATCTCTCTAGGCTAAAGAGAAATACAACATACAAACCCAAGATCTCTAAAGATTCTTGGAACCTCTTCTTCAAACTTTGTGTCAGGAAGTTCATACGAAGGGCAGAGGAAGCCATAAAGAAAAGTGAAGATCTTCAGGAAGTCTTTAACAGAAGGAGCTTGTAGAGATTTCATGGATACACTATATGCATAACCGTTTTCTGAAAGAAACTACAATAATTTTTATGAAATGTCAAATGTTTCACAATAGGAAAATTATTGAAAAGTACTTAAAGAGAACACTCATAGTTTACAATATTAAAGAATATAAAATACCTCACAGAGCTGTCGAATACATTGCTGAATAAATGCTTTGTCATTAAGTGGTCTTGGGTCCTTGATTTTTTCAGAAGTGGAAAATATACCAAACTGACTATTCCGGGATCCAGGTCCACTAGTTCTGCAAACAAAATCAGTCACAATTATTTCCTTCTGTGATGAAGCCTAAATTATCTCAAGGCGACCTTACGTATTTATTCATTTGGCTGTGCTGGGTCTTAGTTGCAGCATGTAGGATCTAATTCCCTGACCCGGGATGGAACCTGCATCGGCCACCTGCATTGAAGTCTTAGCCCCTGGATCACCAGAGAAGTCCCATGATTTTATATTTTAACATCAGCATCAAACATTAAAAATTCAAGTCTTCAGTTTTTATTTAAACAGATTTCTCTCTATTCAAAGCAGAGAGAAAAAGGGCAAATAAGGAGGATTAAAGTATAAAATGACGTGGGAAGAAATACTCTTCTGATGGTTTGCATCACTAACATACATTTATCCTCTAAAAATATGTGTTCTGAGTCCAGCAGGTTCTCTGCACCAAGCATTTTCCAGGTCTCTTCAACAACCCAGATCCTTTCAACACCTTATTCACCCCTGCATGACTGCTCCTTTACTTCCAATCTCTTTATTTGCCATTATTTATTGTGAGAAAATTACCTTTGAGATGTTGAAATAGACTGTGTGTGCTTTCATGAATGTTATTGTCATGTGATATTATGTATCTGATTGTGATTTACCATAAATATATGTGTTACTACTTTTTAGTCATTAATAGCTATAGCATATATGCTCCATTCTAAGTGCCATCCCCCCAGACAAAACTTCATTTATTTAAACCTTTATAATAATTCCTTTCGCTAATCTTTGCGGCCCAACTTACCTAACTATTGCAGTTTATTATACTTGGAACAGTACTTTTCTTTATTGGACAGGCTCTACAAAGCTGAGTTTCAGCGAACATTGCTCTAATATCTCATCTCTGTTCATCAAAAGAGTTTCTCCCTGCAAGTTTGCTTGCCGCTTTCAAATTCTCTTCTGTCCAAGCTCTCAAATCTCAAAGTTCTTTAGCTTGGGCCCTCTTTCACTGCTGCTGCTGCTGCTAAGTCGCTTTAGTTGTGTTCGACTCTCTGCGACCCCATAGACAGCAGCCCACCAGGCTCCCCCATCCCTGATATTCTCAGGGCAAGAACACTGGAGTGGGTTGCCATTTCCTTCTCCAATGCATGAAAGTGAAAAGTGAAGTCGCTCAGTCGTGCCCGA
>SJYW01001913.1:125782-302118 GCA_006410735.1 Raphicerus campestris | reverse complement strand
CTGGGGACTTCCCCTTGGTGGTCTGGTGGCTGAGACCTCCTGCTTCCAGCGCAGGGGGCCCGGGTTCCCTCCCTTCAGGGAACTAGATCCCCAATCCTGAAACCAAGACCCAGCGTAGCCAAAGAAAGGAAGATGAGAAGGCCGACAGCCAGACAGCTGGGGCTCGAACCATGGGGCCCCCACGACAGATGAGTGAGGCTGAGACTGGACTGTTGGATGTAACTCATGGCGAGATGGGGCGGGACACAGGAGGGAGCCTGGCGGCCCCGAGGTGGAGAGTCCTAAGGAAGCAGCTGAATCACTCACTCTTCCCTCTGTGCGCACCTACCTGCCACCTGGAGCCGGTCCAGTGCTGGTCACAGCAGAAGGGATAACGCCAGGTGGGCAGCAGAGACGGGGAGACGGGAGTCAGCAACCCAGACCCCTAAGTTCCCAACTGGGGCTGACCTGGTCAGAGGTGAAGCTGCTGCAGTGGGGGTCCCAGTTCCCCATCTCCCACTGGGGGCCTCACTCCCTGGGCCTTGGCCTTCCAGCCCCTCCAGGCCCCTTCCATGTCCCCTGCTCCCCCCAGGGTTGAATCTGAAGCCTCCAGAGGGGCCCGCCTAGAGGGCTGCCGCTCAGTTGCCCTGAGGAAGCCAGGCATGGACCAGGGTTCCCTGAAGGCCCAGGTCAAGACCAGAAAATGAAGGTGAGAGGCTCATCGTGCCCAAACGGGAGTGCACTGGGCATCGGGGTTTGTTGGCTCCACCGCACAGAAATGGATGCTGTGGCTCGGGGGGCTGGCCCACTCACTGACCAGCATGAAGTCCTGCAGGCATCCTAGGGATGGTGCGGCGGCGAGAGTGAAGTTGACAGACGCACAGCCCATGTCCCATCCCCAAGAGCAGCAAGAGGAAGGGCCACGGCTGTGGGGGCCAGTCAGGACCTGGGGCGGCTGGGCGGTCTGGGCAATGTCCAGGTGGGCAACGCTGGGTGTGTCTGGGCAAGCAGGGGCTCTGCTGTGTGACCTTGGTGCTCAGAACGTCTCCACACCTCGCTCCCTGTCACCCAGGGGGCCAAAGCCCCAGTGTTTCCGCCGACCCACACCCCAGCTGCTCCTCCCCGCTTTGGGCACCTCTGAGCAGTCCCAGTAAGTGCCCAGCAGGCCACCGGATATGGCCATAGTGCTTCTCCTCATTGCCCTGACCCTTATCAGACACCACTCATTTTAAAGAAAAAATAATATTTATTTGCAATATAAACAAAGTCCCGTTGCTGGTTCGGGAATATATATATATATGTGTGTGTGTGTGTGTATGTGTGTGTGTGTGTGTGTACGGTCACAAATCTTCCTTCATAAGATCATAAAGCAAAACTGGCCACCCTTGTTGGCATACCCTCATTTACACAAATCTGACGCATTTTTCTGGGTTTTTCTTTTCAAAGGTAAAAAAGAGAGAGAAAGAGAACCATGTACACAGCATGGAAGCTTCTTGTCAATTTCTCAACTGTGGCAAGATTTTCACCTGCTGCCTTGAAGAATCCCTGAAAACCAGCCCTGTGAGGTAAGATGCATTGGGGCAGGGTTTCCGTGGCCTCGTTCACACGCCGAGTGTTGGCTCGCTCAGGGACCCCGGCCCTCCCCGGGGCCCTCACGCAGCTCCACCATCTGGGAAAACGGAGCTTGGAGAAGGAACAAAACTGGGGGAGGATACCGGAACCCGTGGTTCTGTTCTGCGGACAGCGGGCTTGGGTGGCGGGATGGACAGGCCTCACACCCCTTTCCCTGTCCGCCCTTGCTGCCCCACCCCCCAACCCCCCCGGGACTGAAATGGATGTGAGTTTCTTAATCCAAGGCATGGGCAAAGCATGCACAGGGCCGGCTTCCATGGGTTGAGGGGCTGAGCGTGGCGGCTGGAGCCCAAGCAACTACCAGGGTGGGGGAGGAGACCTGGGAGGCGGGGCTGCGCCCTCCACCTAAACTTCCCCAGCCACTGGGCCTGCACCCTCAGCTAGAGAGAGAGAGAGAGAGAGAGACAGAAGTAGTGGGTACGGATAAAAAGGGCCTGGGGCCCTCCTCAGGGCTGAGCCCAGAGGGTTAATGCTACTGCTTGGCAGTCCCCTGTGGCCTCCTCTTCTGCCTGGGGTGGTCTGCAGCGACCACCAGAGGGCAAGTCGGTGGGCAGAGAAGGCAAAGGTCACCCGTCCAGCCCCCCACTCACAGCGGTCATCACAGGCGAATGCAGCGCCAGGTTGGGCTCTGCGAAGCAGGAGATGCAGCCAGGCCTGGGAGACCCCTGCCGGGAGGAGTGAACCACCCCTTTAAGGGCCGCTGCAGAAACCGAGGCTTCACACATGTGCAAAATGCATTTGGTCAAGATCAACGTGGGGTTTGTCTTTTCCATTAAAACAGAAACAAAAACTCAAGAATTGCTTTTTGGAATAGGAAGAAAAACAAACCGATAACACCTCTCTCTCTCTCTCTCTCACTGGATCAAGAAAGGGATGAAATACTGGTTTATACAATCCACTGTTGCATATAGCCTGAAAATAACACTTTCCATTACAAAAAGGAACAACCAAGCAGAGCTTCGACACGCTCTCTGCTGCAGGGAGCTTGGGTTTACCTGCCAAAAGTAAAAAGTAAACTCAGGTCCGTGGATATGTCTTTTAAAAAAACAGCCAAACTGGCTGAGCCGTCAGCAGAAAGGAGTGTCCTGGGACAAGGAGAGGCCCCGAGGGACTCCCAAAGCCATGTGCCTGATCGCCTCGGGCCCCTCCGGAAAGTCCTGCCGGTGGAGGCCTGGCTGTGGGACGCTGAGGGGAGCTCACCTCTGGGCACAGGTGATGTCTGGGTTCCTTGGGCCAGAGGCAGCAGGCCGGGGCCCTCCCGGCGGGCCCTGTGGGAGGCCCCGTGCCCCGGCCTCACGTGGACTCGAGCGTGTTGAGTGGGAACAGGCTGTGGCTGGTGGGTGTGGAGAAGTAGAGCTGCTCGCCGGGGGTGTGGTTGTCGCACGGGCTGCTCAGCCCCAGCGTCCGCTCGAAGTCCAGCAGCTGCCCCATAAAGTTGAAGTTGGGTGAGATGTTGGACTTTTTCCTCTTGACAAAGTCGTAGGCGTCGTTGAGCGACAGGTTCATCTTCTGCATCAGGTAGGCCACTGTGACAGTCACCGAGCGGCTGATGCCCGCCAGGCAGTGCACCAGGACCCCGCACTTCTTGGAGCGGGCCTCGTCTGCAATACATGGGCATGGGTCAGGCTGGTGCCTCCTCCAGGGAGCTCCCGCGGGGCGGGCACAGAGAGGAGCACGGCAAGGGACTGATGCCGCCCAACTCTCGAGGGACTTGGTGAAGTCCCAGGCGGGTGGGACAGCAACTTGGGGTCAAGGTCGAGAGCATGACCGTGGCGGGGATCCGCCACAGTTCCAGCTGACATGCCTGCACCTCGGTTTCTGCTCTGTCGGACGGACCTGCTTACTCACAGGGCCCTTAGAGAGAGCTGAGCCAAGGGAGGGCTCCATGAGCCCTGTGCCTGCTGCCAGTCTTCCCGCTGCTGAACTGTGTGCTACGTGTGACGTGCCGAGGAGTCACCTGCGTCCTCTCGGGTAATCTGCAGCATGGCTACCAAGGTTATCTTGTAAATGAGACAGGCAGACACACGCAGTGACAAGGCCACACAAGGGTTCCTGCTAACATGCAGCACTCACCCCTGCTAGCCCACCTCCTGGGGCAGCTCCAGGGGTGCCCCGAGAGCCTCCTTGGGCCATGGGCATCATGGAGGTCCTTCCACAAGGGACCAGCGGGCGCGCTCAGCTCTGGACTGGGCCCAGCCAGTCCCCGGGGGCCTGAGTCCTGCTCCTGAATAGATGGGGGACCAGGGCCACGCCTAGTTTCACCAGTGGATCTTAAGTGGGGCCCACCCAGCCCACTTCCTTGACTATTCCCTGGCCCGTGTGCCAGTGACACCTCCCAGCACAGCCACTCAAGTTCTGTCAGCTCTGCCCGCACCCTCCCCAGAGTGGCGCCAGGCTCCTGACACACAGTCGGAGTCCACATGCTGGCTGAACCGCTGACCAGCTCAGTCCTATGCTCTCCCCACCAGACCCGAGGGCGGCTGCACTGCTGTGCCATGGCCGTGCTGGGGACAGAGATGAACGAGAGGCAGCCCTGGGGCCCGCGGGGTTCCCGCCTGAGCCCCGGGAGCCGGGCCCACTCCTGCAAGAGGTGCGGAGGTTCGCAGACCGCTCCCCGGGGGCACGCACTGTCTCGGGCCTGGCACGACTTCCCTTTCCCCAACCCCACATGAAGATTCCCAGGGCCGAACATGCAGTAGGTGCTTCATCCAGACTGGGGGCAAGACCAGCAGGGGAAGAGACAGACGCCACAGATTCATGTGGAACACGTTGTCTGACCTTGGAATTTGGGGCAGGATAAGGGGGGTGGTGGAGAAAAGCCTCCAGTGGTGGTGATACACCAAGATAATGGGGAAGCCTGGTCCCCAAACCCAGGTGATCCCAAGTAAAACCACTTCCTGCTGGCTTTATTTTTAGCTCTTTAAGGGGTGTGGCTGGGTCTTGGGGAGGCTGATGCTTCATCCCCTCTCCACCGCCCCCCCATCCCCAAGTCCTGTGGGATCTTTGAGCCTCACTTCCTTTTCTTGTGACACAGGGAGCATGGTTCCCCCCACCTCTATATCCTGTTCTATCCCCTTCCTCTGATGTAAAGGGGCCTTCAAGGGGGATAAAAGCACCTACAAATCAGGCTCAGCCCTGGAAAGTTGTGCGGCACCCCCTTCACCCCACACCTCACTGGGGAGACCACGAGTGCTGAGGTGGCACCCATACCCTCTTGGACACGTCCTCGGGGCAGAACGGGGAAGCTCCGGATAGCCCCTGACACAACCCCTCCCCCGCCCCAGCTTCCTTCCTTCCTCCCAGCCAGGCACCTAGTTTTGGTTCCCAGTAAGCGGATGAGGCGGGGAAGCCTCCCACTTCCTGTTATTAAAGCTAGCCTGGCCCAGCTGACACCAAAACGCCCTCCACTGGACACGGCCGCCAGCGGGAAAACGCTGCCCGGAGGCTCGGCAGAACACTGGTCACCAGCCTCAGAGATTACATTCACCCTCTGGTCCCGTATCCCTTTCCTGAATCCCGGGGATGGCCGAGCCAGGGACGGTGACCTGCCGACTGATAGCTTCCAGCTGGCCGAGAGGAAGCGGGCAAGGAGGTCAGAGATAAGGAGCCCGAGTCAGCCGAGGCTGCGGATGCAGGGGCTCGGAGGGCGCAGAGCCAGATGGCAGAGCACGCTGATGTGGGGGAGGCCTTCCCCTGCCTCCCCTCGCTGCCGGACACCAAGCCAGCCCCACAGGCTGCCGGGAACGTCTGAGGCCACCCTGGGGCTCTCTGGGTCAGAATGTCCCAAGAGCTGCCAGGTCAGGGGGGCCTCTGGCTCCAGACGACTCTTCAGCCCCCTCAGGTGCACAGTAGAGCCCAAAGGCACCGTGACAGCCTGTCCTCAAGAAACACGTGCTAAGGTGTGACGCAGGGCAAGTGAGACCGTGGGAGGTCTGAGCTCCAAAACAGCACAGCCAGAAAACCCAAGGTGTCTGGACAGCACAGTCCACGCTGCTCCAGCAGCTGTGGAGAGACCGCAGGTCGGGGGCCCGCTCCGGCCCCAAGGGCCTCGGTGACTCACAGTGGGCCCCACTACACCCATTGGCACAGGCTGGCACACGCAGGGCTCCACACAAGCCTCGACAGGCCCAGAGGTACCCAAGCCAGGCACGGGCGACACCCAGAGCCCCACACATCTCGACACGCACGCCTGCCCCCCTGCCTGAGCGCAGGAGCTCTTACCAATGAAGCTGATAGCCTCGGGGAAGAACTGGGAGAGGTTCTGGCTCCAGTGGTCAGAGATGGGGATCTGCTTGTAGGTGAACTCGCCCCCGTGCTCAAAGGCGTTGGGCAGGTTGGGCGTGACGTTGAGGATATACTTGATGCCGTACTTGCCGAGCACGTCCAGGTTGGTGGAGTCCTTGGCGCAGCCGAGGTAGAGGTAGGGCAAGATCTGAACGGGGAAGGCCGGCTGGCTGGATGGCGCGGGGCTGCCATCTGACTCGGTGGCGCTGCTGGGCAGCTCTCGGTCTGACTCCCCGTCCGAGCAGTCAGAGCTGATGCGCAGCCCCCCAAGGCCCAGCACCGCGGCGGGCGGGGAGCCACTGGGCGAGGACGCGCCGTCCACGGTGGTCTCGCAGTGCTCCGAGTATTCTGTCTGGAACTTGTTGAAACCACCTGTGGCCCCAGGGGCGGGTAGGGGTGGACAGGGCCCGCGTGAGGCCAACAGTGACACTGGCCAGTGTCCCCAAACTGGGCTCCCCACAGCAAGGGCCTGCCACGAGCAACGGGCAACACAGGCAGTGCAGAGTATTTACACATGTATCCTCTCTCCTGCTTTCTCATCTGTCCTGTGGCCCACTTTACAGATGGAGAAACTGAGACCCCAAGTGGTAAAGTAACATGCCTGAGCACCATACCCTAACCCACTAACCCATACCCTAACCCTCAGGGCCCCAGCCACACCACTGACTTTAGGGCACTTGAGGACAGAATCCAGCCCATGCCTCTTCCACAGCTTTCCTGCATCAGGCACCCATGGGTGCTCAGTAATTGCTAAGTAGTAAAGGAAAGCAAACAACCCCATCTGAGGCCAATACCTCTGGGTTTGCAAACCCTCTTACAGAAGAGATCACAGGCCAGAGCTGCATCTGGGTCAGCTTGAGACAGAGGGCCTGGGCCTCGACTGGGAATCCGGCGCTTGCCCCCACTCCCCACCACTGCCAGGGAGGATAGCAAAGGTATCAGCGGGTTCTGTCCCCCAGCAGAAGCAAGTTCATAAAAGGGGTCCTGGCTCCTCTTCTCCATAACCCACCTTAGAACTCAAGGTACCTCCAGCTCTGGCCTTGGACCCACAGAAGGGGAGGCTGCTGGGGGCTTTACAGGGACAAGAAATGGGGAGCCTGCTGCAGCTAAGCATGGGCCCTGCGCCCGAGGGTGCCGCAGGCCTCCCCTCCCCTCCCGTCTGCCCGCCTGCTGCCAGCAAGAGGCCATTTTGGAATGTTAATTGGAAACACCGGCTGCAGTCACTTGCCTCCCAGGGCTGCCTCCCCCTTCCACCTCTGGGGTGGCCGGCTAAGGACTTGGGGGTCTCAGAAAACCACAGCTGGGGCAAGGGACACTCCTTACAGCCCTGCCCCAAGCACTTGCAAGAGGTGGTGCTTCCCCAGTGACAAGCCCCACATGGGGATACCTGGAGTCCCCCAAACTCTCCCTCTGCCCTGGCAGGGGTGAGGGTGGTGATTAAAGGCTCCTGTCCTAACTCTGGCCTTCCAGGGACACCCATTCCACCTGGAGGAGCTGAATTGGTGCCCAGGAGGGCACCCTCCCTCCTTTGCCGGGCTCCAGGGGAACCTGGGAGCTACCACGGCCCCAACAATGGGGAAAAAAGGAAAGCCCAAGTAGGGAAAAGTTTGTTCAGACCACTCAGATCATGCCCGGAAAGGGATGTAGAAGGGGCTCCTGTACCACCCTACAACCGCACAGCTTGGGCCGGGAGCCCTGGAGGGGAGGATGTGAGCGGTGGAGACGTGGCGCCGGCTGGACAGGCCGGGCACGGGGAGAGAAAGCCGCCTCCGTCGGGGGCATCTGGGAGCCTCGGGAGCGCCCCAATTCCAGACTGGGTCTCGCTGCCGCCCTTACCTTGGANGGGCTGCCATCTGACTCGGTGGCGCTGCTGGGCAGCTCTCGGTCTGACTCCCCGTCCGAGCAGTCAGAGCTGATGCGCAGCCCCCCAAGGCCCAGCACCGCGGCGGGCGGGGAGCCACTGGGCGAGGACGCGCCGTCCACGGTGGTCTCGCAGTGCTCCGAGTATTCTGTCTGGAACTTGTTGAAACCACCTGTGGCCCCAGGGGCGGGTAGGGGTGGACAGGGCCCGCGTGAGGCCAACAGTGACACTGGCCAGTGTCCCCAAACTGGGCTCCCCACAGCAAGGGCCTGCCACGAGCAACGGGCAACACAGGCAGTGCAGAGTATTTACACATGTATCCTCTCTCCTGCTTTCTCATCTGTCCTGTGGCCCACTTTACAGATGGAGAAACTGAGACCCCAAGTGGTAAAGTAACATGCCTGAGCACCATACCCTAACCCACTAACCCATACCCTAACCCTCAGGGCCCCAGCCACACCACTGACTTTAGGGCACTTGAGGACAGAATCCAGCCCATGCCTCTTCCACAGCTTTCCTGCATCAGGCACCCATGGGTGCTCAGTAATTGCTAAGTAGTAAAGGAAAGCAAACAACCCCATCTCAGGCCAATACCTCTGGGTTTGCAAACCCTCTTACAGAAGAGATCACAGGCCAGAGCTGCATCTGGGTCAGCTTGAGACAGAGGGCCTGGGCCTCGACTGGGAATCCGGCGCTTGCCCCCACTCCCCACCACTGCCAGGGAGGATAGCGAAGGTATCAGCGGGTTCTGTCCCCCAGCAGAAGCAAGTTCATAAAAGGGGTCCTGGCTCCTCTTCTCCATAACCCACCTTAGAACTCAAGGTACCTCCAGCTCTGGCCTTGGACCCACAGAAGGGGAGGCTGCTGGGGGCTTTACAGGGACAAGAAATGGGGAGCCTGCTGCAGCTAAGCATGGGCCCTGCGCCCGAGGGTGCCGCAGGCCTCCCCTCCCCTCCCGTCTGCCCGCCTGCTGCCAGCAAGAGGCCATTTTGGAATGTTAATTGGAAACACCGGCTGCAGTCACTTGCCTCCCAGGGCTGCCTCCCCCTTCCACCTCTGGGGTGGCCGGCTAAGGACTTGGGGGTCTCAGAAAACCACAGCTGGGGCAAGGGACACTCCTTACAGCCCTGCCCCAAGCACTTGCAAGAGGTGGTGCTTCCCCAGTGACAAGCCCCACATGGGGATACCTGGAGTCCCCCAAACTCTCCCTCTGCCCTGGCAGGGGTGAGGGTGGTGATTAAAGGCTCCTGTCCTAACTCTGGCCTTCCAGGGACACCCATTCCACCTGGAGGAGCTGAATTGGTGCCCAGGAGGGCACCCTCCCTCCTTTGCCGGGCTCCAGGGGAACCTGGGAGCTACCACGGCCCCAACAATGGGGAAAAAAGGAAAGCCCAAGTAGGGAAAAGTTTGTTCAGACCACTCAGATCATGCCCGGAAAGGGATGTAGAAGGGGCTCCTGTACCACCCTACAACCGCACAGCTTGGGCCGGGAGCCCTGGAGGGGAGGATGTGAGCGGTGGAGACGTGGCGCCGGCTGGACAGGCCGGGCACGGGGAGAGAAAGCCGCCTCCGTCGGGGGCATCTGGGAGCCTCGGGAGCGCCCCAATTCCAGACTGGGTCTCGCTGCCGCTCTTACCTTGGAGGTAGTAGGCCTGGCAGCCGTCGTCGCGCAGCTTTTGCAGGAGAAGGCCAAGCACCGAGGCGGGAGCGCCGGGCTCTGGCTGCCATTCGGCTGTGGCCTCGTCGTAGAGCAGCACGGTGGCCGCCTTGCAGCGCGTAGCGAAACGCTCCTTGTCGGCGTGGTTGGGGATGATGGAGCGAATGGGCAGGTTGCCTTTGCGGAGGCGGCGCAGCATGAGGCCCGGGATGGCCAGGTTGATGGCCGTCTCAATGTGTGACGACTCGAAGAGCTCGTGCGGCCGGCAGTCAAGCAGCAGCAAGGACGCGCCGCCGCGCGCCTCCAGCTCCTCCTGCAGCCACTCGGCGCTCTTGCAGGGCATGGCCCCTGCGCCCGCCGCCGCGCCTGACCCGGTGCCGGCGCCAGATCCAGATCCCGCACCGGGCTCCGACCCCGCACCGGTGTCCCCAGCCGCTGACGCCCCCGAGGCCGACATGTGCGCCCGCACTGGGGGGCCGCGGAGCTGGTTTTTCATGGGGAGCGCGGGCGGCCCGGGGCCGGGCCGGGCAGCCCTGCCCTGGGACGGCGCCCCGGCAGCGCGGGCCCCAGCCGCGTCTCCGGGCGCCCGCCTCCCGCCGAGCCGCTCGCCCGCCGCCCCGGCCTCCCGGCCTCCGTCCCGCCCGGCCCTCCGCGCGCTCCGCGGCCTGACAGCCCCAATTAAACAGCGTCTCAGGCGGCCGCGCGCCCAGGCGTCCTCGAGGGGGCGGGGCCGCGCCGCGGCTCCCGAGCTTAAAGGCGCCGCGGTTCCGCCGCTCCTCCCCACGGGGTCTGCGGGCACGCGAGCGGTCCCCTAAGCCCGGAGACCAGCCCCTTGGCCTTCGCTCGGCCTCAGCGCTGCCGCCCAGAACCCACTACAACTCTCCTAGGGGCCCGACCAAGACACTCTTGGGTCCCTATCCCAGAGCTCCCAGTTCTGTGCCTGTCCCAAGAGCTGTCCTCGGGGGACCCGCTCCAGGGATCCTCTCCCCTACATTCCCGCAGTCTCCCGGGGATGGAGCGGAGGAAAGGGGCGATCAAGCTGAGCCGAAGTTCTGTCTACTCCACTAATTCATGAACAACTCCCAGCGAGTTCAGCAAACGGGAACTGAACACCTACTCCGTGCCATTCCCTGTGCGCCTAGGCTGTCACCGTTTCAGGCGGCTGCACAGTCCCAAAGAGGGCTCTGCGTTTGGAGACCTGAGGGGTCGTCTCACTCCGGCAGGTCCGAGGGGGAAAGCAGAACTAGGCAGCTGCGAAGGTAGGAAGGCCCACGGCCGTGCCCCCTCCGCGGGCTAGGTTGTATAAATCCCCAAAAGGACCGGCCCTGGGAAAAGGCAGCGGGACCTTTAAGAAAGCTTTACAAGAGGAGTGGTGACAGGCGCGGAGTGAAGCGCCACGTGACTTTTCCACCGGACCGGGGTAGGAGGGAGGGGCCCCCTCTGTAATCTCCTCTCCTCCCACCTTTCCTAGCTCACGAATCAACTTTAACGACAGGCGGGACGCACCACACAGAGCGCCAATCGCGGCCGAAGGAACGGGGCAGAGGGAAGGCGGGGTCCGCCAAAAATTCCACCCAGCGCGGGCTGGGCGGGGCCTCAGCGGCACGGGCTGCGGGTGGCAGGCGGGCTGGCTCAGCGGAGGAGGTGAATGGAGCCGCAGGTAGCCCTGGAACAAAGCGGCTCCACTAGCGCGGCGCGCGTGCGCGGGGCCTGCGGCGCTTTCCCTACGGAGTCAGGGCTGCCTGCGCTGGGGAGGGGGTCCCTGGCTGATACTGCAGTCCGTCCGGTCCGCGCCCCGCCCGGCGGAGTGCGCCCACCTCCTTGGGGCTTACCCCCTCCCACTCTGCCCGAGGCTGGGCGGCTCCCCGCCACCCTGTCTCTACATCCAGGAGGGAATCAGGGTCAGAGATGAATGGCGGCGGTGCCTGAGATTTGCCAGAGTGCGTGCCTCTGGAACCTGCAGGATTTGAGCTTTCTGACCAGGTAGAGGAGCGGCCCTGCAGCATTCCCCGCTACCCACCTCCCCACTAACGCCCTTTTGTCCTCGCGGAGGAGAGTCTACCAGAAGGTTTCATCCCAACTGCAGGGCTGTGTCGCAGAGGAGCAGGGATCTCTTCCACGGTTACACTTCCGGGAGACCAGAGTATTGCAGTCATAGATGGTCCTAGCATCCCGGATCCTAGGCCCAGGGAGGTGATAGGAAAAGCAGGTCTCTGGCCTCCCACGCAGACTTCTAGGGTTGCTGGGCAGCGCCTTCTTGCCTGGGGATCCGGAACGCGTGGAAAGGGCCCGCCTAGTCTGAGGGGCTCAGATGCCCACTCTGCTCTGCTGCTTGCGGATAAGTTGTGATGGTTCTCACCTCTCTGGGCGTCAGGTCTCCCCATGTGGGAGGGTGATGGGCCCGACAGTACCCAACGGTCCATCCCGTCTGTCAGCCCATGAAGGCGGGAGTCCAGGTGGTGGTCGGCAGGGATGGAGACAGCACTCAAATTAAGAGTCCTGGGATTGACTCCTCTGCGCTTCCAATGAAGGGGCAACAGGTGCCATCCCTTTGTCATGAAACTAAGATCCCACATGCTGGGCTGTGCAGCCAAGTAATAGACAAAAAAGCGGTCTGAGCAGACACACACGGGAGAGGACCTCCTCGGCAATGAGCACTCCTCAGTGGGCTTGTTGGGGGTCTGCTGGAGTGTGGACTACAGCAGTGTTCTCATTAGTGGGGGCCCAACAAAGAGACGCCTCTCTGTGCCCCTTCCAGAAGGAAAGAGCCCCACCCTCTCACAGTTAGCTTGTGATGGCTCCCTATTCTCCCTCCCACTCTGGACTCCTCTCAGGGACAGCCACCCTGGAGGAGAGGCCTGTGAGGACGCTTGGAACTGGGAAGCCTTCCTGGGGGTGGGGGCCGCCTCCTATAGTACAGGACAGCATTTGGGGAGGGAGGTACAGTGGAAGCAAATCAGCCTGACCACCCTGGCTGGAGAAGAGCCCAAAGCCTTGGTTCCTGAGTGGAAGCCCTGCCTCCAGCCATGAACAGCTGGGCACAGTGCACACAGTGGTCCCAGCAGGGCTGCCCCTGAGTGTTGGGGGAAGGGGCGGTGGACAACACAGAACCCTCTGATGCACATAACACGGCTCAGAGCCTGACAGGAACTTGCTTAGGGCCCAGCAGACGCCAGAGCTGGCCCTGCCCAGGGCCTTGCACTACAACTGTGAGCCTCTCAGGGATCCTGGAAGAGGGGACTGGGTGGCCTGGGATCAAAGGCATTCCTCTTCAGGAATGTGGCCTTTCCCGCCCTTCCAGGTTCAGATCCTTCCTCACCTGCAGCCCCTGGAAGAGGTGCCACACTCACTAGGGTCTCTTTGAAGGGCAGGGTGGGTCCCTGGCATTGAGGGGGTAGCTGTGGGTGGGTGTGCCGTTGTCTGCGGAACGCACCCCTCCCACACACCTCAGGCCTTTGCACACACTTTCCTCAGCCTGGACAGTTTTTGCACTCACTCTTTGCCCATCTTCTAGAAGAATATCCCAGCTTCTAGATTCTCGAGGCCAGGTGATCCCAGGACCCTGCCCCCATCTTTGCTCTGGACTCTATCACACTCATAGTCACAGCCCTACCCACCCCGCCCCGCCCCGTCCTCACATACAAAGGGAGACATACAACTCTCCCTTTGTATGTCCAGTGGTCTGTCTCCCTTCCCAAGCCCACTCCTCCTGTCACCTGTCTCATCCTCATCCCTTAGTTGCCAGGCCTGAACCCCATAGACACATAGAGCCATCCGCCCTGTCCACACATTCAGCCCCAGAACCACATGGTGGAGGGGCCTTCAGTTTAGTCACTCAGTCATGTCAGACTCTTTGCGACCCCATGAATTGCAGCACACCAGGCCTCCCTGTCCATCACCAAATCTCAGAGTTCAGACTCNCCATCTTTATTCCAGCTTGTGCTTCATCCAGCCCAGCATTTTTGCATGATGTATTCTGCATATAAGTTAAACAAACAGGGTGATGATATACAGCCTTGACATGTTCCTTTCCCTATATGGAACCAGTCTGTTGTTACATGTATGATTCTAACTGTTTCTTCTTGGCCTGCATACAGATTTCTCAGGATATAGGGAAGGTGGTCTGGTATTCCCATCTCTTGAAGAATTTTTCACAGTTTGTTGTGATCCATACAGTCAAAGGCTTTGGTGCAGTCAGCAAAGCAGAAGTAGATTCTTTTTGGGAACTCTTTTGTTTTTTGGATGATCCAGTGGATGTTGGCAACTTGATCTCAGATTCCTCTGCCTTTTCTAAATCCAGCTTGAACATCATGAATTTCACTGTTCATGTACTGTTTAAGACTGGCTCGGAGATTTTGAGTATTTGCTAGCATGTGAGATGAATGAAATTGTGTGGTTGTTTGAGCATTCTTTGGCATTGCCTTTCTTGCAGATTGGAATGAAAACTGACCTTTTCCAGTCTTGTGGCCACTGCTGAGTTTTTCAAATTTGCTGGCATATTGAGTGCAGCACTTCCACAGCATCATCTTTTAGGATGTGAAATAGCTCCACTGGAATTCCATCACCTCTACTAGCTTTGTTTGTAGTGATTCTTCCTAAGGTCCACTTGACTTGGGATTCCAGAATGTCTGGCTCTAGATGAGTGATCACACCGTCGTGGTTATCTGGGTCATGAAGATGTTTTTTGTATAGTTACAGTACACATAGATGCCCTTACTATATTCACGCAGCCAGACTTAAATGACAGATGGCAAAGCCTGTTCTTACTGAACACTGAAATGTCTTTCAAGAGAAGAGCTGTCTCCCAAAATAGAGCGCTCTGGAACATTATTACTTCCTCACAAGCAGGCTCCCATGCCATTATCCAAATAATGTTGTGTGTTTATACCTGATTAATCTGCTAGTGTGTCACCTTTATTAAATCATACGAGGCATAGAGGAGTTAGTCAATCAGTGTTTTTGGACCATGAGGCTCTCAGTTGAAAATTGTGTTACTTATATGAGAAATTATTTTAATCTGCATTTTCCCTTGAATGTGCCTAGATTTTAGCTGGGGCATATGCCTCCAGTGCAGCCAGATATTGGCCAAATGAGTCACCTCCAGGATAGTGAACCTTGCTAACCTCTTGGGGCACACTGAAAAAGAAGGCAGGTAAGATCGCAAGAACTGGCAGGTCGAAAGCAGTAGTGTATCAGACAAGGTTGTTGAGAGGAGCTGACTGCTGGTGGATGCACCAGCTGGACTTGGGCCATCAGAGATGCCTCATTCTCTTTCCTATTCTTGAAATACATTTTCTGCTTTCGATTTCCATCACCGTCAAAGCCCACTGGGATCCTCAACCTGTTGGATCAGATTTCCCACAAGCACTGCTGCACCTGACACCTGGACTTGGCAGACCTTACACAGAAGTGCTGCTCACAGTACCTCCAATCTGGATGGCTGTGGCAGCCTGTGTGTGGAGCCTTTGCCAAGCTGCTATGCCCAGCACTTCTTTCTGAGGTCCTGAGAACTACAAGACATTGGGAGAACTATACCAGAGCCATGTGGAAAGCCTGTGCCCAAGCACACAACCTCCCATGCATCCATTCTTTTATAAAAACCAAACTTTTCCCTTGCTTCTGAAGTGATCTCAGTCTGGTTCTTTTGTCTTCCATGGTATGTGGACCCTTGCTGTGGGCCAACTCCAGAGGGTGGGTAACATTGCTACCTGTATGCTCAGCCACTTTGGAGTCTGTGACACCTTGGGCTAGAACCCAGCAGGCTCCTCTGTCGACGGAATTTTCCAGGCAGTTCTCTTCAGGAGTTCCTTCTCCACGAGATCTTTCTGACCCAGGGGTCAAACCTGCTTCTCCTACATTGGCAGGCAGATTCTTTACCACTGAGCTACCTGGGAAGCCCTAATATTTCTGTAGTGAGATCCATTTTCATAGATGTGGCCTTGAGAGAACAATGTGTTGCTGAGACCATCTGGACAGTATACACAAGTGAATCCAGTTNGTAGTGATCTCAGTCTGGTTCTTTTTTCTTCCATGGTATGTGGACCCTTGCTGTGGGCCAACTCCAGAGGGTGAGTAACATTGCTACCTGTATGCTCAGCCACTTTGGAGTCTGTGACACCTTGGACTAGAACCCAGCAGGCTCCTCTGTCGACGGAATTTTCCAGGCAGTTCTCTTCAGGAGTTCCTTCTCCAGGAGATCTTTCTGACCCAGGGGTCAAACCTGCTTCTCCTACATTGGCAGGCAGATTCTTTACCACTGAGCTACCTGGGAAGCCCTAATATTTCTGTAGTGAGATCCATTTTCATAGATGTGGCCTTGAGAGAACAATGTGTTGCTGAGACCATCTGGACAGTATACACAAGTGAATCCAGTTATGGGATCTACATAAACCAATATTCCAGTGGCTGTGGAAATCTACTCATCTTGCTGCCACTCAAGACAAGTCAAGTACATTCCTATGCTTATGAAAGCTGCCAACCGCCAAGCTGGACTTTCAGTCCTTTTGCTTCAGTCTGTCCATGTCTTCCTTGTCTGGGGAGGGGCAAGCAGTTTCAGATTTCACCCAGGAAATTCCCCGAGATTTAGAACCTACAAGGAATGGGTAGTTTAAGAGATGACAAAAATTCTCTTTGAAGTACAAAAATTCACCATAAACACTTCCTATCAAATAGTCATTAACTATGATCTATAAGCAACAACCTCCCCTCCCAAATACCTTTTAATTGTATTTTAATACCGGCACTATAATTTCTTTTTGAACAGTTTGATTTGCAATTTGGTGTTTCTGGAAGTGGTCTTTGGGATGGAGTTTGAGATTCCAGATGTATTGAATATACATATACAATATATATAAGATATACTGAATATACTTACACAATATTTAAGACATAGAAATCTGTGAAAGAAATGAAGAGGCAAGCTTGGGCAGCGGAAAGAGTAAAGCAGACTAGACACACTTAGAACAAACCAGCAGGGGCCTCTGTCGAAATTTCACTTGTCAGAATGCTGGCATCAGGCTGAACTGTTTCAATTTAATACTCACCTTACTTGGTAAGCAGTTGAGGATGTTAACTGGAGGGTGTTATATACAATTCACATCAGGGTGTTACTTACACTCCACATCAGGCTCTGTCTTTATGGAGGATCTGGGCCACATCATATCTATCCCAGTGTACCCCTTGCACCATAGGGTCAATTCCATGTATACTCAGACAGCAGCTCTGTCTTACATATCCACATCCTAGGATTTCCTATTCAGAGCCCAGTTCATGGCATAACTGACTGGCTTTAGTGAGCATTCCACCTTGTTTGTTGTTGGACAGTCAATCACATGGTNCATGTATACTCAGACAGCAGCTCTGTCTTACATATCCACATCCTAGGATTTCCTATTCAGAGCCCAGTTCATGGCATAACTGACTGGCTTTAGTGAGCATTCCACCTTGTTTGTTGTTGGACAGTCAATCACATGGTCTGTTATGTCCTAGACTTGGTCTTTGTTTTTTTCTGTCCTGTCATGCAGATGATAAGAGCATCTTTGTAGGCCGTCAGGCAGTCCTCTGGCTTTCATACTTGGTTTTCTTTCTTTCTTTTCTTTTTTTTGGCCTGTTACCTCTGCTGCTTGTTATCTTTCCAAATGGTGAATGAATGGTCCTTAGCCGTATCTATCCCTTCCTGTCAACTTTACATCTCTGAGTTCTTGCTAAGTTGCAAGGTCTGATCTTTACCTGTGCTCACATATTCCCTATTTCCCTAGGATAGTCACCACTGGTAAAGCGTTAACTTCCATCTTGTTGAGGAGTTTTCCTGTCTTAACAGCAGTGATGGAGTCCTCATTACCTGCTGGTTGCTGGACTACAGCATCCAGCTGTAGTCATCTAACCCTCAAAACTCCATCAAATGGCCTATTTCAGAGATCCCATTTCTGGGTTCCCCAGGAGCTGAGATAGAGCTGGGGTGCAAAGTGTTTATTAAGGAACAACTTCCATGAAAGGAAAAGGAGGAGGCAAAACTTGACCTTGAAAGAGCTGAATTACAGTGTGGGCCCCATACAACCCTAGCCCGCGTGGCAAGGAGCTCTAGAGTAATGCCCGTCAGATCACTACATCAGGCCCAAATCCCTGGGACTTTATACCCTCACCTGGCTCTGCAGTACATATGAGCTCAAAATGCTATTTATTCTGAAACTGGGACAGACCCAGAAAGAACTAAGAGCTGAAGGCTACTTTCTGAATATGCCATAGCTTAACAGCAAGTTCATTCTTGGAACTGTGCCTCTAGGCAGCACATATCTGTGTCTTCCACAGAACTCTTTGTTGGTCAATAAATAAATGCATTTGTATAAATATAGATCGATCTTTTGATTTTTAATATTTATCATTTCAATTTTTGAAAATTCAACTTGTCTTTACCATCGTAATCAGCTGCCTTCTTTTCCAAACCTTCTTCAGTCTCTTAATCTANATTCTGTCGTTTTTGAAGTTGCATCCAAATACTACATTTTGGACTCTGTTGACCATGATGGCTACTCTATTTCTTCTGAGGGATTCCTGCCCGCAGTAATAGATATAATGGTCATCTGAGTTAAATTCACCCATTCCAGTCTATTTTAGTTCACTGATTCCTAGAATGTCGACGTTCACCCTTGTCATCTCTTGTTTGACCACTTTCAATTTGCCTTGGAAGCACTTCAGTATTCTTGCCATGAACAGTATAAAAATGTCACAACAAAGACCCCGACAAAATTTTGGCAGAGCCAAATTAAAACACCACAAAATAAAAACATTCCCCAGAACCACTAGGCCAGGCCAAGAACTCAGGCTGGGGAGTGGCTGGATTCCTCAGGCCATGAACTCTATTGGGACACGGAGCACCCATAGAGAAAGANAGCCAAATTAAAACACCACAAAATAAAAACATTCCCCAGAACCACTAGGCCAGGCCAAGAACTCAGGCTGGGGAGTGGCTGGATTCCTCAGGCCATGAACTCTATTGGGACACGGAGCACCCATAGAGGAAGAGCTGGAACCCTCAGATCTGGGGTGCTGCTGTGGACCTGGCTGGCTCCTGGAGGTGCTCAGCCTTTCCATCTAAAGGGGGGTGGTGGTGGAATACATTTGTTTACTACTCCAACTCTCAGGGATGCGGGACAGCCGGGTGGGTGCTACCCTGGATTGTCAGAGGGAAGGGCTGCTTTGGCCTAAGGCGCTCCCAACCAGCCCCATGCATGGCGGGCAGCAGGCACGGGAGGAGTGGAGACTGGCCGCCTGAGCAAGGGGCCTAGCTGTAATGCTGACTCCACCAGCCGCCTCCCAACTCCGGGCCTGCTTCCTCCTCTCAACAATGGGGTCCATTCAGAATACCATGTGAGGCAGGAGAAGCGCTTAGGAAGGGTCTTGCCCAGGGCCGAGTGCGTGTTTCCCTGGCTCAGCCCTCTTGTGCCTGGACAGTGGGGAGAGGGCCCTGGGGGTGGCAGCGGCGCCTGTGGGAAGGGCTCGGGCCTGGGGCTGGTACCCAGCTGTGCTGTGGAGTGCGGGCAGCAGGGACTCGGTGGAGAGGCTGTGGCGCCAGCAGGAAGGGTGACAGGAGACCAACTCTCCTGAACCTGGAGTGGGCAGCTGCCTGAGCTGAGGCTGATGTGGGTGGGGAAGGCCCTGTCCCCAGCCTCATGCCTCGGTGCCCACAGCGGCCCGCTGGGCTCCCATGGGGGAGGGCAGGGAGGGACTGGGCATCACGCCTGGCCCTCCCTCCAAGTCTCAGCCACACTGGCCCCCGCACACCCTTGCTTAGCTGCGGCTGCCATTCAGTCCCCGCCCTTTGCTCAGTCTGGGCAGACAGCAGCCCCTGCTCTGACCCTAGGGGAGCCTTTCCTAGCAGGGCGCTTTGATCATGCCTCCTCAGGGCTCTGCCTGTAGAGCTGTCCAAAGCAGGATTCACAGAATGCTAGTCTCACCAAGCGAACCTGGAGCAAGAGGCTCACGTGGTCAGATGTCTGACTGAGAAACACTCTGAATTCTGACCCTGGCTGCAGAGCATCAGGGTGTGTTACAGGCTCTGAGAAGTCCTGCAGGCTTAATCTTGGCCATATGGACCACAGCATCCATTTTTTTGCATAACCTTCACTCCCAGCCCACGGCACTGCCCTCAGCCTGTCCTTCAGGAGAGAAAATGGCTTTTGCTGCCCAGCAGCTGCTCAGACCACTCTCTCTTCCCTGCATATCCCTTCCCATCTTCGGATGAGAGGCTGAAGGCCAGTAAGAGCTGCTCAAAACCCCACGTTCTCCCCGTGATCTGCCCCAGGTGCTCTGAGGTCTGCTTTTCACCAGCAGGTCCAGTGCCGCAGTGGGACCGGAAGTCATCCCGGCTCCTGGGGAGGCCAGGATGATTAAATGGGCGCTGGACAGAGCCGAGCCAGATGCCTGGCCACACTTCCCCCAGCCAGTGCTGCTCCTGTGGTTTCCAGCTCAAGGCTGCACAGGGAGGCTGCTCCTCTCAGCATGCGGGCTGTGGACAAGGGCCCCTCCCCAAGAGTTGTGTTACCAGCCCTGAGGGGCTTCTAATGAGTTCCACATGCAAGTGAGGGCCTCTGAGAGGAAATGGGAAGGGGCTGGGGAGGGGGAGAGGGGCCTGAGAGGGGATTGGAACCATGTGTTTGGAGGAGGGGGACAGGGAGGGAGAGCAGAGGCCAAAGGAGGGAAGACTATCCTCACAAGAACTACTGCCCTCCTCAAACAAGGTGACTGCCAGGCTCCCTGCCCTGCAGGAGGGCCCAGGCCAGCAGTCTGCGGGGGTGGAGTGGGGGAGGGTGGCAGCGGCAGGGGAGACACATTAGAGGGGCCACTGCTCTCCTTCAGGCAGAAAAAGCCCCAAATCCCTGACCCTCTGGACTGGGGTTCTGAGCCATTAAGAGCAGGATAGAACCAGGTAGGTGGCAGAGGCCATGGGGGTGTGAAGAAGCCCCTCCATAGCTGGCCAGCAGCAAGATGCTCATTCAGATCCAGCCCAGCTACCCTGACCCCACCAGAGAGCCCTGGTGCAGCGAGGCCACTGACCTGTCCGCTCTGTCCTCTAGGCTCAGGGGTGGGCAAGGAGGCCTGACATGTGGGTTGGCTGCTGCTCCTGCCCTCCTTGTCCAGTGGGGGCCATGCCTGGGCACTCAGATTGGCCTGGGGGCTAGAAGCCTCATAGGAAAAGGCTCTGTAGGATCCATGTTGGCACGTGGAGCGGGGTGTCTAATGAGAGACCCATGGCGGTTAAGGAGCAGACGGGAGGGCCGGGGTACAGTGGGTCTCCCTCCCAGGAGCACTGGTTGAGCCCCAGGTTTCCAGCGGGCCAACCAGGGCCAGGCCTGCAGTAGGTCTTGTAGCCAGCTAGCTGGCCCACAGCAGTGGATGACGGGGGCCCGGCCCTTTAGCTCCCACTTACAGCCACCTCCCCAGGCCACGCACTGGAGCCCTGCTGGGACAAAGCCTGTTCTTACAGCCTTGTGTGAATAGTCTCAGCACATCTTTCCAGCACCCCTACAGGCCTCTACTGTTCTTACCCCATGTTGTGGATGGGCAGACCAAGGCAGAGAGGTGAAGTCAAAGCTCTCCTGGCAGCAGAAGAGCAGGTGCAAAGGTCCTGGGGCCGGAATGCTCCTGGTGTGTCCGGAGCAGCCTGAGGGGTGGCTGGAGGGTGGTAGGAGACGAGGGTCGGGCAACAGGCAAGCTTGAGTAGGGCTTCCTGGTTGCTGTGAACTTTGTGGCCTGTACTTAAAGGAGGCTGGGGAACTGCTAGAAGGGGTTCAGCAGGGCTGGCATGAGCTAGCTTACAAGTTTTCTTTTATTATTTTTTAATCTTACGGCTTGGCTGACTCTGGCTGCTATGCTGAGTGGGCCAATGGCAGAAGCAGACCAGGCAGGAAAGGAGCAAGCCTCATCGCACCAGGTCTGGCTGCTCAGGGACACTTGCTCCAAGTGCTGTGCAGACTCTCACCTAACCTGCCTCAGACTAAGCTCCGGCCCCTCAAGAGGGGCCACCAGAGCTGAGGTTCCCCTAAACCAGAGGCAGTTGACTCAACAGAAGACCCTGGAAAGAAATATAGATGGCCAACAGACAAATGAAAAGATGTTCAATATTGCTGATTATTAGAGAAACACAAATCAAAACCACAATGAGATATCACCTCACAGCAGTCAGAATGGCCATCATCGAAAAGTCTGCAAACAATAAATTCTGGAAAGGGTGTGGAGACAAGGAAATTCGCCTACACTGTTGGTGGGAATGGGTAGCCATTATGGAACAGTATGGAAGTTCCTCAGAAAACTAAGAATTACCATATGATCCAGCAATCCCTCTCTGGGCCTATATCCAGAAAAAACTGTGGTAATTCAAAAAGATACATACAAACCTTTGTTTGGGCTTCCCAGGTGGCTCAGTGGCACAGAATCCACCTGCAGTGCAGGAAATGCAGTTTCGACCTCTCAGTCAGGAAGAAGAAGGAAATGGCAACCTACTCCAGTATTCTTGCCTGGAGAATTCCATGGACAGAGGAGCCTGGCGGCTACAGTCCATGGCATTGCACAGAGTTGGACATAACTCAGCAACTAAACAAACACCACCACCACCACCCGTGTTCACAGCAGCACTATTCACAATAGCCAGGACATGGAAACAGCCTAAATGTTCATCAACAGATGAATGGGTAGAGGTGCGGTACACACATTCCGGGGGCTACTACTCAGCCACAAAAAAGAACGAGAGACTTCCTTGGTGGTGCAACAGCTAACACTCTGTGTTCCCAATGCAGGGGGCCTGGTTCGATCCCTGGTTGGAGAACTAGATCCTGCATGCTGCAACTAGAAGACCCTGCATGCCACAAGGAAGACCTGCTGCAGCCAAATAATTAATAGAGAAGAACGAGATGATGCTGTATGCAGCGACATGGACGCAACTAGAGATTATCATACTATGTGAATAAGTCAGAGAAAGACAAATACCACGTGACGTCACTTCTGTGTGGAATCTACAATATGACGAACTGATCTATCAAACAGAACCATGGACATACAGAACCAAGCGGTGGTTGCCAAGGGGGAAGGGGCTAGGGGAGAACTGGAATGGGAGGCTGGGGGTTAGCAGATATAAGCTTTTATGTATAGAACGGATAAACAACCATGTCTTACTGTAGCACAGAGAATTATATTCACTATCCCTTGATAAACCACAATGGAAAAAAAGAATATAACTGAATCACTTTGCTATACAGCAGAAATTAACATTATAAATCAACTATACTTCATTAAGAAAATATTAGAACTGGGAAAAAAAATAAGGAGACTTTGGGATATGTTTCAAAGGGCATGGGCATCCTTGTGGGAACCTCACAAACGGCCCTATTCCTAAGCACACCCCAGCTGAGGGCGAACTGGACCCACCCTCAGGACCAAGGCTACCCTGGGAGCAAAGGCTGACTTCACACTTGGGGCCAAGAAGCCCCACTGCAGCAGCCCAGACTTGGGACAGCCCCGGCCTCCACGGCAGGAAGCACTTTCTGTTTCCAGTTAACAGGCACATGTGAGGTGCTGCCTGGACAGTCCGGGAAGACTAATTATGTTGCTTCTCCTGCTCCAAGTCCCGGAGGCTTCTAGCAGAGACAATCCAGGAGCAGCTGTCATGGAGAACGATTCTGGGAGCTGAGCTGAGGTGAGGGTGGGTGCTGGCCCTGTGGAACACAATCAGCACTCCCAGCCCCACCTTGGGCGTGAGGGTATGTCCTTGGGTGACTCTAGCTGGGGTCAGTTTGAGGGGCTCAGAGCAGAGGTGGGTGGGGCATCATAGGAGCTTCTGGGGGAGCTGGATGGTTCCAGAGAGACCTGCCAGGTCAAGGGGCGTCACTGGGCGGAGCCTAGCTGGGCAAAGGCAGGGGCAGGGCAGAGGTCTGGAGAAGAGGCCAGCTAAGCAGAGCATCTGCAGGGCACTGGTGCCCTCGGCCAGGCCTGAGACCAGGAGAACAAGATGGATTGGGTGAACGTGGGCCCCAGGTGCCTGGGGACAGCCACGGCTCCATAGTCGGTCTCCACTCCAGAGCTGAGGCCAGGTGCCTAGTGGGAGGAGGCCGGAGGCCAGGAGCTGACGTCAGTGTGTGCGGCTGAGTGACACCATGAGCCCACTGGCTCCTCCAGGCCCGGCCTCTGCACACTGAGCACCCGAGAGAGTCAGAGCCCCGCTTTCAGAAGCAAGTGCTTGTGCCTGCAAGAGCAGCTTTGGACTGAGAAACGGAAGCTGCAGGACAGGACTTCTGCTCCTGCCCAGGGCCCTTATCTAGTGGTGCGCAGGTTTCTCATGGCTGGTAGGAGAGACGGGGGCAGGGGTCGAGGTTCCCGTCATAGCAGCACGCCCAGGCAGAGGGGGTTCAAGGTGGCCATGCTTCAGGTGAGGCCATGCTCAGCCTTGCTCTATAAATAGGTTCTTGGAAGTGTTTCCACGCAGCAGCTCCCAGCCGGAGGAGGGGCTGGCACAGAAAGCTTCCNGGGGCTACTACTCAGCCACAAAAAAGAACGAGAGACTTCCTTGGTGGTGCAACAGCTAACACTCTGTGTTCCCAATGCAGGGGGCCTGGTTCGATCCCTGGTTGGAGAACTAGATCCTGCATGCTGCAACTAGAAGACCCTGCATGCCACAAGGAAGACCTGCTGCAGCCAAATAATTAATAGAGAAGAACGAGATGATGCTGTATGCAGCGACATGGACGCAACTAGAGATTATCATACTATGTGAATAAGTCAGAGAAAGACAAATACCACGTGACGTCACTTCTGTGTGGAATCTACAATATGACGAACTGATCTATCAAACAGAACCATGGACATACAGAACCAAGCGGTGGTTGCCAAGGGGGAAGGGGCTAGGGGAGAACTGGAGTGGGAGGCTGGGGGTTAGCAGATATAAGCTTTTATGTATAGAACGGATAAACAACCATGTCTTACTGTAGCACAGAGAATTATATTCACTATCCCTTGATAAACCACAATGGAAAAAAAGAATATAACTGAATCACTTTGCTATACAGCAGAAATTAACATTATAAATCAACTATACTTCATTAAGAAAATATTAGAACTGGGAAAAAAAATAAGGAGACTTTGGGATATGTTTCAAAGGGCATGGGCATCCTTGTGGGAACCTCACAAACGGCCCTATTCCTAAGCACACCCCAGCTGAGGGCGAACTGGACCCACCCTCAGGACCAAGGCTACCCTGGGAGCAAAGGCTGACTTCACACTTGGGGCCAAGAAGCCCCACTGCAGCAGCCCAGACTTGGGACAGCCCCGGCCTCCACGGCAGGAAGCACTTTCTGTTTCCAGTTAACAGGCACATGTGAGGTGCTGCCTGGACAGTCCGGGAAGACTAATTATGTTGCTTCTCCTGCTCCAAGTCCCGGAGGCTTCTAGCAGAGACAATCCAGGAGCAGCTGTCATGGAGAACGATTCTGGGAGCTGAGCTGAGGTGAGGGTGGGTGCTGGCCCTGTGGAACACAATCAGCACTCCCAGCCCCACCTTGGGCGTGAGGGTATGTCCTTGGGTGACTCTAGCTGGGGTCAGTTTGAGGGGCTCAGAGCAGAGGTGGGTGGGGCATCATAGGAGCTTCTGGGGGAGCTGGATGGTTCCAGAGAGACCTGCCAGGTCAAGGGGCGTCACTGGGCGGAGCCTAGCTGGGCAAAGGCAGGGGCAGGGCAGAGGTCTGGAGGAGAGGCCAGCTAAGCAGAGCATCTGCAGGGCACTGGTGCCCTCGGCCAGGCCTGAGACCAGGAGAACAAGATGGATTGGGTGAACGTGGGCCCCAGGTGCCTGGGGACAGCCACGGCTCCATAGTCGGTCTCCACTCCAGAGCTGAGGCCAGGTGCCTAGTGGGAGGAGGCCGGAGGCCAGGAGCTGACGTCAGTGTGTGCGGCTGAGTGACACCATGAGCCCACTGGCTCCTCCAGGCCCGGCCTCTGCACACTGAGCACCCGAGAGAGTCAGAGCCCCGCTTTCAGAAGCAAGTGCTTGTGCCTGCAAGAGCAGCTTTGGACTGAGAAATGGAAGCTGCAGGACAGGACTTCTGCTCCTGCCCAGGGCCCTTATCTAGTGGTGCGCAGGTTTCTCATGGCTGGTAGGAGAGACGGGGGTAGGGGTCGAGGTTCCCGTCACAGCAGCACGCCCAGGCAGAGGGGGTTCAAGGTGGCCTCACCTGAAGTGAGGCCATGCTCAGCCTTGCTCTATAAATAGGTTCTTGGAAGTGTTTCCACGCAGCAGCTCCCAGCCGGAGGAGGGGCTGGCACAGAAAGCTTCCTAATGGCTTTGCCCCAGGCTGTCTGGCCTGGCTCCAGTCTCATCCTTGAACCTGGATGTGAGGGCCCCATGCGCTGGGCCTCTGGAGACTTCCCCAGAGTGACTGAGAGTGAGCCTAGGGTGCTAGGGTGACAGCTGGGGTGGGCTGGAGCCCACTCAACCATGGGACATGGCCTGGTGTCAGGGTGGTGACGCTCACAGGAAGTGAGCTCACGCCTTCAGCCTGCCACTGCTGCCTTGGCAACGTGGTTTGCTCCTTGGCAGCCTGGAACAGGGCAGGGTGGAGGGGATGCCTGGAGAAAACTCTGGGGCTGATGTCTGTGCCCCTTAAATGACCACACACCCATGAAGGCTGGAGCCATCAGGGGCTCATCTTGAGCAGATCATTTAGGAAGACGAGGTTAATGACAAAGAGCTGGGACAATGTGACTCACCACCCTGCATAGCGGGCTGGGTTTCCGGGATTCCCGGCAATCACAAACGCCCACCCCTAAGCCTGCGCTGGCCCTAGTGGCGGCCTTGGAGGGCCTGCCTTTTCGGGTGGGGGTGGGGTGGGGGCTGTCTGCCAACCCAGCTCCCTCACCACCACTGGGGATGCCCATGGCAGCGGTCACGGGGTCAAGAGACCAGAACTCTGGACACAGAGAACTTCAGAGCCAGCATGACTTTGGGATCATCAGACTCTGTCCTCCTGGACACAGGTCAAGTTCTGGGAGAGAGGTCTGAACCACCAGAAGTCTCTCTCCAGCCACACACTGAGCACACTTGCTCTGGGCACCTTCTGTGCCCAGTGGATCAGGAACTAGCTCACAAACCGCCTCCACAAGGTTACTGAACCTAAGGTCATGGAGCTAGCAGGGGGCTGAGTGGACTGTGGTGGTGAGTCAGGGGCCCTCGCCTGCCTGCTCTCAAGCAGCACACCCCTGTGGAGATCAGGAGACCAGGGACAAGGTTGCTGCTGGATATGACAATGGCAGTCTCCAGGACAGACTGGCTCATGCCCCTCAAGTCTCTGGAGGGACAAAGGTCCACAAGGACCCGTTGACACCCTGTCTGGGTTCCTGGGAGTGGTGCCTCAGGAATGAAGCGTGGTGGGCTTGCCACAGTCAGGGGTTGGACTCTGCTGCTGCTTTCTGGCTTGGTTTGGAGCCTGCCTGACCTGCCTCTCTCCTTCTCTGGCAGAAAGTACAGATCCATTCCCGGAATCTGGCAAAGGATAGGTAGGGGGCTGCAACTTAAATCAGAGATACTTCTTTCATTCCGCNGGGGCTACTACTCAGCCACAAAAAAGAACGAGAGACTTCCTTGGTGGTGCAACAGCTAACACTCTGTGTTCCCAATGCAGGGGGCCTGGTTCGATCCCTGGTTGGAGAACTAGATCCTGCATGCTGCAACTAGAAGACCCTGCATGCCACAAGGAAGACCTGCTGCAGCCAAATAATTAATAGAGAAGAACGAGATGATGCTGTATGCAGCGACATGGACGCAACTAGAGATTATCATACTATGTGAATAAGTCAGAGAAAGACAAATACCACGTGACGTCACTTCTGTGTGGAATCTACAATATGACGAACTGATCTATCAAACAGAACCATGGACATACAGAACCAAGCGGTGGTTGCCAAGGGGGAAGGGGCTAGGGGAGAACTGGAGTGGGAGGCTGGGGGTTAGCAGATATAAGCTTTTATGTATAGAACGGATAAACAACCATGTCTTACTGTAGCACAGAGAATTATATTCACTATCCCTTGATAAACCACAATGGAAAAAAAGAATATAACTGAATCACTTTGCTATACAGCAGAAATTAACATTATAAATCAACTATACTTCATTAAGAAAATATTAGAACTGGGAAAAAAAATAAGGAGACTTTGGGATATGTTTCAAAGGGCATGGGCATCCTTGTGGGAACCTCACAAACGGCCCTATTCCTAAGCACACCCCAGCTGAGGGCGAACTGGACCCACCCTCAGGACCAAGGCTACCCTGGGAGCAAAGGCTGACTTCACACTTGGGGCCAAGAAGCCCCACTGCAGCAGCCCAGACTTGGGACAGCCCCGGCCTCCACGGCAGGAAGCACTTTCTGTTTCCAGTTAACAGGCACATGTGAGGTGCTGCCTGGACAGTCCGGGAAGACTAATTATGTTGCTTCTCCTGCTCCAAGTCCCGGAGGCTTCTAGCAGAGACAATCCAGGAGCAGCTGTCATGGAGAACGATTCTGGGAGCTGAGCTGAGGTGAGGGTGGGTGCTGGCCCTGTGGAACACAATCAGCACTCCCAGCCCCACCTTGGGCGTGAGGGTATGTCCTTGGGTGACTCTAGCTGGGGTCAGTTTGAGGGGCTCAGAGCAGAGGTGGGTGGGGCATCATAGGAGCTTCTGGGGGAGCTGGATGGTTCCAGAGAGACCTGCCAGGTCAAGGGGCGTCACTGGGCGGAGCCTAGCTGGGCAAAGGCAGGGGCAGGGCAGAGGTCTGGAGAAGAGGCCAGCTAAGCAGAGCATCTGCAGGGCACTGGTGCCCTCGGCCAGGCCTGAGACCAGGAGAACAAGATGGATTGGGTGAACGTGGGCCCCAGGTGCCTGGGGACAGCCACGGCTCCATAGTCGGTCTCCACTCCAGAGCTGAGGCCAGGTGCCTAGTGGGAGGAGGCCGGAGGCCAGGAGCTGACGTCAGTGTGTGCGGCTGAGTGACACCATGAGCCCACTGGCTCCTCCAGGCCCGGCCTCTGCACACTGAGCACCCGAGAGAGTCAGAGCCCCGCTTTCAGAAGCAAGTGCTTGTGCCTGCAAGAGCAGCTTTGGACTGAGAAACGGAAGCTGCAGGACAGGACTTCTGCTCCTGCCCAGGGCCCTTATCTAGTGGTGCGCAGGTTTCTCATGGCTGGTAGGAGAGACGGGGGCAGGGGTCGAGGTTCCCGTCATAGCAGCACGCCCAGGCAGAGGGGGTTCAAGGTGGCCATGCTTCAAGTGAGGCCATGCTCAGCCTTGCTCTATAAATAGGTTCTTGGAAGTGTTTCCACGCAGCAGCTCCCAGCCGGAGGAGGGGCTGGCACAGAAAGCTTCCTAATGGCTTTGCCCCAGGCCGTCTGGCCTGGCTCCAGTCTCATCCTTGAACCTGGATGTGAGGGCCCCATGCGCTGGGCCTCTGGAGACTTCCCCAGAGTGACTGAGAGTGAGCCTAGGGTGCTAGGGTGACAGCTGGGGTGGGCTGGAGCCCACTCAACCATGGGACATGGCCTGGTGTCAGGGTGGTGACGCTCACAGGAAGTGAGCTCACGCCTTCAGCCTGCCACTGCTGCCTTGGCAACGTGGTTTGCTCCTTGGCAGCCTGGAACAGGGCAGGGTGGAGGGGATGCCTGGAGAAAACTCTGGGGCTGATGTCTGTGCCCCTTAAATGACCACACACCCATGAAGGCTGGAGCCATCAGGGGCTCATCTTGAGCAGATCATTTAGGAAGACGAGGTTAATGACAAAGAGCTGGGACAATGTGACTCACCACCCTGCATAGCGGGCTGGGTTTCCGGGATTCCCGGCAATCACAAACGCCCACCCCTAAGCCTGCGCTGGCCCTAGTGGCGGCCTTGGAGGGCCTGCCTTTTCGGGTGGGGGTGGGGTGGGGGCTGTCTGCCAACCCAGCTCCCTCACCACCACTGGGGATGCCCATGGCAGCGGTCACGGGGTCAAGAGACCAGAACTCTGGACACAGAGAACTTCAGAGCCAGCATGACTTTGGGATCATCAGACTCTGTCCTCCTGGACACAGGTCAAGTTCTGGGAGAGAGGTCTGAACCACCAGAAGTCTCTCTCCAGCCACACACTGAGCACACTTGCTCTGGGCACCTTCTGTGCCCAGTGGATCAGGAACTAGCTCACAAACCGCCTCCACAAGGTTACTGAACCTAAGGTCATGGAGCTAGCAGGGGGCTGAGTGGACTGTGGTGGTGAGTCAGGGGCCCTCGCCTGCCTGCTCTCAAGCAGCACACCCCTGTGGAGATCAGGAGACCAGGGACAAGGTTGCTGCTGGATATGACAATGGCAGTCTCCAGGACAGACTGGCTCATGCCCCTCAAGTCTCTGGAGGGACAAAGGTCCACAAGGACCCGTTGACACCCTGTCTGGGTTCCTGGGAGTGGTGCCTCAGGAATGAAGCGTGGTGGGCTTGCCACAGTCAGGGGTTGGACTCTGCTGCTGCTTTCTGGCTTGGTTTGGAGCCTGCCTGACCTGCCTCTCTCCTTCTCTGGCAGAAAGTACAGATCCATTCCCGGAATCTGGCAAAGGATAGGTAGGGGGCTGCAACTTAAATCAGAGATACTTCTTTCATTCCGCCTGGTAGGAAAATTAGAGCATGAAGGGATGAGGGTCAGGGGTTGGGATCTGCCATGAAGACGTACTTCCTAACAAAAGCCCCCTGGCCTAAAAACCTCTTCCTAGGCAAAAATAACCCCCTGCAGTTTGGTTTTCTGGAATCTCAGTTACCAAAATCCAAAATTAGGAGAGATGGCAGCTAAGCTGAGGCATTTACATTTCTAAAGGACCGCTTCTGAGCTTGGCAGCACAACTAGGGGACTGATAAGAGCCCCAGGCACAGGGGAGCTGCTGGGGTGGCCTAGCAGGGAGTGTCATTTAGGGAGGCAAGAAAGGCCGTCAGGGGCCCCCACCTGAGCCAAGTCACCTCACGTTCCCTGACACCAGCAGACGTGCCAGCCACCGGCACAGCCAGCACTGCCTCGTTGAGCCTTGCACTCTGCCTCAGCCTAGTCACTCACACTGACCCCCCAGTTTGGAGGCGGTAGGTCTCTGTGATGTTTCAAAGACAAAGACAGCTCTCCAAGAACCATTCTCCTCCCCTGTGCCAGGGCTGGCTGGTGACTCCCCAACAGGGCAGGTGAGGGTGGCAGGAAAGCCCTCAGGAGGCCCTGGTCCAACCCTCCCAGCAAAACCCTCCCATTCAGCCCGTGGGCACAGCTCTGTCCCCTTCCATCTGGGGAAGCCCAGGTCACGGCGATACTGTGCCACCAGACAAGCTATGTGCTCTCGGGGGGTGGGGGGTAAGCAACCCTCTCTAGACTTTACATCTGATAATGGTGGGGGGGGAAATAACACACTACAGCCTCCCAGGCCATTTCCCAAATCCTTAACAGACTCTCAAACCCATTTTTTCTCACTGAGGGATATTTCAGAGAAAAATTAAAAACTCGATCCTGGTATAAACTGAAGGCGTGATGGGCGGCAACCCTTCCTGGTCTGCAAGCAGAGCTGGACACACCTTGGAGACACGGCTCCTGTCCTGTTGTCCCCAGCAAGGGCCACGCTGGGTCTCTGGAGAGGACCTCGCATGGACTGACTACTTGAATCGCCACAGCCCCAACACCTGGGTGCTCCAGCCCCACCAAAAGGCTGCCCATGTCTCATCAGGGGCAGGGCAGCCAGCCTGGGAGGAACAGACAACCCTGGCCCACAAGCTGTGTCCCCCCTGAGCAAGCTGACTTGGGGCCGCTCGGACTTTCCCTAAAGGCCTCCACGGTGACCTCCCCGGTGGTCCAGTGGCCAAGACTCCATGATCCCAGTGTAGGAGGCCTAGTTCGATCCCTAGTTGGAGAACTAGATCCCCACGTGATGCAACTAAAAGTCTGAATACCACAACGAAAGACCCTACATGCAGCAACTAACACTGGGCACAGCCAAGTAAATATTAAATAGATAAACCATATCTCCTTAAAAAAAAAAAAAAGCCTTCGGAGACTGGGAACCATGACCTCCCAAGGCAGCTGAGGAGCTTACCTGACAGTTTAGAGCAGCAAGACTTCCAGGTTCTTCTACATACTAGCAGGGCCATGTGGAGGACTGCAGCAGGTTCCTGAGGGCTCTGAAACGTCCTGAGTCATCAGCCTCTTGCCCATCTAGCAAGCTCCATCCTCCTAGAGGGACAGGTGGGCCAGGGAGCATGGGCCTGTCGAGTGCCTACCTGGTGGGATGGTCACCACTGCTACCTGACACAAGACCCTGAGGCTCAGAGGTCACATCACCATGTGGAGGTCACACAGCTCCACCAAAGGCAGAGCCCTGAGGCCTGACTCCAGACTGAAGCTCTCTCCCCACCCAGGTGGCACAGCAGCTTCCCCAGACTCGTCGTTCACCAGGACTCAACAGAGGCTGCTTCTTGTCAGCCTCAGCTCAGGCATTCAGCCTCTGCTCCCACCTGGAACCTGCAGAGGCTGGGAACCTCACTAGCCACCTGGTACTGACAGTTCCTGGGACTCTACCACCACCTGCTCCCCTAGGCCCCTGGGCAGGGCAGCTATGTTGGAGGATAAATACCTCCCTGGCTGGCTGGGTCCCAAGAGGCTGAATGCAGAGATATGGATGACACCCAGACATATGGGGAACACTTGCCTGGCTTTCCTGCACAGATGCAAGGAAGCAGCCTATGGAACCCTCATGAGCAAGGGGACAAGTAGGTGCCTGAAGCCTCCAGGTCCCAGCTGAAGCAGCCGGCCGCGCCAGGCTGTCCTTGCTCCTAAAGACCCCGAACAGTGGTAAGCAAGGTGTGCAGGGCTCTGGAGGTGATGCTGGCAGGGCCCCTCCCCAGATGTCATTTTGTTCTCCCTTTATGAACCCTGGGGATGGAGGGGACTAATTAGGTCTCACTCAGAACAAGCCATTCCAGTGACGAGCTCCATCAAGTTCATTTTAATGTTCAGGTTTCTTTGCCCTCATGGATGCAGAGGAAGAAGCACCCAGGCCCCAGGAAACACGTGGGACAGAAATCAAGGACATTGCAAAGCCACCATCCCCTCCAGAAGCTTGTTCCTGGATAAACTGGACAGACGGACTCACTTTCAGCCTTTTGTCAGATTTAAAGGAAACTATTGGCTCATCCAACCAACAAGTGGTCCGCCTCTGCTCTGGGATTCAGGACAAAGCCAGTCACATGGCAGGAAGGTCAGTAAGGGATGAGTGAAAAGCAGGGCGGCTTGAGGCTCACGCCTCCAGAGGAGAGCTCCAGCTCAGGGCTCCTTAAGACTCCAAGGTAACAAACATCAATGTGAAGCAGCTCCCTCACAGTAAACTAGGCCTATCACCTGTGCACATGTGGGCCTGGCCTATGGGGCCTCCCATCACCAGGTGGAATCTCTGGGTGCAGACAGTTGGGTGGAGGGCACCGGTGCACAGCCCCTGGGCTCTGGGGTAGATGTGGTTCCCAGGGCTGAATCTTAATTTATTTACCCACGTGTCCAGTACAGTCCCTGACCTGCCACCCCCCCAAATTGACCCAGCTCTTGATTCCCGCTCCCCTGATCACGGTGTTGCTCTCTGCATGATTAGCTGCTGGTTCTCCAGACACTGCTTCAGCTTGTCTTCTGTCAGCGTCAGCCGCTGCTCCAAGATGGAGACCGTCTGCAAAATAAATGGTCAGGCTCAGGATGGAGGGGCCCTGGGCTGCCCCCAGCCAGGCCTGCTCAGCTGCCCCGGAACAAACACCGTCTTCTCCCACCCAGGCTCCTGCTTGGCGCCCTGTCCCTGGGTCTTCATGTCTGCCCCTGCTGGTGTGGGAAAGTGGTTCTCTGGTGTGTGTGGGCAGCGGAAAGGCACAGTGAGGGGCAGCAGGCCTCGTGGGCTGACATTTAGACTGAGTTAGAGCAGCAGCACTTGCTCATCTGGGCCAGGCTCTGTGCTTTCAGAGACCATCAACCGTCTCTATCCCGAAGATGAGGAAACTGCACCACAAATGAAGGGACTCCACCTGGGCCCTGCCCAGGCCTTTTATCTTTACAGCTGGAGGGGCTTCCCAGGCTTGGAGGTGAGAACCCTGAGCCCAGGAGGGCCACTGCCCGTCCGAGTCCACCGGGGACCGCTGCAGGTATGTGCTATCTGGGGCTGAGGCCCTAATGCCATTTCTGAGTCCATTTTCTCCGCTGTAACAGGAATGGTAATGCCAAGCTCGCAGCAGTCCTGGAGACTGTGAGGTGGCAGCATGGTGCCCAGCACGCGCCAGCCTGGCCCACCTGGCCACGGCGACAGTGCTCATCATGTTGGNAACAGGAACGGTAATGCCAAGCTCGCAGCAGTCCTGGAGACTGTGAGGTGGCAGCATGGTGCCCAGCACGCGCCAGCCTGGCCCACCTGGCCACGGCGACAGTGCTCATCATGTTGGCCTCCCCTGCACACCCAGCATGATGGCTGCTCTGCCGACCTGGCCCCCAGGCAAGGCTGCAAAACCTGGCCCCTCCTCTGCCTTTGGACAGAGCGTTGGCAGAGAGGCAGGAGTGTCCAGGCCCACGCAGGCTCCGGGCGAGTCCACCAGGAATGAAGCTGGCTTGGTTCCTTGCCTGGTAGCCTACAGGCATTAGAAAGGCTCAGATTAAGAAGCAAGACTTTCTCTTAATTTCACCCATTTGTGGGCTTTCCCAAGAGGTTTTGCCACCTTCCCTGAGGCTCCATGGAGGCTCTGGGCCTTGGCCCAGTAGAAAGGAAACTTTCCTTTCACATATTTAATAAAACATTGAAACATTTGGGGAGGGAGTTTCCCCCTCTAAGGCTGCTATAAATTCTCGCAGCATCCCACACGGATATCAGCCACATGGAGGCTGCTCCTCCTGGCGGCTGGCCCCTTCTAAACAAGCTGGTTGGGTTGCAGGGGCTCTGAGCCCCAGGGCACAGGACAGAGCCTGAAAGGCTGCTGCCTGTGGAATACGAACTGGCACCCTGAGAGGCAGAGCTGAGCTGAAAGAGACGATCACATTCCCGTCTACTGGCCGGCCAGCCATGGAGGGGGTCTGCGGCTCGTAAAAGTGGCAGCAGAAATAGCCCCCGGCTGGCCCAGAGGAGCATTCCTGGAAGTTTCCACTGGCTGCTGCAAAACCCACACTGAGCCAAGCTCCAAAATCGTTCCTCATCCAGACTTTTTCCGATGGCCCTGGACTCCAGGCCGCAGTGGGGAGCCAGCCAGCTTGTCCTCCTCTGGCCAGCACTGCCCCCCAACACACATACACTTAAAAGAAATGTTTTTCCACAGGGACTGAATTTCCAAATGTGGAGGCAGTGGGTTTCGGGCCAATATCAATACCAGGGGTGCCACGCATTTCATGGGGCTAACTAAGTAGAGTGTTCCATGGCGGGGGGTGGGGGGGTATTACTCAAGCTCAGTAGAAATATGGTCATTAAATTTGATGACGTTAAACTTCTTTGGGGACGACCGAGGATGAGATGGCTGGATGGCATCACGGACTCGATGGACATGAGTCTGAGTGAACTCCGAGAGATGGTAATGAACAGGGAAGCCTGGTGTGCTGCGATTCATGGGGTCGCAAAGTCGGACACGACTGAGTGACTGAAGTGAAGTGAAACTTCTTTGAACAAAAAAGCATTATCTATTTCACCTCAAGACACCTAAATGGAAGGTGTTGGGAGGTCCTTCCTTTGGGAGCTATAAATGCCTGAGGGGGTGTTTCATACCATGTTATAGACAAACGGGCTGAAAAAAAAAAAGAGCCCACTGCTCTCAACTCTGCAGGTTCTCCCCTTCCCCCAGGCAAGCTTCTGGAAGAGCTGCATCATCTCTGGTCTCCACCCCCCACTCCTGGTGTGCCCAGCCTAATCTGCCAAGATGCTGGCTGGCAGCCACCAGGTGCTGATCAGGTCCACCAGACTCTTCCCAGTCATGTAGGATCCCACCAAACCCCTTCTGAGCCGGAGGAATGGCCGGTGAGAGAAGCACAGCTTTGGAATTCTGTTCATTAGAACAACCTCTGCTTCACAAATCTGTCTTAATAATCCTATCCCACTAGAGCATGGGACCTCATTTTCATGGGAAACGGTTATCCCTTCTGATAATGTGAAGCCCAGAAGCCCTGAATTCTGATTTGCTGATGCACCTTCCTTCCACCAGAGAGAGGGCTTCCCCAGTGGTGGAAAGGCTCCGATGGGGGCAGTCAAGCAGCAGAGGTCAGACATGCTCAGGGCTGGCAGCACACGCGGTAAGAAGCCAGGCAGGCCACCTGCAGGGAGCGAGCGGCCTGGCCTCCACTGTGCTCGCCGGCTGCTGGGGTCCATGTGAGGAGGCAGCAGTGACCCTCACAGGGACAGGCAAGATTCTGGGCCATGTCCTGTGCCGGGTTTGCACTGTGACCTTGACCTGTGGGCTCAGCATGCCTCCGTGAACACATGCTGCCTCGGCATCCAGGGCAGATCCCTGCCCTCAGTCCTGCGCGCCTGGGGCCATGCCAAACAGGCTGCTCACAGCTTACCCCACCCTCATGTCCTGGTCCAGCCCTGGGACTTTTCCTCCTGCCACCTGGTGTCCATATTCCCCAGGCCTGGAGACAAGGCCAGCCTGCTCTGGAACGTGAGGAGAAGCACTGGAAAGGCAAACACCTCTGCAGTCCCTCTGAGTCCATGCTCCCAGCCCAGTCACCTCACTTTCCTTTTATTCAAGGGTGAATGACCTGGTCCCAGCCTCTCACAAAGTCCCCAAGGGGGTGAAAGTCGGATGTTGTGGCAGGTCCCAAAGAAGGAAATGGTCCAGCTGGACGTGGTGTCATAGGATTAGCAACTTAATTTTAAGGAGGGCCAAGGGAAACTGGTGAAGGGGCCGAGAAGTCAAGGGTTCTGGGTCCTGGGCAGACTGGTCTGGGCAAAGTGTCTGGGAAAGACAGCCATCACTGAATTGGTGATCCAATGGCTAAGGCTCTGCACTCCCAGTACACAGGGCCTGGATTTGACCCCTGGTCAGGGATTAGATCCCACACGTTGCAACTAAGAGTTAGCATGCCACAACGAAAAGATCCTGCATGCAGTGATTAACAGCCAAATTAATACACAAATAAATGAACATTAAAAAGATAGCCATCAGCCAGGACTCTAGGGTCCAAATTCTTCCACAGAGACAGCCCTCATGTCTGTTGACCTTGGAGAAACCAGGCAGCTTCATCCACTCTCCCTGGTCCTGTGCCATCCAGACACGAGGCCCCGGAAGCCCAGACCTGAGGGAAGACCCAGGACTGGGCTCAGGGTGGGGGTGGGGCAACCCTGACTCTCTGCTGAGCTTGCTCTTTGTTGCTGTGCGGGCTACTCTCCCATTGCAGTGGCTGCTCCTGTTGCAGAAATAGGCTCCATGGCTTGCAGGCACATGGGCTTAGCTGCTTGGCTGCATGTGGGATCTTCCCGGACCAGGGACTGAACACGTGTTCCCCTGCATTGGCAGGCAGATTCTTTACCACTGAGCCACCAGGGAAGCCCCAACTTTTCCTGACACACACAGCTCCAGGGGTTCTTGGCAGCTGACATGGAGTGCTCACAATGTTCCAAGCACTCCAATATGACCCCTCAGGGTGGGAGCATTTTATCATCCCATATTTTTCCAAAGAGGAAACCAAGGCACAGTGATATTAACCTGCTGAAAGTCACACAGCATACAAATGACAAACCTGGACTGTGAACCCTGGTGGCCTGGCTTCAGAGTGAGGGCTAGCGTGCCAGGAATTGCGCACATGTGCTTTGTCCCCATGTTTAAGGAGAGCCCCAGCCTTCACTGTGGCAGTGCCTGAGGACTACCGGCCCTGGGCCCCAGCAGTCCTGATCGTCCCCTGCCCTGTGCCCAAGCTCAAGCTGCCTGAGGACACAGCCATGGATCTCTCTTTCCACCCAGTGGCAGCCACTTTCTGCCTAGGCCACTTGGTCTGGTGGCTCTGGATTAAATGAGCAGAAGCATCTGGAAGGGATACCCCCGACGGTCACTCACATCATCTGGCTACTCTCTGAGGCGGTTCCCAGGCCTCAAACACTTCCCATGGCCACGAAGCAGTCTCTTATCTAGCTAAACATTTAGGTTTGGAATTATCATGAAAGTCACAATCTCGAGCTATGAAAAGGCAATGCTGCTGCTGCTGCTGCTGCTCCTGCTAAGTTGCTTCAGTTGTGTCCGACTCTGTGCAACCCCATAGTTGGGAGCCCACCAGGCTCCCCCGTCCCTGGGGTTCTCCAGGCAAGAACACTGGAGTGGGTTACCATTTCCTTCTCCAATGCGTGAAAGTGAAACGTGAAAGGGAAGTTGCTCAGTTGTGTCCGACTCTGTGCGACCCCATAGACAGAAGCCCACCAGGCTCCTCCGTCCATGGGATTTCCCAGGCAAGAATACTGGAGTGGGGTGCCACTGCCTTCTCCGATGAAAAGGCAATAATATAGGGATATATCGACAAAAACCTTTTAATATGTATACAATGACAAGCGACCCTAACACCCTTATTTTAGATACTATCTCTCACTGGGGTGCTCTCCCTACAAGACAAGCAGTCAGACCCCAATTAAGTTGTGGGACTTGCCCAGGTCACCACTGGCACCTGACCCCTCACAAGACTGGGCTCCACATTAAATGAAGCACCTTCCTCCCTGAATCGGAGCAATAGGAAGCAGAATTCAAACTCCATGCCTGGACTGTATATCACTCTTTGCCCAACACTGTCTGCCTCCCAGGGCCACAGCCATAGGGGAACCAGAAGTTTCACTTTCAAAGTCACACCTGTCAGAGAATCACCTGGGGGCTTGTTCCAGAAACACCTTCTCCTGCTATTACCAACAATTTCCAGGAAGCCACAGCCCTTCTCTTAAGGAAAAGCATCCCCTTAGAAACACTCCTGTTTGCTGTTGAATGAATTCTATTGTTTCTCTAGACCAAGGGCTGACACACTCAGTCTGTGGACTGTTTTTATAAAAAAAGGTTTTACTGCCATGCCCACGTGCTTACATTTGTCCATGGCTGCCCCAAGGGCAGGTTGAGTGGTTGTGACAAACTCTATAGCCCACAGAGCCTAGAATATTGCCAACCCTTGCCGGAGACACTTTCTTCACTCACTCAGATCCTCTGGGGCATCACCCTGTGCTGGTCCCTGCCAGGTTCAGGTGACAATGGCCACAGCACACAGGATCAGTTGGCCCCACAGGATGCGCAGAGAGTTAGAGGTCAGTGCTAAGCAGCTGTCGGGACTGCAGTGTGTGCTGGGAGACTGCGGGGTGCTGCCTGGTCAGAACCAGGGGTGGTGGCCCTAGGAAGTGAGTGGGCTAAGACCGAGGGGGAGCTCACCAGGAGAGAGGGGCAGGAAGGCCCTGAGGTGGGAGGGAAGGCAAGAGGCAGGAGAGGGGCCTGGGAGGAGGCAGAAGATGGGGTCGGCCCTGCAGGCCATACCCAGCAGCTCCAGCTTCAGCCTCAGAGCAGCAGGAAGGGGCTGGGGGCCTGAGGCTTGGTGAGGCCCCTCTGGCTGCTCCATGGCGATGGTCTGGGAGTGGCTGTGATTAGGTATGATGGTGAGTTGGTCTGGAGGTGGTGGTAGGTGGGCTAAGGACAAACATGGACAGACTCAGAGCCACGAGGTATGACCCACCACCGCCTGGTGGTGAGTCAGATGGGGAGAGAGAGACGAGAACACAGGGTGAGAGCGGGCACGGGCTGAGGCCCCTCCGAAAGGGCCAGGCAGGCACGAGCAGCAGTGGAAGAAGCCTGGGCCAGCAGCAGGGTTATTTTGCATTTCTGAGATGATTCTCATTAATGGGGGTAGAGGGGGCCGGGGGAGACAGGAGAGGAAGAGGGCACGGAATCCACAAGCCCCTGGGTACTGGAGAGCAGAAGCCGGTGCAGTGCCGGGGGCTCTGGCCAAGGCACAGAGCCACGTCAGTGATGGCATTGAAAACCCCTGGAAAGCAGCCTGGCCCCTTCAGTGGGTGCCAACTGAAGGACCACCCAACCCAGGGACCCCATAGGAAGCAGGATGCTGGAGGCATTGGAGACCAAACCCAAGAGCACGGGAGAGGCCAGCTGGAGCCAATGGGTGGGGTTCCTGTCATGACCTGGTCAGAACCCGCTGAGGAAAACCCCCTGGGGGAGACTCAGCAAGGCTCAATCTTTTGAATCCTGATTTTCCTGCTGAGGGGGTAAGACATTGTGACCTGTCTCCTATGGGGGCAACAATGACAGGGTGAGACGCTTCTCTCGCTCACAGTTCAACAGTGAACTGTGATGCTTTATGAAACACCCTGAAGGGCCTTCTGAGTGTGATGTAAAAATAACCAATTTTAAAGAGACAGGCTTTTTTTAGTCCCTTATGAATTATAGTGACGCCCAAAGGAGTTGCACCAAAATGCCAATCCTCGGTGCTAAGTCTGGCACCTGGGGCCCCAAACTCCAAGTGGGAGGGAATGCAACACAGGGGACATTCTGACAGCGTCACAGTTCCAAACCTTCCTGCTTCAGATGCCTCTTCTCTGCTGGCATCGAGTCACCAGGCGACTGCGCCCCCTCAGGGCACAAACTGCAGGGACAGAACCTGGGTGTGTGTATCTCCTCTGGCCTCCAAGGTAGCCAAGGGGAGCCTCAACCCTCACTCCTGCCATGGGGCCTCAGACATCTGCAACGCTGGGAGAAGTCAAAGCAGGTATGTGGGGCCTCTGCCCACGAGGGGCCGGGCAGCTGTACTCCCAGGGGCTCCGCTCCGGTCCAGGGGAGAGTTCTGCGGGCATCACANTGGCCCCACAGGATGCGCAGAGAGTTAGAGGTCAGTGCTAAGCAGCTGTCGGGACTGCAGTGTGTGCTGGGAGACTGCGGGGTGCTGCCTGGTCAGAACCAGGGGTGGTGGCCCTAGGAAGTGAGTGGGCTAAGACCGAGGGGGAGCTCACCAGGAGAGAGGGGCAGGAAGGCCCTGAGGTGGGAGGGAAGGCAAGAGGCAGGAGAGGGGCCTGGGAGGAGGCAGAAGATGGGGTCGGCCCTGCAGGCCATACCCAGCAGCTCCAGCTTCAGCCTCAGAGCAGCAGGAAGGGGCTGGGGGCCTGAGGCTTGGTGAGGCCCCTCTGGCTGCTCCATGGCGATGGTCTGGGAGTGGCTGTGATTAGGTATGATGGTGAGTTGGTCTGGAGGTGGTGGTAGGTGGGCTAAGGACAAACATGGACAGACTCAGAGCCACGAGGTATGACCCACCACCGCCTGGTGGTGAGTCAGATGGGGAGAGAGAGACGAGAACACAGGGTGAGAGCGGGCACGGGCTGAGGCCCCTCCGAAAGGGCCAGGCAGGCACGAGCAGCAGTGGAAGAAGCCTGGGCCAGCAGCAGGGTTATTTTGCATTTCTGAGATGATTCTCATTAATGGGGGTAGAGGGGGCCGGGGGAGACAGGAGAGGAAGAGGGCACGGAATCCACAAGCCCCTGGGTACTGGAGAGCAGAAGCCGGTGCAGTGCCGGGGGCTCTGGCCAAGGCACAGAGCCACGTCAGTGATGGCATTGAAAACCCCTGGAAAGCAGCCTGGCCCCTTCAGTGGGTGCCAACTGAAGGACCACCCAACCCAGGGACCCCATAGGAAGCAGGATGCTGGAGGCATTGGAGACCAAACCCAAGAGCACGGGAGAGGCCAGCTGGAGCCAATGGGTGGGGTTCCTGTCATGACCTGGTCAGAACCCGCTGAGGAAAACCCCCTGGGGGAGACTCAGCAAGGCTCAATCTTTTGAATCCTGATTTTCCTGCTGAGGGGGTAAGACATTGTGACCTGTCTCCTATGGGGGCAACAATGACAGGGTGAGACGCTTCTCTCGCTCACAGTTCAACAGTGAACTGTGATGCTTTATGAAACACCCTGAAGGGCCTTCTGAGTGTGATGTAAAAATAACCAATTTTAAAGAGACAGGCTTTTTTTAGTCCCTTATGAATTATAGTGACGCCCAAAGGAGTTGCACCAAAATGCCAATCCTCGGTGCTAAGTCTGGCACCTGGGGCCCCAAACTCCAAGTGGGAGGGAATGCAACACAGGGGACATTCTGACAGCGTCACAGTTCCAAACCTTCCTGCTTCAGATGCCTCTTCTCTGCTGGCATCGAGTCACCAGGCGACTGCGCCCCCTCAGGGCACAAACTGCAGGGACAGAACCTGGGTGTGTGTATCTCCTCTGGCCTCCAAGGTAGCCAAGGGGAGCCTCAACCCTCACTCCTGCCATGGGGCCTCAGACATCTGCAACGCTGGGAGAAGTCAAAGCAGGTATGTGGGGCCTCTGCCCACGAGGGGCCGGGCAGCTGTACTCCCAGGGGCTCCGCTCCGGTCCAGGGGAGAGTTCTGCGGGCATCACACGGGGGAGGCGAGAATCAGTGCTCCCTGGGAGAATAATCCTCCATCTTGGGAAGCTCTGGAACACAGCAGGACAGGTTCAAGTCACCTGCAGCCTCATGGAGCAGCACGGTCCTTTCAGGCACACACGCTCCCCTCGCCTGCCCACCGCCTGCCCACTTCCCAGGGCCCCACACCCTCATGGCGCAGCCTTAGCCCTGCCAACCTCCTTTTCCTCTCTGGCCTGGTTTCCTCAGGTGAGCTTGTCCTGCACTTTCCCTCAGCTCTCATTTCTGGCTCCTTCTTAAGCCTCTTTTCCCATCTCTCTTTTTACTTTTGTGTTTAGGGAGAACGCAAGAAGAGGTGTGTTGACCTGGCCCACAGGGACTGAGCTCTGCGTGGAGCCCAGCCCCCAACCTGGCTCACCTGCTCTGGGGCTATGACCCAGGCCAGCCCCCGTGGGAAGGAGAATACCAACTCTGACAGGAGGCCCCAAGGCCTCTGCGAGGAGACAGCGTGAGATGCACAGGGGCCAAGCGCCAGGTGCATTGGGGCAAGGTCCCAAGGCAGAGAACACAGCACTCTCGTGGCACTGCTAGGAGGCCGGAGTGGTTGGTTTGGAGTTACCGAACAGGAAAAAAGAGTGGTGGCCACAAGGTAAGTGGAGGAGGGACCCCAGGGCCCTGGAGGCCTCACGAGACTCAAATTCGAGCAGGTCCAGCCAGGGAGAATGGTGCTTCTGCGGCCAAGTTTCTAAGTGCTGGGTCCAGAGGGGACCCTAGGAGAAGAGGCTCAGCTTGGGAACTAACCACGGCTGTCTTAGTTTCACAACAGGCAGTGAAGCGGGGCTGAGTAAACTGGCACTTTAGAACACAGACCTAGCTGCACCCTCCAAGCCAGGTCCCTTCCAGCAGCTGCCACGCTGTCCACAGCCACCACTGCCACCATCCTGACTGACGACCTCTTGCACACTTCCTGTGTGCAAATGCAGCAGGAAAACTACTGGAACCCTAAGTTCTGCAAGGCCCGGAGGGGCCTCAGGACACCACGAGCCCTCCTGACATCATCAGGCACTCACACGCCCATCGGGGGCCATCCCCAGCGGTAAACAAGACGCTGGCTCCTGGAGGCTCCAGGCACTGTGGGGCTGGAGCACCAGTCCTATCTGGGCGGGCTGCTGGCACAGCTGCCACGACTGACAGTGAGCATCCCCTTGAAGGAGGGGAAAGAATGAGGATGACCAGCCAGCTGTCCTCTCTACGTTTTTCTCAGCTATTGGGCGAGTTCCTTACAAAGCTTCCCATGCGCAGGTGACTCACTGCAGGCTTCCCCGCCATCCTCCCCACTGCCATCCAGGTCGGGAACAGCCCTTCTTCCCGCAGCCCTCGACCTGCAGCCACGGCGCTTCCCCGTCCACACTCTGCTGTGAGCAGAGCCCCAGGGTGCTCGGGGACCCCTGTGGAGAGTGGTATTGGCTTCTATGGTTGAAAGGCCCTCCTGTGTCTCCCTGGAGCAGGGGAGACAGGTGGCTCAGAGGTGGACACTGTGGCTGAGCCCACAGACGACAGAGTAAGAGAGCTGACATTCAGCCACGTGTCCCCTCCAGTGCACTACCCCATGGCAAGGGGAGCTCAAATCGCCCTGGGAAGGCAGTCTCAGGGAAACCAGGAGACGGAGGGGTCTCACAGTCTGGAAGGGAAGAAAGCTGAGAGGGCTGGGGGTAGGAGAGCCACATGAGCACGCATCTGCTACAGCGTGGGAAGGCAGTCGGCTGAGAAGGGAGACGTGCAGGGCAGACGCGCCACCGGGGAGAGGGCGGGGGAGGGCAGGGGCAGTGGGGAGCATGCAGGGCGCTGAGCGGGCCGGGGCGACCTTGGGAAGGGCTGCCACAGGGTGCCCCTCTGTGGCCGTGTGTGGCTGTGCACGGTAGCGCTGTCAGGACTCTGCCCAAAGAGACTCCTCGCCTGGTCCCAGGAACCCCATCACGCAGGCAGTGCTGTGGGCCCCCCCGTGGATGGAGGACCATCCCCGGATGGATGAAGGACTGGACGACCACGCCTCAGTTCTCATCCTTTTGCCTTGGCTTCCTGGAAACACTCCACCCCGCTGCCCTCCACACCACTTCTGCTATATTCCTTTTCTGTTCAACAGCACAGGATGAAAGGCCAGGCTCCTGGGCCTGGCACTCAAGGCCTGTGTTGCCCATCACCACTGCTCTCCTGCCCCACCCTGCCTGCTCAAAGCCCCACTCCAGCCCTGCACCCCTAAGAAGTGCTCCTCGTCCCCACCCCAGTGCCGGTTCCTGGCCCTCTCTTCTCTCAGCACGTCATGGTGCTGACACGGGTGTGGGCCTTAGAAAATGCCGGCCTCCCCCTTTGTCCTGGGCAGTGAGAGCACAGGCACCGGGGCTATACTGCCTGCGTTCAAATCTGAACTTTACCACTGCCTTGAGTGGTCTTGGCAAGTTACCTGACCTGGACTTGAGTCCTTATCTTGTAGAGCCATCGTAACACTGTAGCTAACATTTACATGGCACTTGCTCTGGGCAGGGGTTCACCATGGGAACATGGCCCCCCGGCTCATAGGGGCCCTGGCTGAGGCCCCAAAGACAGCCTGTGGTCAGGCCTCGCAGGGTCTGAGCCATCAGGGCACGTGGTGGTCTGGCTGCTGCTTAAAGTTCTCCTGTGACGGAAAGTTCCTTTTAATCACTTCCAGGCTTGTGGTTGATTCTGGCTCCTCCAGGCAGTCTCCCCAGAGGGGCTGGGGCACCCCAGCCCCCTTCCCTCAACATAGAAACCAGATTCCTGGGGGGAATGGAGGGTCCCATGTGCCCTGAGTCTCAGGGAGAGGGCAAAGTTACCCAGCCATGCCACTGGGGCACTCATGTCAGGCTGTGGGCAACATCCAGGGGCAGCCATTGGCTTAGCGCCCCCGACTCGACTGTGCTGCACAGAACGTCTAACTTTCCTTGGATTTCACTGCAAAGATGGAAAAATGTGGAATTAATCTCCCCTGTAGCATGCTTTTGACTTCACTCACATTTTAAAGATCTAAAACAGATGCAATAAAAGGGGAATCTCTTTGCTGTGGGGTCTTGTGAGCTATCAAAACAACACAGGGCTGCTGGGCCCAGCGGCTGCCTGGCTCAGCCTCGTCTCCTGGCAGTTCGAGTTCCGGCTCTCAGGGTGGTACACATGCGTGTGTACACACGCAGGGCTCTGACTCAATGGTACCCTGGCCAGCCAGCTGCCACATGTCAGGGGTGACTGGGGGCGGAAGGGGCTAGCCCATCTCCCTCGGGAAGGGTTGCTGGTCTGGGCTCAGCTCTTCCCACCACCAAAGGTCTGTGTCTCAGCCCCAACCTGTGACTGGCGCCTGAAGGTCTGTGGGCCAGGGGCCTTCAAGTAAGAGGTGTGAACGCCCACTTACAAGCAGCTGGCTGATGGCCATCAGAGTGCCAGCCTCACAGGCACAGAGTTTCTGTCTATTCCTGCTCCCAGGCACAGCCCCGGGCATGTCATAGGTGCACACTGACTGCTGGATGGACACACGCCAGACCCTGAGTGCCATGAGGATGCAGAGAAGGCAGGTCCAGGTCCCGGGGCACCTGAGGATGACCCTGCCTGGCTGGGGAGGGACATTCCCCCAGCTTGGTTTGGATCTGGGGAGGCTTGAGGGAGCGGTGGAGGAGGGAGAGGAGGGCAGACAGGCTGGAGCCCGAGGGGTTGCTGCCAGCTGGCCTGGGGAGGGAGGAAGCCTCCTGACCTCAGCAGGAAGTGAGGGTGTGCAAAGCGGGACAGAAATCCAGGAAGCAGCCCAGTTCCTCCCCTTCCCCCGCCCCCCATGCCAGACCTGCTGGGACTGAAAGCTTCAAGGCCTGAACTTTAAAGGGGAAGGAATGGAGATTCCCGCTCATGCTGATGTCTGTCTGATAGGTTAACTCGTCCAGATCACACACAGCTGATGCACAGAAAAACAAGCTTCTAAAGACATTCCCCCCAAGCTGCCTGGGCTCAGCAACTGTCTTTTTAACCACTCCTCATCATCCCGCAGCCTGCTGCCAACATCACAAAATGAGCTTTTGTCCCTTGAGCCCTCTAGTCCACATTTCTGCTTCACATTATCTCAGGGATATAGGATTTCTCTGGCGTTTCTGTACCCCCCCACCCCCACCTCTAATGAGGACTAGTTCTCTTCAGGAAGTACATGGAACACTATTTTCTATTGGTGGATTAGCTATGGGATTAGAGAATCTTGGCTAATTTACCTTCCTTGTGACCTTCAAACAATTCCTTTTAAATAAACACAGGCTTTTCCATATTGCTGCTTACCCTCAAAGAAGAGGCTATAAAAAGCAGGTCCACTCACCACCATCCATAAAACTGGATGCTCCTGGGACCATGAGGTGCAACCCCCACCAGGAGGAAGACCTGAGCCATACACTCTCCGCCAACCCTGGCCTCTGCCAGCCATAGAGGCCACCTGGGAAGCCTAGGGTTGGGGAGGGACACGACCTCAAGGGGCCGGATGCCAGGCACTGCACAGGCACAGGCTCTGTTGTGCTCTGGCTCCAGGGAGAGTACAAACAGGGCATGAACCGTGGCCACCTTCAGTATCCCATTTCTTCAGATATTCAGATTTTTAGCAGTCCATATACAACAGTCAATTAGCCAAGACCCAATAAAACACAACTGTCACAAGTCAGAGAGACTGCTCGATAGCTTGCTGGAGGTCTGAAAGCCTCAGTACAGCCTGGCAAGTCAGGCTGTGGCCCTCATCCAACAGGTCCACCACAGGGATGCAGGACTCACAGGCTCCCCCTGCCCTGCTGAGTGCCCACTGCCCATGCTGGGAGACCCAGCCTCTCATCTTGGGCAGTTTTCTAAAGCCACCAGCTAGGTACTGTTCAGAATAGGGGTTACAGAACCACTTCCCCCAAATGCCATGCTCTGCTCAGTTGAAAGCTCCTTTCTGCTTTTTCTCCTCCACCCAGCCATGGCTACCATGGGGAGAATGAGGGTCTGTACCAACAGTCCAGGCCCACAGGGCCCTCTGCTGAGAGGCAGAGACAAATGGCAGGCCCAACAGCAGCCCCTCCCAGCTCCCGTGGTGCTTCATTCAAGAGGGCACCAAGGGGCCAAGTGGTCAGCTAGGGCTTGGTTAATCTCAGAGCTGCATAGGCCCATTTGGGGCTGCCTGTCACAACCAGAAGACTCATGAGCCCCTTCTCATGACCTGTGCTTGACCCTTCTCGGGAGGGCCCTTGGGTCCCCAGAGCCAATCGCCTGGGTCCCCTTCCTCTGTCCTCTGAGAACTATCCAGAGCCAGGCTGAATGAGAGGTCCCTGCTCAAGACTAGTGCTCCAGCTGCTGCCCGCACCCCCCCCACCCCCACAGCTCCAAGCCCGCTTGGGGCCTCCCAGGAGAAATCTCATATGCCCGTGAACACTCCCAGGCCCAGAGGTAACCGCAGCCTTCCCGAGCCCATGTGGTGGGCGGGAGCATTCCATCTGCAGCTTCTTTGGGGAGGGGGTGCTTCTGCCACAACCACAGACGGGACAGAACACGGAGCTGCCACCCAGCCCCCCTCACGGCCCGTCTCTTGAGTGCTGCCAGCAGCGCCGGCCCTGACTCGGTACTCCCCAGGCCTCTGCATTTGCAAAGCCAGAGAAGCCTGTGGACAAACTGCCAGAACGAGCAACAGGGCTGGGGGAGGGCCAGGGCCAGCTGCTCTGCAACCATCTGGAGGGGGACCCAAAGTGTCCAATAGACCAGAGTGTCTTCAGTCCCTTGTCCCCAGGAAGTAGCCTCTTAACAGGAAAAACAAGTCTCTTGTCTCCCAAGCCCGAGAGGCAGGAGCCCCGGCTGTCCTGAACTCAACTGTAGCCCAAGGGCAGCCTTAAATATTCATAAAGAGGCTGGCAAGCCCACTCGGATTGTACACAGGAGAGGCAAGGTGGAGGCATGCAGCTGAGGGAGGGCCTGCTCTGGCAGAAAGCAGCAACAGTCATCCCCGTGGCCGTGTGTGTGCGTGTGCCATGTGGGACAGAGTCGGGGGAACGTGCACACACCCCACAGACAGGGGTCGCTGGCACTTTCACTGTACACCTTCCCAACAAATTCCATCTAGATACCCCTGAGAGGACACGCCCCCAGAGAAAATGGAGAGACTGCTCTAAAATCTGGAGTCTGTTTCCACAAACAACAGCTGGTCTGTCCAGGAAAGAGGGACTCTGAGAGCCCCTCAGAGTGGTCAGGCAGCTCAGTCCACGGCAGGCGGGCCCCGGAGTCCCACACCTCCCACCAGGATAGAACCAGACACCTCACCTGAGCACCCCATCAGACAGGAGACTGCAGGGACCATGGCGGGCGGGGGGCTCAAAGCAATGTGCCATTGTATCCAATTCCCCAAAGCAAACAGGCCAAAATCCTTATCCTTGTCGAGTTAGGTCATCAGAGTCACAACAACCTGGACCTTCTAACCAGAAGGGCTGGGTGGCCTGACCCGCCTGCTTCCCACGGCTTGGGTTCCAGTCCTGGAGCCCAGCAGCCCCGTGACTCACAGGAACCTGAATGTCTGACATCACAGTCTTGAGCACGGCTGCCATGAAAAAACACAGTTGGGACAGGAATTTCATGGCTTGATATTTTTAAAAAGCAACAAGACATGAAACCGGAGTCAAAAATAACTTTGCTGTGGGTTTCTGAGGCAAAACCACTGGTCGCCTGCCGGGCCCAGGCCCCTCACTGCAGCCTGCCTGCTCCCAGGTACTGTCCACACAGCCGCACCTCAGCCCTCGCCCAAGGAAGATGCAGGGCCTCCACAGCTTCCAGACACCACCCACCCTGTGTCACTCAGAAGGAAGCAAACAGTGCCAGGGTGGGAGGTGAGGACACTGGCTGTGAAAACAGCTTCTCCCTGCTCACCAGTTAGTTTCCCAGCACCTGGGAAAGGGACCCTGAAATCACTTGGGAGCACCCCCACAAGAACACAAAGGGAAAGGTCAGGGCCTCTGTCTAGACACTCACTGAATGTCTGTCACCAAGCAGGCAGGCCTGGCAGGGGGTCCACCTGGAGCCCTTCCTCTCAGAGTAGCCACAAGGGGAGGGGCCTGGCCAGGGGCAGCAGGGAGCAGAGACTCACAGAAAGAAGGCCATAATAGTCTCAGGCCCCACCTGAGATGCTAACCCCTGCTGCCCACCTCCAGGACAGATAGATGGGCAGGGTCTAATGTCTCCCTTCCATGGAGGAGGAAACCACAGCTTCCCCAAGTCCACACCAAGGGAAAGAGGCCAGGCTGTGCCAGAACATCTAGGGCTTCTGATTCCTGGCTGGAGCTTTGCTCTGGCCCCATGCAGGCCTCTGCACTCAGGACATCTATCTCAGGAAGAGACGACTGGGGCAGGATGGTGACAGGGTGGCCGTAGGACAGAATGGGGGTCGGGGGGCAGGACAGGCTCCCGGGAGAAGGGGGAGGGCACATACATGGTATACAGCAGCCACATCCATGACCTCAGCCAGAGCTGCTCTTGACAATTCCCATGAGGGTTTAGAAAAACAAGAAATCTCACAAAGAAAAACCTAAATCTTATTGTTAGGGAATACATTTTCCGCAACAACCATTATGATTCAGTTCAAAGGATGGCTGTCAAAAGATGTACATACATCTTTGCAGAGCTTCAGTCTTGGCCCCGCTGCCTGGATCTGGGTTCAACGCTCCCATCTGGTGCCAACCCCCCACCCCGAGCCACCCAATTTTCAATAGGCACCCCGGTCCCTCCTGCCACCTCCTGGACCTAGGGTTAGGGTTAGGCCTCCTCTTTTTCTCCCTTCCATCCTAGTTCCTAGTCAGACCACTAGAGCCTCCTGGCAGCTCAAAAGCATTCCTGGGACTCCAGCAGTTAGGGAGGCCTGTGGCATGTTTACTCCTGTGTCACCTGACCACACTGGTGCGCTCCCACTTGGGTCCCGAGGACACCTCCCTCAAGTCCTGCTTCACAGTCGGCACCAGTCTAGCACCCAGGTAACCTGGAGCTTCCCCACTGCACTCAGACGACACGAGCAGGCTGGGCTGTCCCCACTTCACATGCGAGAAGGCCAAGGCTCTGGGAAGTCCCGTCCCTGCCCAAAATTAGCAAGGTAATGAGCGATGGAGCTGGCCCCCAAGTCCAGGAGAGCAGGTACGCCCAGGCTAATGGGCAGTGGCTCACTGAACTGAGCAGAGCAGCCTTGACACCCAAGGGTAGACCACGGCTCCCCACAGGCAACAGGGTCGTGTAAGATGGCCAGGTGGGATCAAGGTCCTGAGGAGCTCAGTGGCAGTGAAACCCCAAACAGCAACTCTACAGGGGCAAAAGGGGGGTTCTCTCCAACACAAATAAGGGCCAGGGCAAGGGGGTGTGCTTTCTGGCTGTGGCCTCAGAGGTTGGGCTGCTGGGCTGTGGCCACAGACCACTAAGCAAGAGCATCCAGGAAGGCAAGGCCTTCAGTGACCTTCAGGAAGGCGAGGCCTGGCCTGCAGAGAAACTCAGCGGGTGGTACCCACAGGAAGGCAGGCTGAGGACCACGAACCTCCACAGCGGGGTGCCGGCAGTCACCTGGGACTCTGTGACTCTACTGAGCATCCCGGCCACTGCCCACTGCAGCCCCAGGCTTCCTCCCTGAAGGATGTTCAGCAGGACAGAAGCCCGTGTCCCTCTCAGAGGCTGCTCAAACGTAGACCTCCTTGTGGGGGAGGGGAGGGGCAGTGATGTAAAGGAGAGGGGACTTTGAACTAAGTAGGAGTCAGTGTTGGGGTGGCCGAGATACCCTCGGCTCCTCCAGAGCACAGGCGTGTGTCAGAAGCACTGCCAAGGGGGCAGCATCTGAGGCCAGTAACCACAGGAGGCGCAGAGCCCGGCTGAGATATCCACACAGGAACAAGGACGGCAGTGGTCATCCAGCTCTGCACCTGAGGGGAACCTCCAGAAAGGATAGTCCGTGGCCATGCTGGTCCTAAAAGGTGGGGCCAGGGACCCTCCAACCTGAATAGGGCAGCTCTGGCTGGGGCTGAACACCTCAGTGAGAGCCTCAACTCCAGGAAAGGACGTGGGCATGGAAGGAAAATAACCAACGACCAAGCCCAAGGTGGCACAAGATTTAGGGCAGACACTCCAACACACACCATTTCCAAAACGGGTTGCACTCTAAGACCGCGATGGGGACTTCACCTTGGAGCCCAAGCCACACTCTAGCTTCCAGGATTGTACACCGCCCAGCACAGCGGGTGACTGGCTGACGGGCTGGGCCTTTGGTCAGGCGCAGCGCCATCTGAACTTGCAAAGGGGCTGAAAGGTGTGAGCCCGGCCACAGGCCAAGGCAGAGAGGCTCACTTCTTCCCTGGGATGCCAGTTTCTTACGAAGTTACTATCAGACTCCTGACTGCTAACACATAACAGAACCTTCCGTGTACGCCTTTGAAACACAGTGACAGGAAATGTTTTTAGTGTTATGCTCCTCTGGATGCAATGAGGCTATTTTTAACCACCCTCTCAGACTTGACTTCCAATTTTACCCTATAAAGTTCTAATCCATCCCACCTCCCCTGGCCTCTCACTTGACGAGGCTGTGGAGAACACGAGGCAGGCTGGGAGCTCTCTAACGGCTCTGCGGCGGGGGGTGTTCTCTTCTAACTCTGCTTCTCCCCTTCTCAGCACAGGCCTTCTCTTCCAAGGCTCAGGGCGCTCAGGGATGTCGGTGTGATGTGCACACAGTCTCACCATCCCCCCTAGTCACCGACGCCTGACCTTTCTCCGCAAATGTCCATCCGGCAGTGGGTCCAAGGCGTGCAGTACTAGCTGGGATCCTGTGACACATGGACCATGTGACACCACGTGGAGGAGCTCTCAGAACTTAGCCTGGAGTCAGCGGTACAGAAGAGACACCATGCCACTTCACCTCCATCTCCATCAGAGATTCAAGGGTACTCTGCCTCCTTCCTGCGCCCTCCCTCTACCTGTGAGCTGGCACAGGAGAGAGGTCTATACCCAAAGCCAAGACGGGCAGGAGCCTGAGGACCTTTAAATCCTGCGGTCGCCCAGTCGCCACGCCACCTACATGCCTCATGTTGGCAGTGCTGGACTCTGCTCACTGCTTGGATGTGCTCATGGTCCCCACCTCCACCCCCGGCCCAGAGCTGCAGGCATGCTGCTGCTCCCTGTGCAGAACTGCTCTTCTACCCCAGGGCGAGAGACCCTCTGGGTATGCCCACGGTGCTGGCTGCCACCTCTTATCAGGGCATTCTGCTTCACTGAAATCTCTGCACTGCACAGACCGCTGTCCATGAGCAGCCAGGTCCATTTATGCGCCTGGTGGTGGTGGGGCCACATGGATCTCATGGATGAGGGTGGTCAGTACCACAGCTAACATTTATTGAGCAGTTACCCAGAGGTAGGCACAGGCCAAACACTGCTTGCAGACTGATCGCCTTTAATTCTGACCACATATATGGCAGGCTCGGGACTGCCCTGGTGGTCCAGTGGCTAATACTCCGTGCTTCCCCATGCAGGGGACCTGGGTTCGATTCCTGGCCAGGGAACTAGATCCCACATGCCACAACTAAAGATCTTGCATGCTACAACTGAGACCTGCTGCAGCAAACAAAGGAAACATGGCAAGCTCGTGACAGTAAGCACAGCGGGGCCTGGAGAGCCACAGGGGTATCTCCAAGGTTGCTCAGAGGACAAGGAGCAGTGCCAGCTCAAACCCAGAGCCTGGCTGGGCTCTCAGTGCCTTGGCTCTCTGTGCACAGTTCTTGCATGTCCCCAGAGTGCCCACCCAGTGAAGAGCTGAATGAAGGGACAGTGTTTCTTTCAAAGCTCTGCTGTGGCCCAAGCCAACACTGGGTGGGCACTCCCTGGCAGGATTCAGTGTTGGTGATTTTGGGGTCCAATGGCTTGGTCAGGGGTTGAATGGCTCTGAGAGACAGGATCCCAGGGCAGGCACTGCCATTTCATTCATTTGGGCTGAAGAATAAGTACACTATAATTATGTTTTTTAAAAACCCAGGACTGACAGGCCAACTTCAAATGGTCTGAACGCCAGGCCGAGTGCAGACGATGGGGGGAGTCCATGTCACAGCCTACCTGGGTGAGGACGTCCAACTGGCCCACGATGTGCTCCAGCGTGCTGGTCAGCGACTGGGGCATGCTCACGGGCTCCTGGGATTGGCTCTGCATTGACTCCTGACTTCTGTCCCTGCCTGGCGGGACGAGGGGGTCCACTTCTGGCTGAAGACGATGAAAGGAAAGAGAGCCTGTTAGTCTTGAGGAAACACTGAGGAAAAGAAGAGCCCCTCAAAGGATCAAGGGGAAAACCAACAGCAAACTTGAGAAGACGAGTTCCAAATGTTGGTGAGCAAGGGCGGGACTCCACCTCTGGGCCTTCCTTTCCAAGTGGAGACTGACAGCAAGGAGCGGAATCAAAGTAATTGGCAGTCCAGGTTGCAGGGCCCTGAGAGGGATGTCAGGTTGGGCTCTTTGAGGTCCTCAAGAGAGGCCACGGGCTGCCAGCTCTTTACAAGACCTGTAACCTTCAGTGTGAGGCCTCTCAGAGTCCAGGGCCCCTGAAGTCACCCTTCCTCATAGTTAGCCCAACACCCACTCCCACCCCAGGGATGGGATGGCCCAGAACTAAGGGAAGTGTCCGGCCCTGCCCTGGCACAGATCCCCTGGGGAGACAGATTCTATGTGAAAGTGCTGGTCCAATGGCTGGCGGAGTCAGCATCCACAGGACAGGTGCCCCATGCTGCTTCAGAGAAGACTCCAGGAACCTGAAGGACTTGGTGCTCCTAACATCCTCAGTCCCCAAATGCAGAAGCCATTCTCCCCTGCCACCACCACTACTGGATAAGTGATTTCCTAAATGGACTAATCTAGTCCAATGCATGTCTCCCCAAAGTCAGGCACTGCCCTACACACAAAGGCTTTTCCGGAGCCCAGAAGCATCATCCACGTGTGCAGCAGAGCAGGATGCCGGGAACCACCTGGTTCCCAAGGACATAGTGGCAGATGCCTCTGGAAGATGCAGTTCCTCTATGGACTTGTTCCCTGTGGGAATGACATGCTCAGCGAGGCTGACACTCCTCAGTGTCAGTTTTGAGGCCAGCCCCAAACCCCAGTAACCCATAAATGCAGCCACCCTTGGGACTCCATGTTTTCACCACAATCTGACTGACAGACATTCAAAATGTTACATGTCGTTCTTTGGCTTTTGCCAGTCCTCCAGGGCTATCCGCAGGCTCTGAGAAAATTCAAACCCCTGGACAGGGGACCCTGCTCTAGCCTGCCTTCCTCCCCAGCGCTGCTCCCACCTCTGCCTTCTGTGCCCAACTCCCAGGGTCCCCTCATCCACCCTTCCTTTCCCCTGCTCCAAGCATCCTCAGCTAGTGATCCTCCACTCACCCTGCAACCCCTCCCACCCAACCAGAAGCTCCTCTGTGCTCCTGCACACCTGGACCTGCCTTACCCCTATCCTGCTCCTCCAGCCACTGCATCTCCAGAGACAGGACACATGAGCGAGAAGAATCAAAGCCAGATCGCCCGCCACCCGCCCACGTGTCCGTGTCTCTCCCTGTCTCCTGCCTGCACTCATCACTCCTCTCCCCTCTAAACCCAGGACACATCACTGGGCTCAAAGCCTGTCAACTCCCCAAACACAACAGAGCCCAGGGCACTCCAGCCAGCACTACCCCATCCTTCATAGCTATGGCCACTGCAGAATACCAGCTATGACTGCAGCTCACCTAGGATCAGCAGCCAGCTGGCATCTCATCTGAGTTGGCCCATCTCCGAGACAAATCCAGTGGCTCTGCCCTGGGCATGCTCCCCTGGACAGGCCTCAGCATCCTTGAAAAAAATCCGCCCAGAAGACAAGTACCAACCAGCAAAGAAGGGTAGCTCAGCACATAACCCCTACCTGCATATTTCCCTTTATTAGGAAAGTGTTCTAATCTCATAGCTAACAAACCCTCAAGTGCACGTCAATTTGGGCTTGGATAAATGCAGGCCCCAGTGCTTAAAGAGAACTTGAATGTGAGACACAAACCTGAGGAGCATAATTGAAAACAAGGGCAGCGCCACATCCACACACCTGCTGTCTGCTGAGGCCATTGTTAAGACCTTGGCCCGTGGGGCCTGGGGGTCTTCCAGTCCTCTACAAGTTGTTACACTTCAGCTCTCAAAGCCCATCCATCCCAAAGGGAAATGCTTCAGAAGCCCTGACTGGCCTTCACCACAGCGGCCCCCAGACCCAGGCGGTTCTGTTGGGAGACAGAGCAGAGTGCAGCAGGGAAGAGCAGGGACTCAGACAGCCCCTGGCCAGCGTCTGAGCTCTACCCCTGACAGGCTAGGTGGCCCTAGGCAAGAGTTTTAGTCCCTTTTAGGGCCTCCACTTCCTCATCTGTAAAATGGGGGTGACACTGGGCCTCCACTTCCAAGGGCTGGACTGTGAGGAACATTTATCTACGAATCACCCACAGGGAGAAGCCTATGCCCACTGCTTCCAAAGAACCCCCTTCCAGACACGCACGCTCTTCCTCCTGTCACTGAGTCCCCCTGGCTCCCTCAGGAAAGGCCACCAGAGGGAGGATGGGAACCTGGCAGCCCTCTGTCCTGACAACCAGCATCCTCAAGGAGTGACCAGTTGGGCGCTACCTGCTGCCTGGGAAGGATGGGATGGAAATTCTGAGTGTTTCTGCAAAATGGCTCAGAAACGGACAGTGCCAAGCCAAGCCTCTGGAGGCAGGGGTGGGGATGAGTGCCACTGACTTCACCAACAGGAACCCTCCTTCTAAGCCCAAGCCAAGCCACTCCAAGGGAGGCTGAGGACAGCAGCAACGTGCCCCAAACAGGGCAGCAGCCTCGGGAGGAGAGGCTGCAGGAACCTGAGCTCAGACAGGAAGTAACTGCCAAAAGGCACCCAGCCTCCAGCCTTGCTCACAAGTCCAGGGTTCTGCCTGCCCTGGGCTATCCCTCCAGCCACAACATTTGCTCTGGCTTTTGCTTTCACCAGGAGTACAGACATTACAGTGGTTGACACACTGCCAGTCCGGCACATAAAGGACACTGCTGGGGTTTACTTGTCGCCCATGAGCCAGCATTGTAGAGGCCACTTAACTTAATCCCTACAATGACCCTTCACAGCAGGCATCACTGGCCTTAACTTTCAGATGGGGGAGCAGAATCACAGAGGCTAAATAACTTATTCTAATACAGGAAATTACAGCAGGGATCTGAACTCAAAGTATAGGCAGTTCCTGACAGGGAGCAGCCTCTGACAGGAACATCACCTGTGGATTTGCTTCCACACGCCCAGTGCCTCTCTTCCATCATCATGGAGGCTCCCAGCTCTAATATTTTTTGCGTCATTCCCCAGCCCCACCTGCCCTGGAATGCTTGCATGGCAGAGCTGAACACAGAGCCGGCAGGCCCTCCACACACACTTGATGACACCTCAAAGAGCCACCATGACGACATTCCTGTGGAACGACACCTCCCCGCAAGGCAAAGGGCCAGCAGTTCCGCCCCACATAGCTGCTCAGCTGCACTTGAGCACTTTGCAGATGTGGCATTCCCCAAGAGCTTGGCAAGTAAGTGACAAAGCAGAGATAAGAAGAGGATGGGCAACAGTAGGGAGAGGCACATGAGACAGGCTGTGGGTAATAACAGTGACGGGACATCAAGAGCAGTGCTTAAGGGGTTGTCTGTTCAATATCAAAGGGTACTGGGGCCCTGCCTGGCAGTCCTCAGCTAGGTCTATCACAAGTAAAATTGTAACAGCATTCAGTTCAGCTCAGTTGCTCAGTCGTGTCCGACTCTTTGCAACCCCATGAATCGCAGCACGCCAAGCCTCCCTGTCCATCACCAACTCCTGGAGTTCACTCAAACTCACGTCCATCGAGTCCGTGATGCCATCTAGCCATCTCATCCTCTGTTCTCCCCTTTCCCTCCTGTCCCCAATCCCTCCCAGCATCAGAGTCTTTTCCAATGAGTCAACTCTTCACGTGAGGTGGCCAAAGTACTCGAACTTCAGCTTTAGCATCATTCCCTCCAAAGAACACCCAGGGCTAATCTCCTTCAGAATGGACTAGTTGGATCTCCTTGCAATCCAAGGGACTCTCAAGAGTCTTAGTTCAAAAGTATCAATTCTTCGGCGCTCAGCTTTCTTCACAGCCCAACTCTCACATCCATACATGACCACTGGAAAAACCACAGCTTTGACTAGACAGACCTTTGTTGGCAAGGTAATGTCTCTGCTTTCCAATATGCTACACATACATATGTAGGGAGCTGCATCAAGTCAACAACTTTTACTCTTATCAAATAAAAACATCTTAACATTACAAGAAAAAAAAAGGTGAAACTGAGAATTATGCTATTGTTCAGTGGCTAAGTCGTGTCCGACTCTTTGTGACCCCATGGACTGCAGACTTCCTTGTCTGCAGAAGTCCATGCACGCCAGACTTCCTTGTACTCCACTATTTCCCAGAGTTTGCACAAACTCATGTCCATGGAATCAATGATGCTATTTAACCATCTCATCCTCAAATAATCAATCAATCTAACTTTGTGGAAATCTCACTTGGGATCTGCGGATGTCCTGACCCTGGAGCAGGATCCGCAGGGTCCTACTTAGCTCTCCTGACCCTAGCTCTCACAGTAAGCTAACCTGCTTGCCTCAGTTTCTGTTGCTGCCTGCCTGTCATATGCTACCAGGAGCTCAGCACTACACACAGTAGGAAGTGCATAATATCTGTGATTGCTGTCAGCCACTCAAATACACAGGTAAGCAACCCATATATTTTCACTGTAAAACAAAGTAAGAGCAGGGCCTGCAGGGCCTTCCTGGACAAGAAGTCAAACCATCAGGGCTAACTTCTTGACTGTTCTCTGCATTGACTACTCTGGTCTCACTTTTTCATCATCCTCAAGAAGCAGACATGGATAATGAACTCCTGCCCAAGATAATCCCATCCTAACAAGAAAAAGACAAACAATCTAAAAGGATCTCAACTTATCCCTGGAGAAGGGAATGGCAACCCACTCCAGTATTCTTAACTGCACAATTCCATGGACAGAAGAGCCTGGTGGGCTACATTCATGGGGTCGCAAAGAGCTGGCCATGACTGACAGTTCAGTTCAGTCACTCAGTCGTGTCCGACTCTTTGCGACCCCATGGACTGCAGCACGCCAGGCCTCCCTGTCCATCACCAACTCCTGAAGCTTGCTCAAACTCATCTCCTTCGAGCCAGTGATGCCATCCCAACCTTCTCATCCTCTGTCATCCCCTTCTCTTCCTGCCTTCAATCTTTCCCAGCATAATGAGTAAGTTCTTTGCATCAGATGGCCAAAGTATTGGAGTTTCAGCTTCAGCATCAGTCCTTCCAATGAACACCCAAGACTGATCTCCTTTAGGATGGACTGGTTGGATCTCCTTGCAGTCCAAGGGACTCTCAAGAGTCTTCTCCAACACCACAGTTCAAAAGCATCAATTCCCTGGCACTCAGCTTTCTTTATAGTCCTACTTTCATGACTGACAGTTAACTTATCTTAAATCAGAGTGTTGAGATCACAGAGCAAACAACTAGCCTGGAATGTAAGTAAAGGCAGACTCTTCCAAGGAAAACAGGAAGTGAGCATCGGTCACCTCCAGCAAAGCCTGCGAAAGCGGGACACCGAGTGCCATCAGGTTTCATGTTGCAGCCACAAGGCGGAGGCCGGTGGAAGGGAGAGCCCGGGACGAGGGGAGCCTGCACAGCTCAGAGTGCCTTCCAAATAGGGAAAGGAGCACATCCAGGCTGTACACTGTCACCCCGTTTACTTCACTTACATGCAGAGCACATCACAAGAAATGCCGGGCTGGATGAAGCACAAGCTGGAATCAAGATTGATGGGAGAAAGAGCAATAACTTCAGATATGCAGATGACAAAAAGTGAAGAGGAACTAAAGAGCCTCTTGATGAAAGTGAAAGAGGAGACTGAAAAAGCTGGCTTAAAGCTCAACATTCAGAAAACGAAGATCATGGCATCCGGTCCCATCACTTCATGGGAAATAGATGGGGAAGCAGTGGAAACAGTAACAGATTTTATTTTCTTGGGCTCCAAAATCACTGCCGATGGTGACTGCAGCCATGAAATTGAAAGACACTTGCTCTTTGGAAGAAAAGCTATGACCAACCTAGACAGCATATTAAACAGTTGAGACATTAGTTTGCTGACAAAGGTGTGTCTAGTCAAAGTTATGGTTTTTTCAGTAGTCACGTATGGATGTGAGAGCTGGACCATAAAGAAAGCTGAGTGCTGAAGAATTGATGGTTTTGAACTGTGGTGTTGGAGAAGACTCTTGAAAGTCCTTTGGACTGCAAGGAGATCCAACCAGTCCATCCTAAAGGAAATCAGTCCCGAATATTCATTGGAAGGACTCATGCTGAAGCAGAAGTTCCAATACTTTGGCCACCTGATGCAAAGAACTGACTCACTGGAAAAGACCCTGATGCTAAGAAAGGCTGAACGTAAGAGAACAGGATGACAGAGGATGAGATGGTTGGATGGCATCACTGACTTGATGGACATGAGTCTGAACAAGCTCCAGGAGTTGGTGATGGACAGGGAAGCCTGGCGTGCTGCAATCCATGAGGTCGCAAAGAGTCAGAAGACTGAGTAACTGAACTAACTGAACAGAATGGTCTTCTCCACAGACCTCCACTGGGCATTCATTAGAAAGATAGGGCAGGAAGGGTGGGGTGCAGGGAGGGAAGATCATCTGTGAGGGTACAGGCCTGGAGAAGGCGAGTAGTCACAGAAAAGGCATGAAGCCCCACCAAGATCCTTGTCACCTGTGGAGCACAACTCAACCTATGAGAAGAGCAAAAAGAGATAAAACCCTTTATTCCTGTGGGAAAGGCAGGAAACCATCCTGAGAGATCACTGCGGTTTTCAAAGGCTGAGGGAGGGGCAGCACTACTGAGAATGCCCTACTCCCGAGACCCAGGGACACAGAGCCTAAGCCTGAAGCTGGCCCAGGACACAGAGAATCCCTCCAACAAAGCTAGCGAGCAACAGGCAACAAGCAGTAACAGCCTACTGCCAGGGCTGGGACAGGACCACGGACACAGACACTCTCTGAGGGGCAGACCCCCAGGCTAGACTGAAAGCTCGGGGTGAAGCAGAAACATTGAGAAAAATTCTCCAACACCCAGTCCTCACCCTAAGTGCAAGGTAATGCTAAACTAAGCTCAACTCCTGGTAAGACTATTTACCTCAGCCTCTGCCATCCTCAACATGTTGACTGGCATTCAATAAAAAATTATGAGACACTCAAAAAGGCAAAGAAGAGACTTCCCTGGTGCTCCAATGGTTAAGACTCTGTGCTCCCAATGCAGGGGGCCCAGGTTCAATCCCCAGTCAGGGAATGAGATCCCATATGCCCTAACTAAGTTCAGCCAAATAAATAAATACTAAAAAAAAGAAGAAATGACTATTGAGAAATGTAACAACATGGGTGACTGTTAAAATAATTAGGTTGAAAGAAACCAGAGTAAAAGGAATATGTATCTGTATGATTTCATTTATATCAAATTCTGAAAAATGGAGAAAGCAGATTAGTAGTTGCCTGGGGCTGGAGGTGGATGGACAGGATTGACTACAAAGAAGCACAAGGAAATCTGGGAGATGATGGAAATATTCTATAGTAGTATAGACTATTGTAATCATGATAGTGATTACATAACTACTGAAACTCACAGAATGGTTCACTTTTAAAAATGGTGAATGTTACTATTTGTATATTAGTAAGTCTGACCTAAAAAAATGCAGTTACAACTGAAATGTCCTTGGGACCCCGCCAGCCCATCACACGACACTGCACTTGACGCTACCCGTCACTGCCACTCTGCTCTCAAGGGGAAAATCTCTGCCCAGCCAGGGGACATTAGCAGCGGGTGAGACCTAAGGCTGAAGACCACAGGTGAGGGCTGAGAGGGCCACCACTGGTCTGGGGGTGATGCAGACATTCCAAATGCAGACATCCCTAGTTGTTAGCAGATGTCCCAGGCAGGGTTTCTTAAGCAGCAGCCACCCAGTCTATGGAACTTTGGCCTCAGCCGCTCAGGGGTCCACACACAGCTTGCCAGTCATGAGCGAGCGAGGTCTGCATACAGCTGGCTGGAAGCCAGGAGTGGCTCAAGTTTTACCACAAAGATGTCACAAGCTGACCTGACAGAATGCCCCACTCTGGTTGTGTGGGGTGGTTAATTATTAACACTTGCTCAAGGCTGAAATTTCTCCTTTTCTTCTAATCTCTAACACTGGACCTTGTCCTCTGCCCAGGCTGCTCCAGAAACAGAAACTCTGTAATAGACCAAAGTATCCAGAAACTACTGCCCAAGGCTTGGGTCTGACCAGAGAGGGGAGATGCAAGTGACCTGGGTGGGCTCACTGGTACCCTCCTAGTACAGACCCTGAGCGCAAAGCTGGAAGAAATGGACAGACACACACACCATGGTTAAATCTCTTCAACCTAATCTCTCATCCAACTGCTCATCACATAGTCTGCTAAGCAAGGGTACAGACTCACACACACAGACGTTTCTTGGTTTTCACCTCATGCCTTTGGCTTTGACACTTGGTCCCATGGAAAGCTAACAGTCATCCAGTCTGCCTGTCTGCTAAACCTGGCCTTGGTGAGGGGAGCAGGGGACAGAGCCGAGCTCACTCGGCTCCCCTCAGCTCCGGCTTCTCCAGTGGAAACAGGCACAGCTGTTTTCTCAAGTCAAAGCTCAAAAGAAAGCTGGTACTGTGTTCCCCACACATATTTGTGGAATAGATCTACTACAGTTTTGTCTGCCCTATAATTTAGGGTTCCGGCCTGGAGTCCAACAAGAAAGGAAACTTCTGGTTCTAAACATAGCCCTGAACCCAAGAGGAATTCTGGCTTCTTAAAATCATCTAATTGTTCTGCAGTCTTGCCAATGTTCTTTCAAGCTAGCCCAAGTACAAGCACTGAGTTTGGTTGCCACTGTTGGCTTCTGTGTTGGGTACGAGCATGCAGAGCGCCGCTTCGAGTCCTCCACACCAGACTCCCAAGAGGGCGGGGCCCTGGGTCTTCTGTGCACCGAGTGAGCCAAGGGGCCCAGCGACAAGGGGCTGGACGACAACCTAATCAGACTCTTCAAAATGACAGATCCCAATTCAGTGTAAGAGCCACCTTGTGACCCCAGGGTCCCACCAATGGGAAGCAGACAGGGAGTCCTCTGAACTGAGAATCTGTGACCTTTGAAGAGGTCGCAGGATGGGTCTAACATGGAGGATGAGGGATCCATATGCCTGACCCACACCTCCTCACTCAGAACTGGTGCTGTCCAAATGGCAGGACAGCAGGCGGCTTGGCCCACTTTCACACCTTACAGTCCCCTCCTGAGACACCCTCTGAGGCAAAGACCATGCTGCCTCGGTCCTGTTACACCTGCACGGTCACGGGCCTCCCTGGCATGGGGGAGATGTTAAATGTACAACCAGGGAACCCACTTCTTCTCAGTCAAGCCCAAAGCAAAACTGAGGCCCCCACCCCCAGCTATGTCAGCCACTCCTGGGCTCAAAGCCAGACATCTCCTGCTGACTCCCCAGCCGTGCTGTCCGCGGGTTTCCAAGTATCTCCCCCTACCAAGAGGGCTGGTTTATGAAGCCAAACGTCTCAAAGGTATGAAAGGAGGGCCTTGGTTATACACAGGACATGTAAAGGCATTCCAATGTCCAGATCTGCCTCCAGGAGCAAAAAGTAGGACTGTCCTACTGAACTGACCCATGAGAGCAGCTGTGGGGAGAAGGGAGCGAGGATGAGACGGGGAGAGAGGCTAAGTGACTGCACACTGTGGCAGCAGCCAGGAGGCAAGCAGACCGCCGTGCAGGGAGAACGCTCCTGTGTGCACGGGAGATCCCGGCCCTCTCCTGGTCCCAAGGCTAGAGGAGACTAATCGGGCCTTCAGGTGTGGAAACCCCCAGGTCATCACACCTGGTACAGCCATAATCCCACACTGCCAGGCAGCAAGGCAGAGGCCAAGGTCAGGGACACAAATGAGAAGGAAGAGGGCGGGGCAGGCAGTGGGGTCCTCCACGCAGCCCAGGGAAGTGCCCAGGAGGACACTGAGTGGAGCACCTGCTGCCAGCCTGCCTGGAGTTCCCGGAGCAGGCGCACCTCTGGAGCATTCTGAGAACCAACATCGAGAAGCAGACAACGCCACTGTGCGCTGCCCAGAGGGTGACCGACATCTTTGCAGGAGTGCTCTCTGAACACAACCTGCTTCCTATGGCGCCAGTTTTTTGCTCAATTCACCTCAGGCTGGGTGCTGAGTCCCTAGGGTTGCTACCTCCTACCATGAGACAGAAAAACCTGCTCTCCACACTACGAACACCTGAGCTGAGACACCCTGGGTGGGAAATCAAGGCTTCCGATAAAGCTCAAGCATCAGCAGCAGTTTTTGTTTTTTTAAACTGCTCTAATTTTAGACTTAGAGAAAAGTTGCAAAAAATAGTACAGAAAATTTCCATATATCCCCCCCCCTCAGTGTTAACATCTTACATAATCATTAGTACAATGGTCACACCAGGAAATGAAGAACACGGGGACAATTCCATTATCCAAACCAAGGAAGGGCTCCACTCAGGCTTCACCAGTTTACCTATTAATATCCTTGAATCCTGATGTTCCAGAACCCTATCCAGCATCTCCCACCACATTTAGTTGTTTCTCCTTAAGTCTCCTGCAATCTGTCCAGTTCCTCAGCTTTCCCTTCTTTTTCACGACATTGACACTTTAGAAAGATTACTGGTCAGTTACGTTGTCAAACGTCCCTCAGTTTTGGTCTGACGTCTTCTCACAGCTGGAGTGAGGTTATGCGTTTTTGACAAGAGCACCACAAAAGTCATGTGTATGACATCACAGGGCTCATGGGGACAGGTCTTCTGTATGAGCGACACTGACCCCACTGCCAGGTTTCTCCAGTGCAGAGCTACGTCTTTCCCTGTGCAGTCAGTCAAGGGGGACTGTGGCTTTTTAAAAAGGAACGTGTGGCTGTCATTACGCACTGTGTGTGTCAGCCCAGCTTGCTGGTGGATGCAGCTGCCCGGCAGATGAGAGGCATCTAATGAAGATGAGCAGCAGAGCCGACGTCTCTGGAAGACGCCGAAGCTCTTGGTGACAAAGAGGAACAGTAGCAGTTTATTTATAGATCCACTTGAAGACAGCTCATTGTAACTACTGGAGTTGAATGTTTAAAACCTCGGGAACAAAGGCTGGCTATTTTAAACTCTCCTTGCACTTGGTTCAATGGAGAGAGAGTTAGAGACACCAATCGTCCCCAGGCACCACTCCCACCATTCGGTAATTCATATTTTGTGCAGCTTCTCAGAACGTGAGCAAAGCCTGTGACACAGATAGCCAGGACTGGCCCTGCCTGCCCAGCAGGGGCTGTGGGCCTCCAATGAGCCAAAGCCCTCACCCTGGTGCTGCCTAGGGAGAAGCCAAGGGAGGTGGCCTCCTCCCAACTTGGGGTCTCACAGGGGCCCTTTCCTGGAAAATGAAGTTGCACACAGCCGTTGTGAATCAAGGCTACAGCACCTCTCCACCTCCCTCCCCCTGCAGGCTGTGAAGGGGGACAGCGCACCCCAGTGGACGCCTGCCCTAGGACAGCTGGCGGTGGCAGGCCCACCTGGGCTGATGCATTGGGGGGGTTGGGGCGGGGGGACAAGGGCTTCCTGGGGCTCAGAGCACACAACTGTCCATGAGGACAGTGGAGCCCCAAGGCCGGCCTGGCCTACCTGCAGCTCTGAGTTAGGAGCACTGAGCCTCTCCACGTCCCAGGACCACGCTGGGAGGGGATATGTGAGGTTTCTCAAAGACTCCCACATCCTTCTTTCAACAGCACAAAACAACGTTCTTGACTCAATGAAGAAAAATGTGAATATGCACTAGGCACCTGATATTAAGGAATTATTCATTTTGTTGGATGTGGTAAGAGAGCTTCAGTTATTTAACCAAAAAGAAGTCTATTTAGGGTAAAATAAAATAGCTGGATTAAACAAAAATATTTCAACTCTTTTAAAAACTGTGGGAGGAGACAAAAAACAAGATTGGCAAAACGCTGGAGTGAGGTAACAGGTACATGGGGGGTTCACTATTATATTCTTTTGTGCTAGCTTAATAATTTCCACAAGAGGTTTTTTTTTTTGGAGGTTAAAAAAAAAAAAAGCTTCCAAGTGACAGGAATGAGCTATGGAGCCGAAGCCAAGCAAGTGGGACCCCAGGAGGAAGGTGAGGTACAAGATCACTCCCAGTCTGGTGTCCTGACACTTTTAAAAGCACAGGAGGCAAATTTGGCTAAATCTACAAACATCTAGGATAGCCTTTGGCACAGCCATTCAGAAAGCCCCAACTTCACCAACAGCATTCAGTGAACCCTGCAGCAGTGTCCAGAACTTCAAAGAAACTAATTTTAAGATAATCTCCATGGAAACCATCTATTCTGATTTTTTTCCATGGTAACCAATGAGAACATAAACACAAGCATTATTCAACACCCTTATACCACATGGGCCATGCTGCCATCCAATCTGGAAAACATAAGCTGCAAAGGGCTTTTTTCCATTGAAAATGAAAAGGAATGAAATGAAATGAAGACTAAAGCTTCTAGCCCAAACATGTGGATTCTCCCACCCTCCACGACCCACACCACCCCATGCCACCTAACCCTAAGCTGACAAACCAGGCCAACAAGTGGTTTCCTTCCTTTAGCTTGAGACCATCGAACGTGCCAAAAGCCCAGAGCCAAAGCCTGCCTCCAGCCTCACACACTCCACCCATGCTGCCCACAGACAGCAGGCATGTGTCCACTGAACTCAGATTTCCTGTTCCAGAGGCATGCTGGGCACCATGTAGATACTGAGGAAAAAGTTAGTCCTGCAAATAACTGCCTGCAGCAGACAAGGGCTGTTCTAGTAAGCAGTGCTCTGGGTGAGCAGAGCAGGAAGAGTTTGCAGCCTTCCTTCTGGGAAGGCTGCATGGAGGAGGTGCCATGTGGAAAGAGACTACAAGGATGAACACAGCTCTGCTGGGGAACAGAGAGGGTGGGGCCGAAGAAGCACAGTCAGATGGAAGCAACTGAGTCTATTTCCACTTGTGGCTCATTTCTTCCATTTTCAGGTTTCTGAGTGTGAAAGCTCCATGGAGAAAGGAAGAAAGTGGGGGCGGGGGAAAGAAGGCAGGCAGGCAGTGGCTCCAGATGCCAGTGGCCTCGGTTCTTGCCCACCCTCCCTGCTTTGTGTGCATGGCCTCTGCTGGCTTTCTCTGGAGGAGGCTCGTCAGCATCGCCTAACCAGGCTCTGGGTGCTGATCAGTGCTGCCACCAAATTAGCAGCATCACAGCAGTGGCCCCACGGGCGAGACAGAACACCCATGGCACAGGGCCTGTGCCCGCCCGGGACCTTTAACCTCAGAGCCAAGTGCCACAACGTCAGGAACCCACTGTCTTGTGATTTGAGCTCACATGTGCAACTGTGGGGGCTTCCNTGTGTTATGGTTCCTCGGAAGTTTAAACAACAGGTCATGAAGCAAATGAAATGATGAGTAGCGGTATTTATTCACCCAGCTCTTTTGAGTTCAGTAAAAAATAATAAATTGACTTTCTATTTTAATGTTAACCGAGACGCAAGAGAGCCCTCGTGCAGTCCAGAGAGGAGGGGAAGAAATATGGGCAGTGGCAAGCACAGTTAATTGAACATTTTATAGAACATTGGGAGAGTTCAAGGAAAGTGCGTTTCCCATTTTTTTATCTTCCCGTGTTTAATGAAAATCCACCTATTATGACTGCATAGAAAAAGAAGAAATAAAAGAGAATTATCATTTTTATTTCTACTTAGCAGCTCATCCAAGCATTTGAGTTTGCCGGGTCTAGAGGCAAAACGTGGAGAGTTGGTTGAAAGACACAGAAGAGAACAAAGATATCTACCTTCAACCCCCCTCACCCAAATTAGAACCCGCCTTTCCCTGGCTGCACAGTTTAGCTTTTACAGTGGATTCTGAAGAAGACAAAGATTCCTTTCAACTCCCAGGACTCCTCCTGTTTGGGGCTTTGCCTTCTGTCTCTCCAGCGGTGCCCCGCTCCATTCTCCCCTGGGTGTCTGTATCCAGAGGAACTAAAACGTGCGCTTGATCAGCTTTGGCGGAACGCAATACTGCGGTCCAATACCACTTATGTTTCACTGATGATCAAAATCAGTAGGTGAGAAGAATGGAGCCCCAGCATGAAATTTTAGGAAAGGGGATTACTCATTAGAAGCCGGGCTTTTGAAAAGCAAGTTCAGCCATAGTGTCGACACCGGCTAGACAAGCACAGTTTCCGAAAGCGTGATACGGCCGGAGAATAAGAAACGAGACATGAGAATTCAGTGAAAGGCAAGGATCAGGGGACAAGGTGAAGGTGCGGAAACTGAATCCAGCCAGCCTTATCAGACTTTCAGCCGTGAAGGAAAGAACATGCGGGGAGTTAAGCTGTAACTCATGTGGCCTTCAGGGCCAAAGAACAAAGTGATCAGTAACCACTGAGTAACTAAGAACCAGTAATCAGTAACTAAGACTAATATTCTTATCTATAGATTTTCCACCAGATACATAATACGTGTGACTCAGACGCCAGCTGAGAAACAGTCTGGGGTCGGTTTTCTGACCGCAGGATCATATCTTGTTTTCAGAACTATGAACCGTTCCCTCTGGACTTGTTCCAGGAGTCCCTGCCCATGGCATCGGTTTATCAATAATTATACATTTCTTTTGAGGCCTTGCCGGGCCTGCTTTTCTTTTATTCTTCTGTCTCTTACACCATAGTTGCTACCCTTTTAACCTAATCACTCTGAAGGAGATCAGCCCTGGGATTTCTTTGGAAGGAATGATGCTGAAGCTGAAACTCCAGTACTTTGGCCACCTCATGCGAAGAGTTGACCCATTGGAAAAGACTCTGATGCTGGGAGGGATTGGGGGCAGGAGGAGAAGGGGACGACAGAGGATGAGATGGCTGGATAGCATCACGGACTCGATGGACATGAGTCTGAGTGAACTCCGGGAGATGGTGATGGACAGGGAGGCCTAGCGTGCTGCGATTCATGGGGGTCGCAAAGATTCAGACACGACTGAGCGACTGAACTGAACTGAACCTAATCACTAGATTTTGAAGTCAAATTTTCAGTAATGAAGTGTGTATAAATCGTATTACTGCTTTCATTTTCTGCATGTTCACGTTCTGATAAATATGTAACTCTTCCAAGAAACTTCTAGAGGATACTATACTTAAATTTTTTATAGCTTGTAAGTGTTAGGCCCTAAGTGCCTATTGGCAAGAAAACAGAAAAGAGGAATGGAGGAGCAAAAGGAATCCAAAGGAAGGAAGAGAGAAAGCTGAGGCTTTGAAGAAGAAATGATGCTTTCTCTAGGCAGGGGTGTTTCACTGCACCACCCTTCACCATGAGGGCCCAGGATGGATGAAATCAACGCCAAAGGTGAAAGATTTTGCCGAGAACAAACAGGGGGATGCTGAGTCATGTCACTCCCAGTCCAGAACACTTTGCACAGCCGTGCCAGGATTCACCGTTTCAGTGACTTGGTTATAAAACCTCCATTTTCTAGACGCATTCTCTGGAGAGGTTTGGTAATTCCCATATCCCCACAGGGTCTTACTATCTTTTCTCCCCTTAACCAAAGCAGCCATCTGCAGCTCTATGATGTGTGATTTCCAAGGAGAAATAAAAATGCTAATGTCACATGTTTTGGTCACTCTGCTTAATCCGGTCTCTGCTCTTCGTTGCGTTGTTCCCCGTGTTAGGGGAAATGACCCCATAAGAGATCCAGACACCCATGCCAACTGATTCCCACCTAGGTTTGACTATGGAGGAAAAAGTAAGGTGAGAGGAAGGCACAAACGACCTTACTTCCGCTGATAGCCTCTCTCCAAAGTCTAGAGGGGCATCTCTGCACCCCCACGTGGCCCCAGCCCACCCACAACAGCACCTCGCTTCAAAGACCCAGATCCCACAGCCTTCACTGCCGCTCCAGCTAGCGCCCCAGCTTCGGAAGCTCTGGTAACATTTCTGCTGCTTTCCCCGGGCAGAGCTGGAAATGATGTTCTCCTGCTGCGAGTACCCTGACTGACCTGCCATCTCTTGCTTGGCTTCTTAGGTCTTCATCAGCTGTGTGACCGTTTGGGTAGGAAAGTCTGTTTGAAATGCCAACAGAGTTTGCTGCTTCTTGTCCGGACCCTCATACATCTCAGCTCCTCAGGTGATTTCTCCCTTTGAAAGAGAGCTGTTGGTTCAGCCCCTGATGTCCTCCCACTCTGTCAGACCCTCCCAGCCTCTCAGTCCTCAGGGCCAGACCTCACAAATGCAAGGTCTGTGCACAGAGAAAGCAGACGGACGCAAGAGCTGAGAGGCAGGATGCTTCTCACTTTCTTTATGGGAGGCCTTGTAAACAGCTACAGCCTGAGAACTCAGTTTAATAAGAACAATTGATGGACAACGTTAATACTTACTAGTAACAACCAGCTGGTGCTAACGGTAAGGAACACGCCTGCCAGTGCAGGAGACATTGGAGATGCAGGTTCGACCCCTGAGTTGGGAAAATCCCCAGAAGAGGGCATTGCAGCCCACTCCAGTGTTCTTGCCTGAAGAATCCCATGGACAGAGGAGCCTGGCCAGTGAGAGTCCACAGGGCNTAATACTTACTAGTAACAACCAGCTGGTGCTAACAGTAAGGAACACGCCTGCCAGTGCAGGAGACATTGGAGATGCAGGTTCGACCCCTGAGTTGGGAAAATCCCCAGAAGAGGGCATTGCAGCCCACTCCAGTGTTCTTGCCTGGAGAATCCCATGGACAGAGGAGCCTGGCCAGTGACGGTCCACAGGGTTGCAAATGGACCCAGCTGGACATGACTGAAGTGACTCAGCACACAACATAGCAACACCAGTGTTCCCCTACACACACACACACACACACACACACACACACACACACACTCTCACATACACACACACTCACACACACATACACACACACTCACACATACTCACATACACACACACTCATATATACACTCACATACACACACACACTCACATACACACTCACACACACACACACACTCACATACACACTCCTAGGACCCTTTAGAATAACATTTCACAAAACTGGGAAAAACTCTGACTGTGCATTGATGTTTTATTTGATAGTAGCCCCCAAACAATATGCCCATTGTTTGCCCAACTACAAGCCAGAAAACTCTGCGCAGCCTTGTGCTAACTCTAAGATGACATATGTGAAGCAAGACTATACGGTGAGATGGGTCACAAATCGGTCATTTGTCTTACAAGACGATTCATCGTACCATTCCTTCAAGTATCAAATGTCTCTACCATACTCAAGCATTATTTTATTTGCTAAAACTTAGGAAACACCTTTTATCATGAGCAAAATATCAACATATGACATATCACTATATTTCAATTTATTAGGGTCCAACTGTCTTGAGTTCAGTTTGCCAAAATCTATAATGGAGACTGTCCTACTGAAAGCATTCCTCAGGTTCAAAGACCAAATACCTGGACACTTGGGTTACGTCCTACTTTGAGGCATTTGCTTCATGAGTCTCCCTTTAAAACAATGGAGATTCATGCCACAGAAGTTTAAAGAAGGAGGTATTCTGGAAGAGTCCGGATGCCTGGGGTCTGGAGAACAAAGATAGGACCTGAAGATCCAACTCGGGGCCGTCCATTAGAAGGGTGTGTCCGTTGCGTCGATGAGGCAGTCAGAGGAAGCTACAGCTGAAAGCGTGTGCGTTCTCATTACTCCAGAAAGCCTCCACAGCTTAGTGCTAAATGTGCGCTAACGGACAGCGCTGGGGGGAGAAACGGAGGCGGCACTACCGGGTTGCACTCCCGAGTGCAACTCTCTGCACTGGCTTTGCGGGCGGTGAGGAGCATCCTGCCGAGGGCCCTGCATCCAGGAATGACCAGAACCGGCAGGAAGCAGCACGCGGGGCTGGGCGCCAAGGCAGAGGCGGGAAGGACAGCTTGGGTGGGAACGACCTTCCCAAACGAAAATGAGACAAGGTCTCTTATCTCCCAGTAATCACTAAGGCAAAACAACGTGTGTACGTTTGGGAGAGCGGGGAGAGAAGGGGGTGAGTAGGCTGGCAATGAATGGCATAGCGTTTTGTCATATTAGCGTGCAAACATATACAGCAGAATTCTATTTACCCATACTGAACTATCCACTCATGCTTTTTCATCAAAACCTTTTAAAGGAATATTTATAAGTGTAATGAAAGAGTATAAAATTTGGTACACTTCTCTTATGAGAAAATCAAAGATATCAATACCTAGGGTGTATTTAAAATTAAAAGAGCCATGGCTTGAGGAACACATTATTCTAATGCCAGTGGTTCACTAGAGGACCTGAGCTTATAGTATAATGACTCAGCAAGTCCACGGACACAGGTACTGTTGTATGATTTTTTTCTTTTTTTTAAAATGAGGTCAACACCTTATAAGCTATAGAGTTTTTAAAGATGCAATCATGCACACACACACTCACAAATATTGGTTTCTATAAATCAGTTCAATTTTCTGATGAAATTGTTTCAATCAAAATTTAGTTCACAAAATGCAGGTATAATTTATTTTTTATTGCCTTTACTTCCCTGTCAACACTAAAGTATTAGAAACTGTCAACACCAAAGTACTAGAAACTAAATATAATTTTCATTATACACAAAACATGAAAGGTGAATACAAAAGAATTGCTCTACTACATAGATTATTCCTAGGCTTCACAAAGGCAGTGATCAGAGGCTTCTAATTCATTGCTGAAGTGCATTATTTTTTTCCATGGAGAAAACAAAAATATAATGACAAAGTTATTAATCCACTGCTGCTACTAAGCTGCTGCTAAGTCGCTTCAGTCGTGTCCGACTCTGTGCGACTCCATAGACAGCAGCCCAACAGGTTCCCCCATCGCTGGGATTCTCCAGGCAAGAACACTGGAGTAGCTTTCCATTTCCTTCTCCAATGCGCGAAAGTGAAGTCCCTCAGTCATGTCCAACTCTTAGCGACCCCATGGACTGCAACCCATCAGGCTCCTCCACCCATGGGATTTTCCAGGCAAGAGTACTGGAGTGGGGTGCCATTGCCTTCCAAAATGCAGGATATAATTTTATTTTTTTAGTACTTTTCCTTCCCTGTCAACACTAAAGTACTAGAAACTGATTGTTTCTGTGTAATTTTTCATTCACCTTTCAAGGGTTAATAATTTTGTTAATTATTTTCAGAAAGAAGGATACAACACTAGAAATAGCTTGGAACTTGGAGACATTCATGTTAATAAGAGAAATTCAATCATTTTCTGGTTCTATCCCTGTAGCTCCGTCAAATAAATTTAATAGGAAAAGAGATGATGATCCTAACGCAACCATGATTTGCAAATTGGCAATAAATGAATATAAACCTAGCAAGATATTTTTACATGCTTATTTACAGCACTGATTTATAACAGGGAAAGCCCAATGGGCCTGAATCTTCACAGGGAAGCCCTGCAGAGGGATTGACAGGACATGCGCGACACTGGGGGGTCGGGGGGGGGGGTTGCTGGCAATGCCATTTACGGTCTAACATCTAGAAAATGCGGAAATCAAGTCACCAGAGTGCTTTGTCTAGAGCTAATCCAGGGAGGGATCTGCAGCAAGAAAATACAAATTATAATCAAGTAAGTAAGTTACATTTGCTTAAAGCTTCCTTCAAAACCGCTGTGTTGTAGAAGGTGGGTAAGGATCTCAGCTGAGGACTAGCCAATCAGATGCCTCATCACATGTCCCAGGTCTTTAATATATTCACTACATAAATGAAACAGTTTGTTAGACAAGAATACAGAAGATGTAGGTCTCAGTATTTCTGATGATGATGTCTATAAAAACATTTAGCTATTGAAAGCGATTGGTGACAAAATAACTGTTGAACAACTTCTCCAGAATTTATCTGGCGGGTTTTACAAGGAGAAACACGATCGACTGGGGAAACAGATGGGGTGACATGGATGGAGCGGAGTTTATGAGAGTCACACCAAAGTTACCAAAGTTATCCGGGATGAGATTAATCAGGTGCTTGGCAGAGATGAGGTCATATACTGAGAACCGTGAACAATTCACTCAAACAATCTGTATACAGATCATCTGAGAGTGTTCAGTACGGTAACAGAGGCAGTAAATATGGGAACAGGGAGCTGATTTAAACACTCTATGAAGTTTCATCTATATACAAAACATGAAAGCTGAATATGAAGAATTGTTCTGCTACGCAGATTCTTCCTAGGCTTTACGAAGGCAGCAGTCAGAGACTTCCGGTTCATTGCTGAAGTGTGCTCTCTTTCTCTAAAGAGGAAACAAACAAAAAGCTGTCGATTCACTGTCATCCTTAATATTCTCCCAAGGCTGAGTGCCTAACCACTGCTAGGCAAAAACATGAGTAGTTTTACTGCAAACACAATCGTTAGAGTGAAAATGAAGTTTGAGAATTTGACAGAGAAAGTTGATTTTAAGTGCATGCTATCAGTTGTTTAAGCCAGGATTAGTGACAAAATTAAGAGTCCTGTTTCCACTAAAATATCCTTTGATAATAATATTTATGGACAACAAAAGAGCCAGAGTTCAAGTAAACTTTCAGTTCACCATACAGAAAAGTTAGATATCTCAATAAGAAAAGTATAGAGAAATTTCCACCAAGAATAGCATTAAAGCTTTGCACCATATCACCTTTTAGCAACATTCTTTCAAGTGACTGAAGGTGTAAACCTAATTTTTCTCTGTACTTTTATGGGAGTGTGGATTAATATAAAAACAATTACCTCATTGATGAATTTAAAACATGGCTTCATCTCTTTATAAATTCATTCTAACAGTCATAAAGATAGTGCATCATAGAACTATCAAAACAAGGGAAGAGATGATTAATTTTCCTAATGGAGAATAATAAAATATAGCTTGATATTTAAACCAATACATTTTTGGAGAAGAACTAAGCTAATGATGCTTAGTATGAAAGAAAGAACTTCAAATGAATCGTGCCTGCCTTGAACTTTCAGACTACACCCACAGACGCCGCTCCACCCTTACACTTAGCCTTCGGGACATTCTTGACAAAGCATTAGTGTAGTTGATATAAATCTGGATTCATTAAAATTCTATATATGTTACTGACTAGTTCTGTGAGGTTGGAAATTGTTTTTCAAGTTCCTTATCTTTCAAATAGATAATAACCTCTAATTNGAAAATGAAGTTTGAGAATTTGACAGAGAAAGTTGATTTTAAGTGCATGCTATCAGTTGTTTAAGCCAGGATTAGTGACAAAATTAAGAGTCCTGTTTCCACTAAAATATCCTTTGATAATAATATTTATGGACAACAAAAGAGCCAGAGTTCAAGTAAACTTTCAGTTCACCATACAGAAAAGTTAGATATCTCAATAAGAAAAGTATAGAGAAATTTCCACCAAGAATAGCATTAAAGCTTTGCACCATATCACCTTTTAGCAACATTCTTTCAAGTGACTGAAGGTGTAAACCTAATTTTTCTCTGTACTTTTATGGGAGTGTGGATTAATATAAAAACAATTACCTCATTGATGAATTTAAAACATGGCTTCATCTCTTTATAAATTCATTCTAACAGTCATAAAGATAGTGCATCATAGAACTATCAAAACAAGGGAAGAGATGATTAATTTTCCTAATGGAGAATAATAAAATATAGCTTGATATTTAAACCAATACATTTTTGGAGAAGAACTAAGCTAATGATGCTTAGTATGAAAGAAAGAACTTCAAATGAATCGTGCCTGCCTTGAACTTTCAGACTACACCCACAGACGCCGCTCCACCCTTACACTTAGCCTTCGGGACATTCTTGACAAAGCATTAGTGTAGTTGATATAAATCTGGATTCATTAAAATTCTATATATGTTACTGACTAGTTCTGTGAGGTTGGAAATTGTTTTTCAAGTTCCTTATCTTTCAAATAGATAATAACCTCTAATTCACAGAAATATTTTAACACTTAAATTTAACAGCGAGAGAGACTGGAAGACAAGCACGGAGGCGTTGGCCTTTTGCACGCGCCGAGTGCTGCATGCGAAGGCCCTCGCGCTGTCTGAGAGCACCCGGGAGAGGGGCTCAATTGCTCCTGGGGACACGGGAGAAGCCGCACCGAGGCTGCCGCGCGCGGTAAAGGGTGCACCCGGGGAAGCTCAGAAGAGCGTGAGCAACCGAGGGGACCCTCCAGCGCGAACGGAGAGGGCATTTCCAGGAGGAGACAGTGGTCAAATGCAGGTGAGAGTACAGATGAAGTTTCCCACTAAATTAGAGAAGCCCTAATAAATCTTGTCGGAGAAGGCAGTGGAGCCCCACTCCAGTACTCTTGCCTGGAAAACCCCACGGATGGAGGGGCCTCATAGGCTGCAGTCCGTGGGGTCGCCAAGAGTCGGACACAACTGAGCGACTTGACTTTCACTGTTCACTTTCATGCACTGGAGAAGGAAATGGCAACCGACTCCAGTGTTCTTGCCTGGAGAATCCCAGGGACGGCGGAGCCTGGCGGGCTGCCGTCTGTGGGGTCACACAGAGTCAGACACGACTGAAGCGACTCAGCAGCAGCAGCAGCAATAAATCTTGTAAGGACTTCAACTTTATAGCATATAAGGAGTCAGTGGAGAAACAGAACAAATCGCTTTTATTACTTGTTTTTCATATTTTGGTCTTGTTGTGTGGCATGTGAGATCCTAGCTCCCCGACCAGGGATCGAACTGGGGTCCCCTGCATTGGAAGCATGGAGTCTTAATCACTGGACCACAAGGGAAGTCCCTGCTTTTATTTTTTTTTATTGAGCTACAATTAACATATAACACTAAAAGTTTAGGCGTATGATGTGTTAATTTGATACATTTACTAACGCAATATGATTGCCACCATAGCGTTAGCTAAACCTAATGCCTCTATCACATACATCATTATTTCTTTTTTTGTGGCATGGACAATTAAGATCTAATCTCTTATCAATTTATAATACAGTATTGTTGACTATAATCATTGTGCTGTACATTAAATCTTCAGTATTTATTTATCTACCAGTTGCAATTTTGTACCTTTAAACAACATATACTGTGGAGAGTATATTGCTTTTAAAAAGACACTTTCAGCAGCAGTCTGGAGCATGGCATAACAGGGAAAGTCACGGATAAAGGACAGTGCCACAACAACCAATAACTGAGGGAAGAAATTATGAGAAAATTATAAAACAGCACTTTACAGAATATTAGGGTCAAAAGACAACACTTTTATAAAATATAGGAACACACAAGAAAACATAAGATAATAGAAAGTTGCAATAGCTGTAAGCAAAGAAAAAGTTGGAGGCAAATTTATGATACGTACATTCTTCAACTTTTGGGGCTTCTCTGGCAGCTCAGATGGTAAAGAATCTACCTGCAATGTGGGAGACCCAGCTCCAATCCTTGGGTCTCTTTTTAAAAATAAGCTAATCATTGACCTGGAGAAATTATAATAATAATTAAGTTTAAAAATAAAAGTAAACTTCAAACAAAAGGTAAACAATAAAATGAATCCAAACATATTTTCTTTAAAAAATACTATTGCTAATAAACTTCTAGGAAATCTAGTCAAGAATAAAAGATCACATNTAAGCTAATCATTGACCTGGAGAAATTATAATAATAATTAAGTTTAAAAATAAAAGTAAACTTCAAACAAAAGGTAAACAATAAAATGAATCCAAACATATTTTCTTTAAAAAATACTATTGCTAATAAACTTCTAGGAAATCTAGTCAAGAGTAAAAGATCACACAATAAGTAAGTAAAATTAAGCATGTAAAAGGTGGAGGGGGTACAATAACAAGTGAAAAACTGCTCTTTTAAGTGACTACCAAAGATTTAAATGCAAAACTGCATGTTAAGATATTTGAAAAAAAATCATGCAATGGATAATTTCCTGGGAAAAGGGATAAAATTTCAAAAATTACCTAAAGAAAAATAAAAACCTAAAAAGAAAAATTGTAGGAAATTTTTAGTGGATGGATATTTAAAAATCACTAAGTGAAAAGCATACAAATACCAAGCTATTGAAAGTGCAATGAAGAAAGATTTTCTTTATAATAGCTGACAAAAACATATAAAATATTGAAGAGCAATCTGACAATATGTCCCATAGGAAGTAAGCTCCCAGGGTCTTTACTGAGAATAATCAAAGATCTAAATAAATCATCCTGGAGGCATGTACTAGGATTAAAGTAACAAGGAATGAGCTAATTTTGCCAAACCTAACAATGTAGAAATATTACTGGATTATTTGAAATTCATAAATTATTGAAATGGAAATAATTGGAAACAACAGTTAATACGTGTGTAGCCTTTTCTATACGCCATGGCAGTTGTACATAGATTAACGCATATAATCATCATATCTACCCCTTAGGTACTTATTATGCTTTTCTGCATTTTATGCAGAAGGAAATAAAGCTCAGAAAAAAAGAGACTGCCCAACATCACACAGCTGGTAGATCTGGGCACCAAGAATTAAATTCAGACAGCATGACTTCAAAATCCATGCTCTGACCTCTGTGAGAGTCACCCTCTCGAAGTTAAATGCCCCAAAACTGGAGGCTGGTCAAAAACATAGGATAAATGTATGCGTGCGTGCTAAGTTGCTTCAGTCTTCCAACTCTTTGTGACCCCGTGGACTGTAGCCCACGAGGCTCCTCTGTCCACAGGATTCTCCAGACAAGAGTACCGGAGTGGACGGCCATGTCCTTCTCCAGGGCATCTTCCCAACCCAGGGATGGAACCCGCGGTCTCGCGTCTCCTGCATTGGCAGGAGAGGTCTTTACCAGTAGCACCACCTGGGAAGAATAAATATATATGTCTTTGAAACTGGAAACCCCTTATATGTGACGTTAAATGAAAACAGGAATAAATGGAACTCTGAGTGTAATATAATCTCAGCTGTATTGCTTTTGCCCCCTATAAGTGAATGTGTGTCCAAAGAACAGAGTAAAAATTAATAAAAAGCAGCTGACCAGAAATATATCCAATATGTCAAGTGTGGCTTGAGGTAAGATTATACATGAATTTGATTTTTAAATACGTTTCAGGTTTCCTGAAGCAACAGGTGCTACTTCCATTAGAAAATAAATAAGGCTGATTGTTTGGCAGGAACAGTGACCACAGAGAAGAATAACTACAATTTTTCTAAAAATAGTATTTTTGAAATGAGACATTCAGACACAAAACATTCCCTGGCTTTAACCTTTTCCAAAATATATGAAATCAACTGAGAAACAATTATAACCCAAGCTAAACTATCCTTCCTTCCCAATCTAACTCCCATCATACCCTTCCCTCCTGCTCCCAAACATACATGATAACACAGGCTAACAAAAATTTGTTTGATCAATATATAAAATCGATATTTACTGGAATATCCCAGAAAGTCACATAGTAACCCATTTCAAATAGTATAAAAAACTTATCTTAGTCTTTTCATACACAAAGAGCAGCACCAGTCCGCCCAGTTACAGATCATGTGATTTTAGGCTTCATTGCAACCTTTTTCCCCAGCACATTTTTCTAGCGCAAGAAAAGAAAAAATAAATAAATAAATAAAGCAAGTCCAAAGTTTTTAGATGATCATATACCTAAATTAAATAAGCTACCATATTTTATCTTTTTGTTCAAATACTAAAGTCCTTTGTTTTTACTGTTAAACATGCAATATTACTGAAATCTTTTTTCATTCAATGACCCCTCCATAATGCAGAGAAGGTGATGCACCCCACTCCAGTACTCTTGCCTGGAAAATCCCATGGACAGAGGAGCCTGGTGGGCTGCGGGTCATGAAGAGTCGAACACGACTGAGCAACTTCCCTTTCACTTTTCACTTTCATGCATTGGAGGAGGAAATGGCAAGCACCCCAGTGTTCTTGCCTGGAGAATCCCAGGGACGGGGGAGCCTGGTGGGCTGCTGTCTATGGGGTCGCATAGAGTGGGACATGACTGAAGTGACTTAGCAGCAGCAGCAGCAGCCTCCATAATGATGACTAATTTCTGTTCTCTTTCAGTATCCTTCCTGCCTCAAAAATAAAGCCTCCTCAAAGACAGTGAATGTTTAACTGTATAATTATATGCTTGGGCATCTCTCCCCAGGTCCACTGATCCTAGCTCAAAGGTCTCAAGTCAAATCTGGAAACCACACGTTGTATGGCAGTAACAGAGTTCTGCCATAATGCAAGTGTCAGCGCCAGCCTCTATCTGCAACCGCAGCCACTTTCAGCTTTCAGTTTTTATTTAAAAGGCTTAATTGGAAGTTTTTATTACTCCCAATTAGGCTTTTTAATTAAAAGGAAAAGTTGAAAGAGGCTGCAGGCAAATACTGCTGAAGCCCATATCAGCATAAAATCAAAGGAAATAAAAACAAAATTACGCTACCGTAAAACAGCAGTAACGGGCACAGCTCTCAATGATGTTTACCTCTGGTCATATTTCATGTTATGATCGCACACTGACAGTGACGAAGTGGACATGACTGATTGGAAAAACCAGAGCGTACCTAATGTAACAATAAAATTCATCAAAATGAGACTTAAAAAACCACATTAGCATTCAAGGCGAAAATCTACCAAAATGCACAGTTGACAATTCAAGCGGTTAGCAACTCTAATTCACCAGCGTGGCACTAGCTCCACAGGCTAATGCAGACTCTCAAAATCTCTTTAACAAGCAGGACACCATGCAGAAACAGTGTGGGTGACTGTTTATGTTGTAAGATGATTAGCTTTTTAATTTCGTTAAGGATTCTTTCGTTCCATATAAAGCCTTAGCTTGTCATTACTGTGGAGTTTTGCACTAGTGATGCTTTTTTAACTCAGAATGAAATTAGAAGTAGCACTCACTTGTTTTGGGGGCATCTTTTAAATTCCATGTCATGTTTTAGAGTAAAACAGTTTCTTATATAAAGGCGAGTTTATCATGAGTGGTAACAGATACAGGTAGAGATATTAGATCTGTACCACATACAATTTCATACCTAATAAACTAGGCTTTTTATCCTGAATCTTATCAATTATATCAAGGGTCTGAAGAAGATATTGAGAATAACTCTCATATAAGCTGTGGTATCAAAGAGTTATTTCTTCATGTTAGCTTTCTAACTCAGGATTAGATTAATATTTGCCCCCAAATAACAATACAAATTTGGGAGAAAATACGTAACTGTCTCTGGAAGAAAGGGTCAATGCTATGCCACCAGGGTTGATGGAAATCTCCGTGTCTGTGTCCAGTCACTTAGGGAGTTCCTATTTTGGGCAGCTGAAGTAATGCTATGCCACCAGGGTTGATGGAAATCTCCGTGTCTGTGTCCATCACTTAGGGAGTTCCTATTTTGGGCAGCTGAAGTCTTTACTAGAAGATGACGGACATGTAACAGAGCCTCTGTTCCTTTTCCTGGAGACAAGCACGGAGCGTCTCTTTCAGGAGGAGCAAGTCACGAAATCTGCAAACTGGGGACGGGGTATTTCGATTGTNGCCGAAGTCTTTACTAGAAGGTGACAGACATGTAACAGAGCCTCTGTTCCTTTTCCTGGAGACGAGCATGGAGCGTCTCTTTCAGGAGGAGCAAGTCACTACATCTGCAAACTGGGGACGGGGTATTTCGATTGTGTCATGAATCACGGTTTTCTTTGATCTGCATTTTCAATTTTCACAAAAAATTAATTAATTCCTGTTTTTCCTGGCCCTGCAAACACTTCTATGACTTCGTATAGTAACTAGAATAAAGTGAAAGTGAACTCAGTCGTGTCCGACTCTTTGCGATCCCATGGACTGTAGCCCACCAGGATCCTCCGTCCATGGGAGTTTCCAGGCAAGAGTACTGGAGTGGGTAGCCATTTCCTTCTCCAGGGGATCTTCCCAACCCAGGGATAGAACCTGGGTCTCCTGCATTGAAAGCAGATGCTTTACCATCTGAACCTAGAATAAAACCCCAAATTTTATGCATAGCTTATGAAAGTCCTACTTGATTTGGCTCACAATTTCAACCTCATCATGAGTCTTCTCTCTAGTTTACTCTTTTCCAATAGTAAAGATTTTCTTTTCATTCTACAGACACACTAGCAAGCTCTTTCATTCCTTGGGACATTAGCATATGTCCTCCTCTATGCCTAATACTCCAACTTCCCAAATGCTAGTTTTCCTGTGCCTCTCAATTAACATATAGTCTGAAAGTAAAATTTACCTCTTCAAAGAAGACTTCTCCAATCATTTAGAAAGTCGATCACAGTTATATCATATTCTGTCAAAATTCATATATTTACATACAAACCTAGACAGCACATTAAAACGTAGAGACATCACTGCTGGCAGAGGTCCATCTAGTCAAAGTTATGGCTTTTCCACTAGTCATGTATGGATGTGAGAGTTGGACCATAAAAAAGGTGAGCACTGAAGAACTGATGCCTTCGAACTGTGGTGTTGGAGAAGATTCTCGAGAAACCCTTGGCCTGTGAGATGCTCAAACCAGTCAATCGTAAAGGAAATCAACCCTGAATATTCACTGGAAGGACTGATGCTGAAGCTGAAGCTCCAATACTTTGGCCGCCAGATGCAAAGAATGGACTCACTGGAGAAGACCCTGATGCTGGGAAAGATTGAAAACAGGAAGAGAAGGAGATGACAAAGGATGAGATGGTTGGATGGCATCACCGTTCCATAGACGTGAGTTTGAACAAGCTCCGGGAGTTGGTGATGGACAGGGAGGCCTGGCGTGCTGCAGTTCATGGGGTTGCAAAGAGTCAGACACGACTGAGCATTTGAACTGAACTGAACTGAGTATTCCATTGTGTATATGTACCACAGCTTTCTTATCCATTCGTCTGCTGATGGACATCTAGGTTGCTTCCATGTCCTGGCTATTGTAAACAGTGCTGCAATGAACATTGGGGTACACGTGTCTCTCTCAATTCTGGTTCCTCGGTGTGTATGCCCAGCAGTGGGATTGCTGGGTCATAAGGCAGTTCTATTTCCAGTTTTAAAAGGAATCTCCACGCTGTTCTCCATAGTGGCTGCACTAGTTCGCATTCCCACCACCAGTGTAAGAGGGTTCCCTTTTCTCCACACCCTCTCCAGCATTTATTGCTTGTAGACTTTTGGATAGCAGCCATTCTGACCGGCGTGAGATGGTACCTCACTGTGGTTTTGATTCGCATTTCTCTGATAATGAGTGATGTTGAGCACTTTTTTTATATTAAATTTTGTCTGATATAAGTATAGTTGCCCCTGCTCTCTTTTGGTTACCATTTGAACAGAATAAATTTTTTCCCATTCTTTAACTTTGAGCCTCTGTGTGTCCTTAATTCTGACATTAGTCTCTTGTAAGCAGTATATATAATTGGGTCTTTTTTAAAAACACATTCAGTCATTCTGCTTTTTTATAATTTAATCCCCTTACAATTCATTATTGATAGATAAGAACTCACTAAGGTCATATATTAAGTGTTTCTTGGCTGTTTTGTGGTTCCCTCGTTCCTTTTCTTCTCTCTTGCTGTCTCCCTTTGTGAACTGATGATTTTACATAGTGGTATGCTTTGATTTTCTCGATAGCTTCATCTTTAGTGTATCTAATGTAGGTTTTGCTTTGTGGTTACCATGAGGGTTACATAAAATACCTTATAGATATAACAGTTTATTTCATGCTGATAACAGCTTGGCATACAAAAGCCTGTTCTGCTACTCCTCCCCTCCTTTATGTTTTGATGTCACAATTTACCTCTTTTATGCTGACCATTCATTAACAAATTATTAATAGTTATTTTTAATATTTGTATCCTTCAATATTTTTACTAGAGTTAAGTGGTTAACATACTACTATATTACAATACTAGAGAATCAATCCCTTCACATGCACGAGAAACTGGTTCCAGAACCCCCCCCCAAACACACAATACTCCAATCCACAGATGCTCAAGTGCCTTAATAAGAGAGCGTAGTATTTGCCTTGAACCTACACACGTCCTGTACATTTTCAATCATATCTGTGCTGGCGTGCTTAGTCGCTCAGTCGTGTCTGACTCTGCGACCCCATGGACTGCAGCCCGCCAGGCTCCTCTGTCCATGGGAATTCTCCAGGCAAGAATACCGGAGTGGGTAGCCTTTCCTTCCTCCAGAGGATCTTCCCAACCCAGGGGTCAAACCCAGGTCTCCCGCATTGCAGGTGGATTCTTTACCAGCTGAGCCGTCATGGGCTNCTGAGAACCAACATCGAGAAGCAGACAACGCCACTGTGCGCTGCCCAGAGGGTGACCGACATCTTTGCAGGAGTGCTCTCTGAACACAACCTGCTTCCTATGGCGCCAGTTTTTTGCTCAATTCACCTCAGGCTGGGTGCTGAGTCCCTAGGGTTGCTACCTCCTACCATGAGACAGAAAAACCTGCTCTCCACACTACGAACACCTGAGCTGAGACACCCTGGGTGGGAAATCAAGGCTTCCGATAAAGCTCAAGCATCAGCAGCAGTTTTTGTTTTTTTAAACTGCTCTAATTTTAGACTTAGAGAAAAGTTGCAAAAAATAGTACAGAAAATTTCCATATATCCCCCCCCCTCAGTGTTAACATCTTACATAATCATTAGTACAATGGTCACACCAGGAAATGAAGAACACGGGGACAATTCCATTATCCAAACCAAGGAAGGGCTCCACTCAGGCTTCACCAGTTTACCTATTAATATCCTTGAATCCTGATGTTCCAGAACCCTATCCAGCATCTCCCACCACATTTAGTTGTTTCTCCTTAAGTCTCCTGCAATCTGTCCAGTTCCTCAGCTTTCCCTTCTTTTTCACGACATTGACACTTTAGAAAGATTACTGGTCAGTTACGTTGTCAAACGTCCCTCAGTTTTGGTCTGACGTCTTCTCACAGCTGGAGTGAGGTTATGCGTTTTTGACAAGAGCACCACAAAAGTCATGTGTATGACATCACAGGGCTCATGGGGACAGGTCTTCTGTATGAGCGACACTGACCCCACTGCTAGGTTTCTCCAGTGCAGAGCTACGTCTTTCCCTGTGCAGTCAGTCAAGGGGGACTGTGGCTTTTTAAAAAGGAACGTGTGGCTGTCATTACGCACTGTGTGTGTCAGCCCAGCTTGCTGGTGGATGCAGCTGCCCGGCAGATGAGAGGCATCTAATGAAGATGAGCAGCAGAGCCGACGTCTCTGGAAGACGCCGAAGCTCTTGGTGACAAAGAGGAACAGTAGCAGTTTATTTATAGATCCACTTGAAGACAGCTCATTGTAACTACTGGAGTTGAATGTTTAAAACCTCGGGAACAAAGGCTGGCTATTTTAAACTCTCCTTGCACTTGGTTCAATGGAGAGAGAGTTAGAGACACCAATCGTCCCCAGGCACCACTCCCACCATTCGGTAATTCATATTTTGTGCAGCTTCTCAGAACGTGAGCAAAGCCTGTGAGACAGATAGCCAGGACTGGCCCTGCCTGCCCAGCAGGGGCTGTGGGCCTCCAATGAGCCAAAGCCCTCACCCTGGTGCTGCCTAGGGAGAAGCCAAGGGAGGTGGCCTCCTCCCAACTTGGGGTCTCACAGGGCCCCTTTCCTGGAAAATGAAGTTGCACACAGCCATTGTGAATCAAGGCTACAGCACCTCTCCACCTCCCTCCCCCTGCAGGCTGTGAAGGGGGACAGCGCACCCCAGTGGACGCCTGCCCTAGGACAGCTGGCGGTGGCAGGCCCACCTGCGCTGATGCATTGGGGGGGTTGGGGCGGGGGGACAAGGGCTTCCTGGGGCTCAGAGCACACAACTGTCCGTGAGGACAGTGGAGCCCCAAGGCCGGCCTGGCCTACCTGCAGCTCTGAGTTAGGAGCACTGAGCCTCTCCACGTCCCAGGACCACGCTGGGAGGGGATATGTGAGGTTTCTCAAAGACTCCCACATCCTTCTTTCAACAGCACAAAACAACGTTCTTGACTCAATGAAGAAAAATGTGAATATGCACTAGGCACCTGATATTAAGGAATTATTCATTTTGTTGGATGTGGTAAGAGAGCTTCAGTTATTTAACCAAAAAGAAGTCTATTTAGGGTAAAATTAAATAGCTGGATTAAACAAAAATATTTCAACTCTTTTAAAAACTGTGGGAGGAGACAAAAAACAAGGTTGGCAAAATGCTGGAGTGAGGTAACAGGTACATGGGGGGTTCACTATTATATTCTTTTGTGCTAGCTTAATAATTTCCACAAGAGGTTTTTTTTTTTGGAGGTTAAAAAAAAAGAAAGCTTCCAAGTGACAGGAATGAGCTATGGAGCCGAAGCCAAGCAAGTGGGACCCCAGGAGGAAGGTGAGGTACAAGATCACTCCCAGTCTGGTGTCCTGACACTTTTAAAAGCACAGGAGGCAAATTTGGCTAAATCTACAAACATCTAGGATAGCCTTTGGCACAGCCATTCAGAAAGCCCCAACTTCACCAACAGCATTCAGTGAACCCTGCAGCAGTGTCCAGAACTTCAAAGAAACTAATTTTAAGATAATCTCCATGGAAACCATCTATTCTGATTTTTTTCCATGGTAACCAATGAGAACATAAACACAAGCATTATTCAACACCCTTATACCACATGGGCCATGCTGCCATCCAATCTGGAAAACATAAGCTGCAAAGGGCTTTTTTCCATTGAAAATGAAAAGGAATGAAATGAAATGAAGACTAAAGCTTCTAGCCCAAACATGTGGATTCTCCCACCCTCCACGACCCACACCACCCCATGCCACCTAACCCTAAGCTGACAAACCAGGCCAACAAGTGGTTTCCTTCCTTTAGCTTGAGACCATCGAACGTGCCAAAAGCCCAGAGCCAAAGCCTGCCTCCAGCCTCACACACTCCACCCATGCTGCCCACAGACAGCAGGCATGTGTCCACTGAACTCAGATTTCCTGTTCCAGAGGCATGCTGGGCACCATGTAGATACTGAGGAAAAAGTTAGTCCTGCAAATAACTGCCTGCAGCAGACAAGGGCTGTTCTAGTAAGCAGTGCTCTGGGTGAGCAGAGCAGGAAGAGTTTGCAGCCTTCCTTCTGGGAAGGCTACATGGAGGAGGTGCCATGTGGAAAGAGACTACAAGGATGAACGCAGCTCTGCTGGGGAACAGAGAGGGTGGGGCCGAAGAAGCACAGTCAGATGGAAGCAACTGAGTCTATTTCCACTTGTGGCTCATTTCTTCCATTTTCAGGTTTCTGAGTGTGAAAGCTCCATGGAGAAAGGAAGAAAGTGGGGGCGGGGGAAAGAAGGCAGGCAGGCAGTGGCTCCAGATGCCAGTGGCCTCGGTTCTTGCCCACCCTCCCTGCTTTGTGTGCATGGCCTCTGCTGGCTTTCTCTGGAGGAGGCTCGTCAGCATCGCCTAACCAGGCTCTGGGTGCTGATCAGTGCTGCCACCAAATTAGCAGCATCACAGCAGTGGCCCCACGGGCGAGACAGAACACCCATGGCACAGGGCCTGTGCCCGCCCGGGACCTTTAACCTCAGAGCCAAGTGCCACAACGTCAGGAACCCACTGTCTTGTGATTTGAGCTCACATGTGCAACTGTGGGGGCTTCCCAGGTGGCGCTAGCAGTAAAGAACCTGTGTGTCAATACAGGAGACACAAGAGACGCAGGTTCCATCCCTGCATCGGGAAGATCACTTGGAGGAGGGCATGGCAACCCACTCCTGTATTCTTGCCTGGAGAATCCCATGGACAGAGGAGCCTGGCGGGCACAGGATCACAAAGAGTTGGAAACAACTGAAGCGACTTAGCATGCACATGCAACTGTGCAATCTCCACTGACCTTGAACCCACGCTTTGGCTGCCAGGGGGAAAGGAAACCCAAAATAGCTCTGAGACCCTTGAAAGAAGAAAGAGAGCTCTCTAAGGTGTGAGCGCACACCCAGGTTCCTGCACCAGGTGTATTCTGACACACTCAGAGCGGGACACAAGGGCATCCAGGCTTTGATTGGATTCCAGAGTCAAGTTCACCCATCTTCATGGCACTGTGACTGTGTTAATGCGCCTTGCCCTAGATTTTGGAGACTACAGCGCCAGTTGGTTTAGTTATTAACAGGCCTTCCTTCCTAGGAATTGTGCCTTTCTCCTCTGGATAGGGACCTTGTGACATGGATGGGACTTTTTCAGTGGCAGGAAACTACCATCATCCCCTTGAGAGGGCAGCTGGAGGATGGAGTCCAGCTTCTGCCCATCCCACCACCCCAGCCTCTGGATATCACAGCTGTCAGGGCCATTTCAGGGCTTGTTCCTATTCTCGTTATCTGGAGGCACTTCCCCAAAAGGCTCTACAAAGAAGACCTCCACCTGGGAGTTTAAATGTTGGGCCACAAGCACCCAGGCCATCTCAGGCTCAAGTGGCCCACCAGAGACTCACCCACCAACTTCCCTAAAGGCCCTGCAGGCCCTGGAGGACCAGAGGTGACCTAGGCACCCCTATCTGCAGGGTAAGAGGTGAACACTGAGGACAACGCAGGAGGCAGGTGGCGTGGAGAATGTGGGTTCAAGCACTGATGACTGGACTGACACAGAGGCACTAGGGGCCAGGACAGGAGCCCACAGAAGAGGAGAGGCTCAGCAGAAGCTCAGAGGGTGCCTTGGGGTCCCACCCTCCCTCTGACTGACTAGTAATAGAATCTGCCTGCTCAGTTGTTAACAGAGCCCAGCAGGTTTACAGACTGCCTTTAGGTCTAAAGAGACCACCGGGCAACACTGGGATTTCTTCTAACATGGCACAAAGATCAGAACCAACCATACCTCTTTCCAAATCGGGCTGAAGGGGCGCCAATTCTCCAGGCACCTCTCCCAAGTCGTAGAAACTTCCTAAGATGGACAAAGGCTCTCTCCTTCCAGCCATCTCCCTGCCCAGCATGCCAGGGTCTCAATCTACTGGTTTCCAGCAGCATCAGCATCATCAGAAATTTGTTAGAAATGCAAATTCCCTTACTGAATCAGACACTCTGGGGAGGGGACAAGGTGAATTTTAACAAGCCCTCAGGGAAATTCTGATACATACCAAAGTTTGAGAACCACCACAAGAGGCTTGCTGCAGTAAATGTCAAATGTTAAAAGGCTTGTCTCCTCACTACCAGGAAGCCCAGTAACTTCTCCCAATGCACTTCCACAAAATCCTTCTCCTGCTTGTGAAAAACAACCTGTCCCTTCTGGGAAGCACAGTAATTATTTCACGTGTGCCTGGTGGCAGCCCTGACCCACCTCCCAGTCAGTCAGTGCAGCCTCTGGAAGGAAAAGGAGGGGGATCCTGCCTGCTTCCCAGAACTGGACACAGCGAGTCAGAGGGAAGGGTGCTGGCCTCAGGGAACCCTCTGCTCCATGTATCAGGATCTCTGGTGCCCCTAGACAGTGCACAGTCACGGCACCCATCAGCCACTGTCCAAAGCAGGGAACTTTCTTCAAAAATTGTAGCTTGGGGATTTCCCTGGTGGTATAGTGGATCAGAATCCACCTGCCATTGCAGGAGACATGGGTTTGATCCCTCGTCCAGGAAAATTCCACATGCCACGGAGCAACTTAAAGCCCATGAGCTACAACTACTGAGACTGCGTGCTGCGAGCCTGTGCTCCACAACCAGAGAAGCCATCGCAATGAAGAGAATGGAGAGTGGCCCCCGCTCACCACAACCAGAGAAGAGCCCAGGGAACAGCAAAGACCCAGTGCAGCCCAAAACAAGCTAATAATTATAGTTTGGGGGCTTCCCTGGTGGCTCAGATGGTAAAGAAATCTGTCTGCAGTGTGGGAGATCTGGGTCAATCTCTGGGTCAGGAAGATCTCCTGGAGAAGGGAATGGCAACCCACTCCAGTCTTGCTGCCTAGAGAATTCCATAGACAGAGGAGCCTGGTGGGTTACACTCCATGGAGTTGCAAAGAGTTAGACATGACTACTGGAAAAAGACAGAACAAACACTGAACTTCTTTATTTCTAGGATCCTCTGGCTTCTCAAGGAAACTAAGAAACCTGGAGCACTTTCTAGGACTTCCACTCAGGTAAAGGTGGGGGAAGATGCAATCCCAGGGTGGAGTGAGGCATCTCATGTGAGGGCCTCTGTCCCCAGAGTCAGCAAAGGCTGCTGCAGCTGCCCCGCCCCACCCCCACCACACCGGATGGTCTTCTGCAGAGTGAGCTCTCAAAATGGAAAAGGCCCGAAGGAGTAATGTAGGGTGGTGGGGAGAAATCAGGATACAGAGACTCCAGATGACCTGCCTGAGGTCACAGAAAGCGGCCTCAGCCTCGGCCGGAGACAGGACAAAGGGGCAGTACTGCCAGCCACGCTTTTAAAGGGACTCCCAGAGTCAGAAGTTTCCAGCATCACCCCCCTCCCCAGCAGGGCTGTCTAAGAATCTTTCCCTGGCAGCCATCCTAGTAAGAGTGCTATACTCACCCCAGGAAGCACCTGGCCAGCCAGGTCTCTGGTTGTCCTACACGGTGCCCGGCCCATCTCAGGTGATCTGGAGATGCCTCTCAGAAGAGGAACATTGGGGTCTTAGAGTGGGTGATAACAGGGATGGGCAGTGAAGTCAACTTTCACCTAGGGTGAGGGGCATGCAGACACCAGAGGCCGCAGGGCAGCTGCCAGGGGTCGACAGGAGCACATACACACAGAGCGACAGAGGGCTGTGCTCCCGAGCCACCAGTCTGTCCCGTGCAGGGCTTGGCTATCAGGCTCGGAGGCTGAGGAAGACAGGAAGACAGGGTGCTTTTGCCCCTTTAAGAAATGGGGAGAATACCTCTTGCTTGTTTCCAGTTAAGAGTCTCTCAATTTTCCTAACAGAAAGGCTGAGACCTAGGGACACAGGCTTCATCAGGGCCTGGGTTGCTCACCAGCAGGTGACCTTAGGTTTCTCCTCTGTGCAGCACCAGGGGTGGGAATGAATTATGCCATAGAAGTCACACAGAGATGGCCTATCCACTAAGTCCCAGGAAACATGAAAACAAAGTCCCCACTGTTCCCAAGTCTGCCCCCAAAGTCCAGACCCTGCCAGGCCCAGCAATGCCAAACCAGGCAAGAAGGTGCAGGGAGGGCTGGGGAGGCTCTGCTTTCCTGTGCCTCTCACCAGGCTCTTGATGCCCGTGTGCCTGGCACTCTCTGACTGCTTGAGGATCAGACATTGGGCACTTTCAGGGTGGCACGGCCTTAGACAACTGCTTGAGGATCTGCTGCCAAGAACCCCCTTTAATAGCTTGGAAAATTCTGAGCCAGAATTGGCCTCAAGTAGAGAAAGGAGAGGCTCTTCTCGAAGACATATAAACTTGGGGTGCACATCTGCTCTAACTGCTCACAATGCCCCATCTACAGATCCATACTTCTCTTCACTATGAAAACTGAATGCTAGCCACAAATGTGTGTTCTCACCAAGAGACCCAAGTCTCCCAAGTTCCCAAGCAAGAATGCAAATCTATGAGACAGGTGGAGTCAGGTCCCTTCCCTACCTTAATCTGATGACTCCTCAGGCCAGGGCCCTGTGTGAGAACCCAGATCTTGAGCAAAACGCCACCCAGGACTCCCAGATCCTCAGCATGAGACATGATCCAGTGCCAGGGCTCTCTGGGCCAGGAATCAGGGCCCAAGAACCCTTAAGTCAAGCCCAGTCTGCAAACAAAAGATGTGGGAACTGAAGTAGGGGTACAGGGGGTGTCAGGGGCTCCATGGACCAAAGGAACTAAGAAGAAATGGACCACCCTGAGTGAAGGCTGAGGCCTTGGACAGATAGCCTTGGCTAACCTGGCCTCCTCTTCCTGGGGACAGAAAAGGAGGGCTAACGTTCGCGGGGTCCTGGGTACTGTGGCCCAAGGAGTTGCGGGGGCGAGGGGGAAACGAGGGCTGCTTCCTCCCAGCTCATAGATTTGCTTTCACGTGTGGGAGCAGAGAGGACTCAGGCTACTCATCAGGATGTATAACTGACGCCTGCAAGAGTCTGGAAGCCGCAGCAGCCCTCACAGGGACAGCCTGCTGAGCAGAGTCAACCTCGAAGATGACCTGGTCAGAAGTGCCCCACGCCCTGGTTTGCTGTCCCTCATCACAGCAGGGGCAGGGGGCTTGTCTAGTTCTGTCAGACAGAGGAAGGAAAAGGAGCATTCTAAAAATAGAAAAAAGGAAAACAAAATTTAAAAATAGAGCTTGGTAAGCACTTGCCATGTGCTAGGCATGGTTTCAAGTGCCTGCTTGATGGGTAACACCTCATGCAATCTCACAGAGGAGGAGGAGTCCGCATCTTCCCGCCTGAGCTGAGTAGAGAAGAGCCCTTGGCCCGAGACCTCAAGGTTCTCTGAACTAGAGGGCAACCAGCTCAGAGAACTCAGGAAGTGGTTTTCTAGTTTTACTGAATTACCTAGAATTTGGCCTTCTTAACCTCCCGCCCCACCCAGCACAACCTTCCTTCCTAATTGCACAACAGGCTCTCAGATGTTTGGAGGAAGGCAAGAATAAGATTGTTATCAGAATAAATGCATCCTTGCTATGAAGAATGATTTTAGGATGCTTCTGTGGTTGAGGCAGAAGTCAGCTACAGTGGCTGGGACTTGGAGAGCAGCTGCCAATTTCAAGGTCGGCCAAGATACAGTGGTCAACAGCCTTGGGGACTGAGCAGAAAACACAGGAGGGAGTGAGAACCATGAGAATGAGTGAGAGAGGGCGAGGTGGCCAGGGCTGGAGTAGGAAACGGAGCTCAGTATAGTCCCCCACCGCCGCCAGTATAAGCCCCTGCCACAGACAGCATGTGGGGACCCACAGGCCCCTCTGGAGGCATTCACCTGCTTGAAACCTTCCAACCTTCTTCCACCATGCAGCACGCCACAGGGCAGAACGTGGCGTTTCCTGCCCATTCAGGGCACGGGCTGCAGTCCTGCCTCTGCAGGCTTCCAAGAAGAGAAAGCTCTTTAGCCACAGTCCCGAGATCCCTTCTCATCACAACTCAGCCAAGAATAGAGGGAAAATGGAACCCATTATTCTCATTCTGAAGGGCTGGGAAATGGCTTTTGCTTTTCAACATGAAATGTGTCTAAAAATAAGCTGTGAATTTCAACCAGAGGTTGAAAATAGCTCCGGCACTGAACAGAGCTCTGTTCACAGTGGGCTCAAGGATGGCCTTCATTCCAAGAGCAAGCGCTGAAGCCACAGCCAGAGCAGGGGTCCAGGCCAGGGGCTGTCACAGGATCACAGGGCCGCCCCTGCCATGGTCTGCCCCTCTGGCTTTAGACTGCCAAACTCCAACAGGCATGTGGTCCAGAATTCAAGATCCAGCACCTGGCCCAATGTGCTTCTAACATCCCCAAACGCCCAGGGGTGACTCATGTGGCATTTGAATCTGAGACCGAGAGTGTAAACAGGGCTGGCGGGGAGAGGAGGGGGAGGTGGACATCAGGATCAAGAGCTCCCTGGCACGGCGGTGGTGCTCAAGGCTCTCTGAGAAGCCAAGCCACCAAATCCTCACCAGGCACTACACCTCAGAGCCAGGGGAAGCCTGCAGGCAGGAAGGGCAAGAACACACTTTAAGTATAGTAAGGAAAATCAAATTGTTAAAGGTCTTTTTCTGCTGTTTACCATCACTCCTGGAGATTTCAAAGTTTGATAAGCCAAATATTTCTACAAAATGGGCTTGTGTTAGAAAGCCACACTAAGAGACCTGGGCCACAGTTGCTTGGTTGGGGGAGAGCCCAGATCTGGCCCATCAAGCAAGATCACAGGCTCCAGAGTTAGTGGCATCCCCAAGTCCCTCCCAGCCCCAGCCAGCCCTGCTGCAAAAGCCCCTCTCCTGGGCTCATTCCCAAGGCGGAGTTACCGCAGTGACTCTCAACCAGGAGCACTGCTGCTCCCTAGGAGACACCTGGCAACGTCTGAAGACATTTCCGACCGTCACAACTAGGGGTGGGGGTACTACAGGCAAGCCAGTGGGATGCTCCTAAACACCCTACAATGCGCAGACAGCCCCACAGTGAAGGTTCTTCTGGCCCAAGGGATCAACAGCACCAAGGCAGAGAACCCCTGCGTTGCTGGAAGAACGGTATGTGGACAGAGTTAGAGGGGCGGGGGAGTCCCTGAGGAGCTGAGACACCCTGGTTGGCCACAGAATCAATCACCAGCACTACCTCAGTGCCTGGGAAGCCCGTGGGCAAGAAAAGAAGACGACACTTGTCAGCCTGCCTCCCCACCTCAGGGGAAAACCTAGCCACTGAGCTGCACTACCAACTAACTCACCTCAGTTTGGGAAGATGAAAAAATTCTATGTACAACGGTGGTGATGGTTGCCAAACAGTGTGAATGTACTTAATGCCACTCAATTGTACACTTAAAAATAAGCACAATGGGGGCTCCCCTGGTGACTCCGTGGTAAAGAATTTGCCTTTTAGTGCAGCGAACACAGGTTCGATCCCTAGGTCTAGAAGATCCCACATGCCACGGGACAACAAAGCCCATGCCCCACAGCTACTGAGCCTGTGCTCTAGAGTCCAGGGGCCGTAACTACTGAAGCCCGCGAGCCTACAGCCTTTGCTGCACAGCAAGAGAAGCCACTGAGATGAGAAGGCCACACAACGCAACTAGAGAAAGTCCTCCAGAAGCAAGAAAGGCCCTATACAGCCCTCCAAATGGAGAAATCTTAAAAAAAAAAAAAGCAAAATGGTCCACACACCACAATGAAGATCGAAGATCCTGCATGCTGTAAGATCCAGCACAGACAAATAAATAAAAATACATATACTTCTTTTAAAAATAGGCAAAATGATGAATTTTATGTTATATACATACATAAACCAAACCAACCCCTCAGCTCTCCTCTTTGGCCGGGGAGTCCTGAGGTCAGAGCTGCCACTGAAAGTGCACGCTGGTGGTGTGTGCGTGTGGGAGTGGTATCTCTGGAGGAGGACCTACACGCCAACTTGAGTCTCAAAGGGGCCTGTGACAAATGGGGAGAAGAGCCTGAAACAAAGAATGACTTTAGGATTAAAAAGCCACGTCACTTTCTGGGTTAGCAGAAGTCACCTACATCAGACGTGGGGGATGGGGAGCCTGCCTGTGGGGGTATTCGGGTCCCACTATGGAAATGGAAGTTTGAGAAGAGTGAGTGTTTTTGGACCCCGGAGCTAGGGTGCAGACTCTAGATCCCACACCCCTTTCCTGATTTGAGCCCCACGGGGTGACGCCCACTGGGCAGAGGGCTTGAGGCTAGTTCAGGGATAAATGTTTTTTCTGAGGCCTGCTAATGGTTCGGCCAGACCCTACCCTGTCTTGTCCTGCTGGCTTTCCCAGCCCACACCCTCCATCCTAGATGACCAGGCCCTGCAGCTATGGGAAGCAAGGGTCCCCCACACCCTGTCTCTGGTCCAGACTGAAGGGACATGGGGCAGCTGTCTAAGTTAACTTTCCCAAAAGCTACCAGAAAAGGAGCATGGGATTCTCCCCTTGTTGCTGATTACTAACCATTCCCAAGAGACAGATAGCAGACCCCTCTCCGGGGATGGGGAAGAGCTTCCAGCCAGCGCTCTACCACTTGCAGTTTCTAGCTTAGTCAGCCCTGCTCAGGGGGACCAGCATGGTGGGCTCCCAGGACTACACACTGCGGCAGGCAACTAGGCCCCAGGTGTCTCAACCGTGAACGAGAACAATCACTCAGAGTACTCATCGTGACGAGGTCAGGAATACACAGGGCACTACACGTCAAGGCCACAACAGGGTGTGGTTCACCATGAATACCCAAGAGACAGGAAGCTGTAGAGGAGGTGGGCATGGACCCCAAGGGATCCCAACCCCTCTGGAAAAACCCCCAGTCCAGACAATGCTTTTAGAGGTGGAAGATGAAATAGCGGCAAGCAGACCATTGGACAACCCAGCCACCACTCTCCCAACAAAACCAAAAGCTGAGAACTGGACATTCCTTAGCAAATGCGGAGGGAGAACAAAACCTCTGGGCCAAGGGCAACCCTTGGAAGAAAAGCTTCAAACCCCAACCTGGTGTGTTCCTAGAGGGAGCCCCACACACAGGACGGGCCGTGGGCAGGGTGGGGCCTCTGCTGGAGCCAAAGAAAGCCCTGGGATGGACTTAGAGGCTTCCTGGTTCTATTCTGGGCCAACCTTGACTTGCTGGGGACCTTGGGCAAGCCGCTTCCTGTTGTTCAGGCCAGCTTCTGCATGTGAGACAGGCCAAGCTGCCACTAAGGTCCAGGCAAGAGAGATTTAAGCAGCCTGCACCAGAGCTTACAATCCGCACGACTCCACCTCCTTGGCATCACTGTTTATTTCAGCCAAAGCTGAAAATTACCGTCTTCAAAGCGTGAGACCGTATCGGTTATCTTTTTTACCCCAAATATTTGTCTAAAAAATATTGTAACTATTGAATATTTTAAATTCAGGAACACTTAATGCCCTTTTACCAACAAAGGTACTAAAAATGGTTTGTGACTGAGGAACTTCCTTTCCATGGTTTAAAATAAAAAGGAAGTGAGAACAGGACTGGGGCCCTTCCCATTCGTCCCAGCTGTGGCTTCAGGCCCTGCACCCTCTAGGAATCTGACAGTGAGCCCAGGGCTCAGCACCAGAGAGGTCCTTCCTCTCCTTTGGCCTCAGTCAGCCAGTGGCCTGAGCCACAGAAACAATCCCCCAGCAGACGACACGGGGCCTAGGCATCCGGCAGTCTACACTGACAGCCTCCTCACATCTTGTTTGTTCACTCCGGATTTGAAACAAAGCACCACAACCGCCTAAGAAGTTTCCGGTAAATTCATGACATCTGCCCAGGGTCTCTTTCCTGGAATCTGCCTAAGCCTGCAGCGCCCTCACTGTCCCTGAGCCCAGTGCTGTTGACCGTGACCCAGTCCACCAGCCACAGGGCTCAGTCAGGATAATGCCTGTCAGGCCACTTACCAGGGTCCCAGAAGAGCTGGCCCGCGTGGCCGGGGGCCTCTGCACTCTTAGCACTTCTCCATAATCGACGACANAACCCCTCTGGAAAAACCCCCAGTCCAGACAATGCTTTTAGAGGTGGAAGATGAAATAGCGGCAAGCAGACCATTGGACAACCCAGCCACCACTCTCCCAACAAAACCAAAAGCTGAGAACTGGACATTCCTTAGCAAATGCGGAGGGAGAACAAAACCTCTGGGCCAAGGGCAACCCTTGGAAGAAAAGCTTCAAACCCCAACCTGGTGTGTTCCTAGAGGGAGCCCCACACACAGGACAGGCCGTGGGCAGGGTGGGGCCTCTGCTGGAGCCAAAGAAAGCCCTGGGATGGACTTAGAGGCTTCCTGGTTCTATTCTGGGCCAACCTTGACTTGCTGGGGACCTTGGGCAAGCCGCTTCCTGTTGTTCAGGCCAGCTTCTGCATGTGAGACAGGCCAAGCTGCCACTAAGGTCCAGGCAAGAGAGATTTAAGCAGCCTGCACCAGAGCTTACAATCCGCACGACTCCACCTCCTTGGCATCACTGTTTATTTCAGCCAAAGCTGAAAATTACCGTCTTCAAAGCGTGAGACCGTATCGGTTATCTTTTTTACCCCAAATATTTGTCTAAAAAATATTGTAACTATTGAATATTTTAAATTCAGGAACACTTAATGCCCTTTTACCAACAAAGGTACTAAAAATGGTTTGTGACTGAGGAACTTCCTTTCCATGGTTTAAAATAAAAAGGAAGTGAGAACAGGACTGGGGCCCTTCCCATTCGTCCCAGCTGTGGCTTCAGGCCCTGCACCCTCTAGGAATCTGACAGTGAGCCCAGGGCTCAGCACCAGAGAGGTCCTTCCTCTCCTTTGGCCTCAGTCAGCCAGTGGCCTGAGCCACAGAAACAATCCCCCAGCAGACGACACGGGGCCTAGGCATCCGGCAGTCTACACTGACAGCCTCCTCACATCTTGTTTGTTCACTCCGGATTTGAAACAAAGCACCACAACCGCCTAAGAAGTTTCCGGTAAATTCATGACATCTGCCCAGGGTCTCTTTCCTGGAATCTGCCTAAGCCTGCAGCGCCCTCACTGTCCCTGAGCCCAGTGCTGTTGACCGTGACCCAGTCCACCAGCCACAGGGCTCAGTCAGGATAATGCCTGTCAGGCCACTTACCAGGGTCCCAGAAGAGCTGGCCCGCGTGGCCGGGGGCCTCTGCACTCTTAGCACTTCTCCATAATCGACGACATCGAAGTTACTCTTCCAAACCATCACCTGTCAGACCAACAAGCACACAGGATCAGGAGGAGAAATGCCCCTTACCTATCCTTCTTCACAGAGAAAACGGGCCCAGAGGCCACCGCCAAAGCTCTGGGCCAATGGTGGGACTGTGGTTCCCACCTGGCACCCCACTCACCTCTGGACCTGCCCCACCTCCCTGGAGAGCAGGCTTTGTGAACAGGCCCCGAGAGGACCAGGCGCTCCAACAGGGCGGAGAGTCCACATCACCACTGGGCCTCTGCACTGGCTGCTCCCTGTGCTGGGCATCCCACTCCAGGCTCTGTATACCTAGCACATCAGGCTACACGTCCGCCCTAACAACACCTTCTGAGAGAGGCCTTTCCTGGCCCTCTTGCTAGGTTTGATCATAGCTCTCTCTTTCCTTCAAGGCATCACTCAGTAGTTGTTTAAATCTCTGTCCGCTTTCCCATGTTTATCACCTATCTCCCCACCAAAACAGAAGTTCTTTACAGTGGCAGCCTGGCCAGCTTCACTGTGACAAGTAGTTCAGATACAGACTCCAGGCCATACCCCTAGGGTTAAGATCCTGGCTACACCCCTTACTGCGTGGCTCTAGGCAAGGGACTCAATCTCTCTGTGCCCTGGTTTCCTCATCTGTGAAATGGGGATGAATGGTTGTTCCCATCTCACAGGGCTGCTGTAAAACTCAGACACTGGCCCCAGGGAGAAGTCTGGCCCCAGAGAGAAGTGGTTAACACATCCATTATTCTACATCTCACTGGGAGGATCTTCATGCCCTGAGGTTCCTCTTGCAAAAGCTGGGTAACAGTGCTCCCTGCTGGAGGGTGTCAGCTCTCCTCCAGGGCCACTTCCAGGATGGCAGGAATTGTGAATCGTGTCTAGCAGTCAACTGAGGCCACAGAAAAACTGCCGGATCCACATAAGATGGAAACTCAGCGTCCCCTGATGCTTCCCCCATCAGGATGCAGCCATAAGCCTGGTTCTGCGGGAAGCTGCTCACCACCCACAGAGCAGCACTGTCCATCAGCCCAGCTGATGGGGATCCAGGGTCTCTCATTGGTCCCCTTTACAAAAAGAATGGCGGCACTCAGCCCCTTGTTTATAGGGTTCTGGGCAATGCACCAGTCTAACTGTTGAGTAATCCTGAGCAGAGGAATGGGTACCAGGAATGTGCAGAGAATGTCAAATGCCATTCCTAAAAGGCTCTCAGAGCACACAATAAGAAGGCAGCTGGGGAGCTGACAGCAGCGGCTGCCGAAGGAGGGCTCAGGGTGGGGACCCTGCTTCCTACCAGGGTGTCTCTTTGCTTTACCAGGACTTTACTTATGGTGTGGATTTATTAGTTTCCCTAGTCTTTTAAGCAATGAGCCAGGACTCCACACCCAGGGAAGGCTCAGGAGTCTCCTTGGTCTTCCTCCTGCCTTGTCTGGTCAGCACAGGAACTGGTGCTAGTGTGAGAAGACACCTGGCATCTCGTAGCTCTCCTTTGCCTCCAACCACCCTCTGCTTTACTGACAGACTGAACCGAAATCAGCTAGGGCTGGAGCTCACTGGGAAGCCAGTGGGACTGTCCTGGGTGAAGCCAGCAGAGCTGTAAGGCTGGGAGCAGAGAGATGAACATTCTGGGCAACCTACCAGGTCACACTGCCTCAGAACAGCCACTCTTTCCTCCCCACGTCCGGGAAGTATGGTTTTCTGGCCAAGCAGTGCTGCACCAGAACCCAGAGAAAGATTTCCAGTGGGAGGCCTACCAGGCCCCAGACCCCGGGGACATGGTGGCAAGGCAGGACAGGACCTCCTCATACATGTTCTAGCTCTGCAGTCGTGGAGCTGGAGAATGCTGTCCCTCAGACAGCACACGAGCAGGCCAGGGAGCAATGGCCGGCAGACAGTGGAGCACAGCCTCCAGCCACGTCCTAGCTCAGACTCAAGCTTTCTCACCCACAGAACAGCTGAAGGAGGTCCCTTGCGGCTGCCCCGAGGGGTCACACTCTTGCCGTGTTGCCCGCATTACCAGGTCCACAGTAAGCATCCAATAATTATCTAATTATTCACCTAGAATCAGGAAAAAGAAGTTCCTAAAAAACTCTGGGGACTTCCCTAGTGGTCTACTGGTTAAGTCTCCACGCTTCCAACGCAAGAGGCACTGGTGTGATCCCTGGTCAAGAAACTAGATCCCATATGCCTCATGGCCAAAAAGAAACCAGAACAAAAAACCCTCTATTTTACCTTTCTCATGGCAACACTAACCCAGACTCCGTCGAGCCCACGCTGGTTTGAGAAGCAGGAGTTGTGAGACACTGCCATGGTCGGCGCCTGCAGCACACTGGCTCTGGGGCGGCAGGGCGCTGCTCTGAGCACCCTGCCCCAGGATCCAGCCTCTACGGCTGCCGAAAGCCCCCAAGGGAGCTGGTGAAACCCAGCCCCTCCACCCCTGCGGCACTTCGGCCCCGTCTGTTCTACTCAGTATTCACTGGGATCACTCGGACCATTCTTTACTTACTTGTTCATCTGAACCACCAGAAGCAAAATACTCCCCCGTTCTTGAAAAGGCAACCGTGGTGGCTGGACCCTGTGAGAACAAGNGAAGGCAGCTGGGGAGCTGACAGCAGCGGCTGCCGAAGGAGGGCTCAGGGTGGGGACCCTGCTTCCTACCAGGGTGTCTCTTTGCTTTACCAGGACTTTACTTATGGTGTGGATTTATTAGTTTCCCTAGTCTTTTAAGCAATGAGCCAGGACTCCACACCCAGGGAAGGCTCAGGAGTCTCCTTGGTCTTCCTCCTGCCTTGTCTGGTCAGCACAGGAACTGGTGCTAGTGTGAGAAGACACCTGGCATCTCGTAGCTCTCCTTTGCCTCCAACCACCCTCTGCTTTACTGACAGACTGAACCGAAATCAGCTAGGGCTGGAGCTCACTGGGAAGCCAGTGGGACTGTCCTGGGTGAAGCCAGCAGAGCTGTAAGGCTGGGAGCAGAGAGATGAACATTCTGGGCAACCTACCAGGTCACACTGCCTCAGAACAGCCACTCTTTCCTCCCCACGTCCGGGAAGTATGGTTTTCTGGCCAAGCAGTGCTGCACCAGAACCCAGAGAAAGATTTCCAGTGGGAGGCCTACCAGGCCCCAGACCCCGGGGACATGGTGGCAAGGCAGGACAGGACCTCCTCATACATGTTCTAGCTCTACAGTCGTGGAGCTGGAGAATGCTGTCCCTCAGACAGCACACGAGCAGGCCAGGGAGCAATGGCCGGCAGACAGTGGAGCACAGCCTCCAGCCACGTCCTAGCTCAGACTCAAGCTTTCTCACCCACAGAATGGCTGAAGGAGGTCCCTTGCGGCTGCCCCGAGGGGTCACACTCTTGCCGTGTTGCCCGCATTACCAGGTCCACAGTAAGCATCCAATAATTATCTAATTATTCACCTAGAATCAGGAAAAAGAAGTTCCTAAAAAACTCTGGGGACTTCCCTAGTGGTCTACTGGTTAAGTCTCCACGCTTCCAACGCAAGAGGCACTGGTGTGATCCCTGGTCAAGAAACTAGATCCCATATGCCTCATGGCCAAAAAGAAACCAGAACAAAAAACCCTCTATTTTACCTTTCTCATGGCAACACTAACCCAGACTCCGTCGAGCCCACGCTGGTTTGAGAAGCAGGAGTTGTGAGACACTGCCATGGTCGGCGCCTGCAGCACACTGGCTCTGGGGCGGCAGGGCGCTGCTCTGAGCACCCTGCCCCAGGATCCAGCCTCTACGGCTGCCGAAAGCCCCCAAGGGAGCTGGTGAAACCCAGCCCCTCCACCCCTGCGGCACTTCGGCCCCGTCTGTTCTACTCAGTATTCACTGGGATCACTCGGACCATTCTTTACTTACTTGTTCATCTGAACCACCAGAAGCAAAATACTCCCCCGTTCTTGAAAAGGCAACCGTGGTGGCTGGACCCTGTGAGAACAAGCACCAAAGGTCACTCTAGATCCTCAATCACTGGAAGAAATCAGAATCTCACGAGTGACAGTGACAGCAGGCCTCAGGGCTGAGCACCTCACCCAGCGCGTGTTCCCCCCAACCTTGGGCGGAGGAACCGGCAGGTGCCAATGTATGAGCACAACCCCTGAGGCTCTGTCCCAGACACCACTGACAAAGGCGGGCCACGAGGCCAATGCCAGAATGAGCGAGACCGTCTGTGCTGACGGCCTTGCTCAGCCGACACCACTGTCCTCAGTTTCCAAGGGGAAGCCAGAGGTCAGAGAGGTGCACTGACTTATCCAGGCCCAGCAATGGGGCCAGAACTTGGTCCCTTTGACCAGACCATGCCCCACTTCGCGTCCCTCTAATGAGTGCGTCACTTTCCTCATTTTGGGGCCCTGGGAGAAGACCTGAACCTCTGGCTTCTCAGATGCTGAAGGTCCTCACAACTGTCCAAAGGACGATGCCAGGCGTATGCCTGGCTGCACTCTGAGGGCCAGTGAGCACATCCAGGCTTGAGGCAGGGGACAATCTCCCATAAAGAGCGAGGACTCTTCCTCAAACCCCTGCAACCCACGCCAGAAAGACACACAGGAAGAGTCAGCTCAGCACACCACCGCAAACCATCGCTTCCTTCTGGCCAAACTTTAATGTGGTTCTACCTGGCATTCCCCAAGCAAAGCCAGATGAAGGAGGTTCTCTCCTAGAGGACGATGGTGCGGCTGCTGCCTACGGCCACCTCAGTCCCTCCGGTGCAGCACAGGGAGCAACAGGAACGCCTGCTGCCCGTGGGAGGGGCCTCTGTCAGTGGGGCTGACACACCTAGGACAACAGCAACACTGGGAAGCACTTCCACTCAATGCCAGGAAGACCAGACAGGTTGTAGGCTGGAAAGGAACCTGAGGTCACGGAGCAAGGGCAGCTTCAGCCTGCCCGGAAGAGAAGGCAGGTTAGACAGAGCTGCAGGAGAACACACATTTGCCTAGTCTCTGGATCTACCCACAGCTCCTCTTCTCTGAGCTGCCCATAAAGGGGGGTGAAGAAGTAGTACAAGGTGGCTAACGCCAAGTGCTCAGGCTGCCTGGAGCACTCCACTTGCCCTGACGCACTCGATCCTCAGGCACGGCTTGTATGTTTACCCTGGAGGACAGGGCTGAGGGTCGGGGATGAAGCCTCCAGCCGTGCCTCTCACTGCCCTCCTATGCAGGTGGGGGCCCAGGGGCTGGGGTCGCAGAACCCAGGAGTCCTAGGCAGCCATCCATCAGGACAAAGCAGACCCACTCCCCCTGGCGGGAACAATGTCCACTTGCACGGGTGAGAAAACGCCACCAGGAGTGGAGCACCATGGCTGCAGGCGCAGGGTCTGGGTGCAGGGTGGGAGCAGGTCGCGACTGCCCAGATAGCCTTCCAGGAGGACAGTCACCACAGGCTGACGGGACTTAAAGGAGGCAATTTCAGATGGCAAGTTTACTTGAGTCTTAGAAATCTCTTTACTGTCCCATACTTTCAATATTTTAGTGACTATATATAGCTACACTACATGAATACAAAGCTAAAACAACAACTGTTTCATCCTGAGGAAAAACAAAAAGGAAAGAGAAAAGGGAAGGAAAATAGTACAGAGTGTATCGAGAAGCCAGGCTCTCTGCCTGCCCAGAGCTCGCTGAGGAAGGGCGGGTTTCCAAGAAGTCACAGCAACTAAGGAACCAAACAAACACTCGTGGGTCAGTCCCCTTTCCTGTTGTCACTCAACACCAGATGCCAGCTTGGAGATAAGATGCTGGACGCCAAGCGGCAGCAGGACCACTGAAGACTGTGGCCAGCAGCCCAATCTGGAGGGGCATCGGGGCCAGAGAGCAGGTGCTGGGAGTCCTCCAGGCAAGAAGAGCTAGAGTTACCCCCAGGAGCCAGGGCCCAGGAAACGCTGGGGAGGGCGCAAGCAGCAAGGGCGCTCGGAGGACCCCTCAGGGTGGAGGCCCACGGTCCTCCCCACCAGTGCCCACTTACCAAGAGGACGGCACGGCTCCTATGCCAGGCCCCTCGGTGTTCCTTCCACAAAGGCTCCTACATTTCCACCCGGGGTGCACAAAAGAGTCCGGGGCACCTGAAGCAGAGCCCGGAAAGCAGCTGTCCGTGGGCTCTGCTATGGGCCAAAGTCGTCATGGACTGCAGCGCAGACGCGACTCTCCACTGCTGATGATCCGCAAGGCAAGCCTTGGGAGGGCTTTGGAGACCCAGACTACCCAAATCTTTCTTGGTTTTCAGTAAATTCATTTAAGGCTACAAATCTGCCTCTGACTGCCACTGAGCATGCACCACCTTAGATCTTAGATCCCCAAAGCTTCCACTGTGCGGTATTTTCCTGTCCTTCATCCCAGTGTCCCGTTTCACTGCGACTCTCTGAAGCCCAGCAGTTATTGAGGAGCGCACTCTGGTTTCCAAACCCTGGGGGCTGGGGAGTCTCTCTCGGCCCTGGCAGGGGCCCGGTATGACGTGTGTTCTCTGAGACTGCCCTGCCTTCACGGTAACTGGCTCCTTTCAGTCAATTAGTCACTCCTGAGACGGCGCCAGGCTGTTTCTTCCCTAAGGCAAGGCCCGGGGCCTCTCCAGTGCTTCCTGAGCGGGATCTTGAGCAGCAGCTCTCGCTGGAGCCCAGCAGTGTGGATCCAACCTGTCCTCCGGTCACTGGGGGTGCCCATCTGAGGGCCAGGCCCACGGGAGGGATGCTGCACAGGCTCCACCAGGTCCTTCCCTGCTCCCTCCCCGGATCTGGCCACTTGGAGCCCTTCCTGAGATGATCACCGGGAGCACTGGATGCAGCCAGGCCCCCCACCTCCCTCTCCCCACTGATCCAGCCTCACGTGGCCCTTGAGCTTGGCTGCACTCACACCCAGTCATTTCACCACACACTGCCTCTGCGTGGACAACCTCTAGATCCAAGGGACCCACACTGGCTAGTTCCTTCACACTCATACAGCAAAGCGTCAACGGCAGGGGTGGGGAGGCAAAACAGAGGATCCCACAGCTCTGATGACTCCCACCCCGCAGCCCCTGCAGCTTGTCCAGAGCTCTCTGCTCTCCTCACCTTCCAGCCTGAGGCCCTGCACACCTGAACCCTGGCTATTGTGTCCACAACAGTTACAGTAGAAGGCCACCCAGGCACCCCCATCATCACTACCCAAGTGTTTTGATGTTTTTCATTGGTTTCCAGCAAACACAACGGAATGTCACACCACATGACCCATGCCAGAGATAGAAGCATGGCCATCAAATACACACTCAGAGATCAAGGAGGCCTCTGGCGTGGGTGCTTGACTCTGGCCCCTGTGCTCAGACAGAGGCACCGTAACTCAGCCTACCAGACTGTGTCTTCCACAAAACTCTGAAAGGGAAGCTCTACACTGGCTCACTCAACCTGCTGTGGCCTGGTGGATGTCCCTTTAGGGAGCCCCATGGACAAGGAACAGCCCCCTAGCTCCTAGGCTGCTCCTGACCTTAGCTAAGGACACCTGTTCGCAGCCCTTAACCTGAGCTGCCAGCAGGGAACAGAGGATCAGGCTGAGCTCCTGGTAACTTCAGTTGGAGCACATGAACTATTCTCCTCCCTCTTATGTTCCCTCGCCTCTTGCAGGAGATGCCCAGCCACTGAAGCCAGGGCTAAGCCTCTCAAGCAGCAAAGCGAGACCCCCAAATTAACCGACTACATAAGAGCTGCAGGGTGCAAAGAAAGGAGGCAGGAGGGGACTGTTCTGAGAACTTCCTTCCGCCTGGGGCAGCCGGGGAGGGCCCACATGCACAGGCACTCTGTCCTGCTGCTGTGGCTCCTCCTGGGGGGTGAGCCCTTAACGCCACTTCCCCAGCTCCAGCCCAGGCCCCAGCAAGGCACAAGCTGCCAGGAGCATCAGCTGACCCATTCTCAAAGCCTGTGATTTCTCAGCAACTGAGCTTAGCCCCTGGCACAGACAGACGCTGTCCCAGTTTGGGGTTCTGGGCCTTGGGTGATGGGTGCACGCCCCACCGAGGGCCAGCTGTGGTGTGGGGAACCACGGGCCTGCTGGTCCCTGTGGTTCCATTACTCCACAGAGACACGAACTCCAACTGCACAGCCACAAGCACCAGATTTAACTCCCCACCCACGTCCCACCTACCATCCTCTCCCAAATAGCTCTGGGGACGAAAACCAAATGAGCACGGCTCGAGATTATGTTTCGGAAAATACAGAAAAATAAATCTGTATTTCTAGCACACTGCCCCCGTGTGCCACACAGAACTCCGGGGGGGTGGGGTGGGGCGGGCAAGGGGGAGGCTTTGCTCGGGGCAATTGGTGGGAAAGCCCTCTCCACTGCAAAGTGAGGGGTGCGGTGACAACCCGAAGTCTGTACTGGCTCCAGCAAGAAGCAGGGACTCCCTTCCCTCCTGCCTAAGTGTCCCAGTCTAGGTGGATCCCCAAGGGCAAGACTTTCCAGAGCCTCAGAGAGGGCTGTCCTTCAGGGGTCAGGCCCCGGAAGAGACCCGATTAAAGAAGGGCCATGCAAGCAGGCCTGGAGATCAAAACAGCAGTGGGACAAACCGCTCAGGGCAGCGTGGGACAAGGACTCTGGGTCAGAGAATCACTGTACCCCAACCACTGGGGGATGGATTTTAGGAGCTGGGGACAAAAGTCAAGTCAGACTGAGAGGACACTATGGAGCAGATGAGAACAACCCTAAGCAAAGTAAGAAGCCAGACAAACCATACAGAGATTCTGGGGGTGAATGGAAGGATGGGAAATGGACACACCCCATCCCAGACGGGAAAGGGCTGATGGCCATCAGAGCCCCCTACCACCAACTCAGTTTCCTAACACTGTCCGCCCATGGTGCCAGGACCATGCCCAGAACAGAAACTGTAAACTGCCTGTTGAAGAGCTCTCACCTAGGCACTTCCCTGGTGGCCCAGTGGCTAAGACTTGAGCTCCCAATACAGTGGGCCTGGAGTCAATTCCTGGTCAGCAAACTGCCACATGCCACAACCAAAGATCCCCAGTGTCACAACCAAGACCCAGCACAGGAAAGTAAATAAATATTTTAGAAAAAAGAGCTCTCACCTAGAACAGCACGGGGTCATTTTCCAAGAGCTGCACAGAAAAGGGACTGACCCCTGTAAGGACCCACTATGTCTGGTGCTGAGCAGCACAGACATCCTCTCCCATTATGACAGGTACAGGTGTCATTCTTACAGAGGAGGAAAGGCTGGCAAAGGCAAGGTCTTGACCACTGTCAAAGGGTAAGAGATGTTGCCAGAATGGTTTGATCCCAACACCCAAGCCCTTTCCTCCCTTTTGTGGATCCCCAAAACTCATGCTTTTCTGGCTGAACATGATGAGAGAGTGCCCAGCATCTTTTCTGAACCAGAAACAGGTGGGTATAAGCGGTTCAGTCCTGGAAATACTGGAGTGGTTCCTTAGAAAGCTGTGCATCAGACAAGGCTGTGAAGTTTCCCCAATGAAATATATCAGACATTTGGCCTCAGTCAAAGCAGCTGGCAAAGGTGACCATGAGGGCTCCTTTCCACCAGATCACTGAGAGAAATCACCCCAGTGTCCCCAGGGGAGAAGGCGGAGGAAGGAGGGCAGTGCCCCATCCCCAGGATGGCAAAGCCTCTCCACTCTGTCCACTCTTCACTTGAATGGCAGACTCATGCGGAGGCAGAGGGCTACCCCACCTCTCAGACCCAAAAGGCTCCTCGGCCCATCCCACACCCCTGCCCNAAACCATACAGAGATTCTGGGGGTGAATGGAAGGATGGGAAATGGACACACCCCATCCCAGACGGGAAAGGGCTGATGGCCATCAGAGCCCCCTACCACCAACTCAGTTTCCTAACACTGTCCGCCCATGGTGCCAGGACCATGCCCAGAACAGAAACTGTAAACTGCCTGTTGAAGAGCTCTCACCTAGGCACTTCCCTGGTGGCCCAGTGGCTAAGACTTGAGCTCCCAATACAGTGGGCCTGGAGTCAATTCCTGGTCAGCAAACTGCCACATGCCACAACCAAAGATCCCCAGTGTCACAACCAAGACCCAGCACAGGAAAGTAAATAAATATTTTAGAAAAAAGAGCTCTCACCTAGAACAGCACGGGGTCATTTTCCAAGAGCTGCACAGAAAAGGGACTGACCCCTGTAAGGACCCACTATGTCTGGTGCTGAGCAGCACAGACATCCTCTCCCATTATGACAGGTACAGGTGTCATTCTTACAGAGGAGGAAAGGCTGGCAAAGGCAAGGTCTTGACCACTGTCAAAGGGTAAGAGATGTTGCCAGAATGGTTTGATCCCAACACCCAAGCCCTTTCCTCCCTTTTGTGGATCCCCAAAACTCATGCTTTTCTGGCTGAACATGATGAGAGAGTGCCCAGCATCTTTTCTGAACCAGAAACAGGTGGGTATAAGCGGTTCAGTCCTGGAAATACTGGAGTGGTTCCTTAGAAAGCTGTGCATCAGACAAGGCTGTGAAGTTTCCCCAATGAAATATATCAGACATTTGGCCTCAGTCAAAGCAGCTGGCAAAGGTGACCATGAGGGCTCCTTTCCACCAGATCACTGAGAGAAATCACCCCAGTGTCCCCAGGGGAGAAGGCGGAGGAAGGAGGGCAGTGCCCCATCCCCAGGATGGCAAAGCCTCTCCACTCTGTCCACTCTTCACTTGAATGGCAGACTCATGCGGAGGCAGAGGGCTACCCCACCTCTCAGACCCAAAAGGCTCCTCGGCCCATCCCACACCCCTGCCCGGGTAAAGGGCACTGTCTGCTTACCTGGAGTTTGCAGACCTGCTGCCCTCAAGCAGCAACAACAGCAGGGCTATTGAAAGGCCAGGGCCCACTCAGGCTGGAGCCAGCAATGGGCCTGACCAGTTCTCTGGCCTGTTTCCCAAATCACTTGTGGACACTCACCCCAAAGAAGATTCTCAAGAGCCACACGAGCCCCAGTAGCAGCCAAGGAGTCGTTTCAGGGGTACAGCACGTGTGATGCCAGCTCCCACGAGGCAGGAGCCTCGCTCAGTCACCAGTCGCACCCTCTGAATGGCCCTTTGTAGCTTAGAATCCCAAAGCCAGGACTGCAGGGAGAAAGCCTCAGAATCCTTTAGGCTCACAACAAACTAGTAACTCATGTCCACCCCCAAACCCACAAGTCAGCCGGCCCCTCATGGGCCAATGGAAGTGTGGCCAGTCACACACCAAAGAACCACGAAACTGCCAGCAGGGTCAGACCCCTGGGGCACCAGCTGCCCTGGGTGCTGCACGCAGGCCCAGCCCAGGAGACCCAGGCCACCTCAGGTGATCCCGATCTTAGCTTTGCGCTTAGCATGTGGCCGTCCTGTTGCTCCTGTGCCTTAAGGAGACAGCAGACTTCTGGCCTCAACCCAAGGCAAGAGAGCTTCTGCCCAACAGCTCTGCCTCCTCCACCCTTCCTTCTCCACTCTAACCTTTCCTCACTGTTACCCATTAGAGGTGGTTCAGGCCGGCCTTCTCACAGGACACGGAGACACTTCCTGGCACACACAAAGCCCCCTCTCTTGGTCAGGGTCTGGTTCACCCCAGCACCAGCCCCCTGCAGCTGACTCCTCTCAGCTGGCCTCTGACCCCCAGCCTGCACTGTACCTTCTCACAGGTGTGAAACTGGAGGCCCAAGGGGGTTGCTGCTCCATGGAGCAGAATAACTAACTCAACAGCCCTCCCTCTAAAGTTCCCTCAGAGCTCTGCCTGAGGGTGATCACAAGGAAGTCCTCAAGTCCAAACCAAAGCTTCAGGGGGATCCCTCTCCCACTGACTAGAATGCTGTCATCCAACAGTGAGGCTGAAACACAAGAAGCCATGAGGCCTGCTGGCTTCCTACACAGATCAGTGATCTATTACTAAGAACGAGAGTGAGATTACAACTCAACTTCTAACAGTCATACATATGGGGTCAGCGGGTGTGCTAGAAACTGTAGATATGGTTAACTGTCCCCGTTCGACAACCCTAAGCTGCCTAGACCATTCTCTGGGCCTCGGTTCCCCCACCAGGACTCAAAGGTGCTTTCAAATCTGCCAACTACTCCATGGGACAGAATCCCTGGGCATCCGGAGCCACTAGGGAGCCACGGGGCTGCTCAGCCACAGGCTTTAGAAAGTGGCCAGTAACAGCTGTGCTGGGTGAGACCCTCAGTCACCTCCCGGAACAGAATGTGGAAGCTCAAGTCGCCAAGGAGTTCAGCTGCGCATCTTACTGGAAGGACAGGGCCGGGGGCACTTCATGAGGGGGGAGCCTAAGACCAGACGCTGCACAGAGCATGCGGGCAGAGCTGCACTCCTCAGCCACGGTACAGGCCCTCTCCCGGGGACTTGGCCATGGCGATACATTCTCCAACAGGGCAACACAGGTGGCCAACACAGGTGTTCCAGGGTGGAACCACTCTGGCCTGATAGCAAGCACAGACCCTCACAGGTCAGGGACGTTTATGGAGCACACTGGCTCCCAGTGACAACACAGGTCCAACCTCCACAGATCTGTCCCCTCGGGGAGAGAAAAGGCACTCTTGCTCCCAGCCCAGATGTCCACCTGCTCTAGGTATTCAGGTTGACTGGTGGGCTGTTTTTAACAACTGCCCCAATCAAGGCTGCTCAACCGCACTATCCCTAAGGAAGGCACCCTTAGCTGACTGTGAATCACCCCAAACCCAGGCCCCTAAGACCCGCGGCACACCAGTGCTAAGTGTCTGTATTTGGTAGAGATTTTCAAGGGTCAGAACAAAAACAAATGAGAGCCTCACACTCCAAGTCCCACTTTGATCTGAGCAGCACTCTGGGGGAGAAGCCCACCCTGCTTCACCTAACCCTCCAAGTACCACCCGAGACCTACCCTGCCTCTCCTCGTTTCCTAATGCATCTCATGCCACCTCAGCTCTGCTGATGGCCCCAGGGAGTCCCCTGCTTGCCAGACATGAGCCCCAGGGGATGGGACCATCACATCCATTTCATACCCATGATGCCCAGCCCAGCAAGCTGGGGAGTGGATGACAAACGGACAAGCGGACAGCAAGATGAACAGGAGTGAGCTTGCTTCTCTTTCTTCCCCCTTCCTTGGGCACTGCAAGCTGGGTGCCCTGAGGAAGAACTGATTCCTGGAGCCATTTCCCATTCTCCACACTCCAAAACTACCAGTTGCCCTCAGCCTAGCTCCCACATTCCAGGTTCAGCAGCAGACAGGCAACCATGTGATTTATCGTGGCACCTGTCTTGCTTCTCTGGGAGAACATCATCCACAGGCTTCTATGCTCTGACGCTGGGCCTGAGCTCAGGAATGCCCCTGTAGACGCTGAATTCGAGGCTTCTCAGGCTCAGAGCTGAGTCAGCAGTCTGAAGAGCACTCACAAGAAAGAGGAAAGAACAGGGTGGTCACCTGGTGTGCGCCTCTGCACGGTATTTCCGCGCTTGGCTTCTCCATCATCGTCGGAACACAAGAGGCAGCAGCCTTCACGTGGTTTCCAAATGCCCTCCTGGTTATAAGAGCCAAAACTGGTTACGCATGAATCTACATAATCAAATCGCCAAAGGGATAACCAAGGTGATTCCCCCATAGGCTGACAAGAGAAGCAGTCGCCTCAGCCCAGTGGCTGCACGTGACGCCCAGATGTGTCAACATCAGGGGAGCAGGTCCACGCTCCTGCACACCAGACATGTCTCTGACAGACAAGGGATCACCACAGCTGATGGCAAGTGGCCTCTACGTCCCAAGGGAGCAAGAGAAAAGGCTTCTGGCCCCACAAGACCCAGCCAAGGCCCTATACACCCCAACTCAGGTGGCAGTGGGATCCAGAGGGCCCTGGGGTAGACACCTCAACCAAGCTGCTGGCCCAAAAGGCATGAGCACCCCAGAGCCTCCCTCAGCCCTCGAGAGTGGCCCCACTCTCCATTCTGCCTGCGCCTGCTCACAAATAGAGAAGCGGACAGACGGAAATGCTCTGGTCTCTGCCCCGACAGGAGACACTCTGCTGACCACTCTGTTCAGCAGGAGACAGTCACACCCAGCCCACCTCCCACAGCCTGCCCACCAGGCCGGCGCCCAGTCACTGCCCCACAGGGAGCCGAGGCACGTGCGTGCTGCTAAAAGCAGCTCGGAGAGAAGGCCCCACTCCTCGAGTCAGCTCCGGGAACTTCTCAGCAAACGTGTGCGGAGACTTCCCTCCTTCATACCCACCTCCGCGAGGCACCTGCTGTTTCTGCCTCCAAAGGGCTCCAGGAGGCTTCTTGGCTGTTCACGGAATGGGTCCCAGGGCTCCCCTCAACTGCACCACCAAGGGAGGCTGGAGGTCACTTGGGACAGACTCCATTCAGCCTAGAGAAACCCTGCCGACCACGTCCAGACGCCTCCCTCCCCACCCCCATCCGACTGAACCCCTGTGCCCCCTCCTTGGCTGCTGTCCCAGGCCCAGCGCTTCTGCAGAGGTCACAGCTCTCATGGGTAGGACACTTGTTTCTGCACCTCACCCCCCTGCCCAGGCTGTGGTGGGACACAAAACACTCGCCAAAGGAAGGATCACTTTGAGGCGGCACATTCACCCTACGCTATGCCACCCTGCCCAGGATGACGTCCTCACCTGATGGCCGTGGAGTGTGTAGAGCAGCCGGCCCTCCATGAGGTCCAGGATCTTCAGGGTTGAGTCGCTGGAGGCCGTGACCAGGTAGTTCCCCGACGGGTGGAAGGAGAGGGCATTCACTGCCGCGCTGTGCACTGGGGAAAGGACGGCAGTCAGGCGCAGGCTGGGAGGCCCGTGAAGCCAGAAGACAGCACGCAGGGCCAACCAGGGCTCCGCGTGGGGCTGGACCAGGGCAGCCAGCACCCCGAGCTGCCGTGAGGAGCCTCCCAAGGACTTTTCAGGAGGGCAGCACGAGCAAAGGACAGGAGGAGGCCCACCCAGAGCCAAGGGCAGGCCACAGGAGACGCAGGGCAGGTGGGAGCCCGGGGGCCAAGGCCAGGGGATCAAGCCATCCCTCCGCCTCTCCCTCCTCACCAAGCCATCAAGCTAAGAGACTGAGAGTGCCTGAACATAACCCTCACTCTGCCTCACATGCTGCCACTTCAGAGAAACCAAATGGAAAAGAAAACCCCTGAAATGCCAATATGACGACCCTGCCCTGAGGGAAAGAACGTGAGTGGGGTGGATGAGAAGCCAGCGAAGACAAGCTCTTGGGAGCCAGTCAGGCTGGGGTTCTGATCCCAGCCTCCCGACTGGCCCACCCTGGCACACTGAGCTTGTTCTCCTTCTGCGGCACAGCACCCACCTTAGCGTGCTGTGGGGATGCTACCAGCTGATGCCTGGGAGGCGTCTGTGCACAGCGAGCCCTGATGCCCCTGCCACCACCCCAGGCGTCCGACGCTCCTCCAGGTCCTGCTACTTAACCCCCTTAACAGCTCAAGCCCCTCTGTGCCTCTTCCCCACCGCTCTAGCCCAAGCCCCACCATCCACGCTGACGTCCCTCACTCTCCAAGATCTGACCCCCAGCCCTGTCGGCTCCCTAGCCGGGGGACCTTCCTACCCCTTGTTNCTACCCTGCCTCTCCTCGTTTCCTAATGCATCTCATGCCACCTCAGCTCTGCTGATGGCCCCAGGGAGTCCCCTGCTTGCCAGACATGAGCCCCAGGGGATGGGACCATCACATCCATTTCATACCCATGATGCCCAGCCCAGCAAGCTGGGGAGTGGATGACAAACGGACAAGCGGACAGCAAGATGAACAGGAGTGAGCTTGCTTCTCTTTCTTCCCCCTTCCTTGGGCACTGCAAGCTGGGTGCCCTGAGGAAGAACTGATTCCTGGAGCCATTTCCCATTCTCCACACTCCAAAACTACCAGTTGCCCTCAGCCTAGCTCCCACATTCCAGGTTCAGCAGCAGACAGGCAACCATGTGATTTATCGTGGCACCTGTCTTGCTTCTCTGGGAGAACATCATCCACAGGCTTCTATGCTCTGACGCTGGGCCTGAGCTCAGGAATGCCCCTGTAGACGCTGAATTCGAGGCTTCTCAGGCTCAGAGCTGAGTCAGCAGTCTGAAGAGCACTCACAAGAAAGAGGAAAGAACAGGGTGGTCACCTGGTGTGCGCCTCTGCACGGTATTTCCGCGCTTGGCTTCTCCATCATCGTCGGAACACAAGAGGCAGCAGCCTTCACGTGGTTTCCAAATGCCCTCCTGGTTATAAGAGCCAAAACTGGTTACGCATGAATCTACATAATCAAATCGCCAAAGGGATAACCAAGGTGATTCCCCCATAGGCTGACAAGAGAAGCAGTCGCCTCAGCCCAGTGGCTGCACGTGACGCCCAGATGTGTCAACATCAGGGGAGCAGGTCCACGCTCCTGCACACCAGACATGTCTCTGACAGACAAGGGATCACCACAGCTGATGGCAAGTGGCCTCTACGTCCCAAGGGAGCAAGAGAAAAGGCTTCTGGCCCCACAAGACCCAGCCAAGGCCCTATACACCCCAACTCAGGTGGCAGTGGGATCCAGAGGGCCCTGGGGTAGACACCTCAACCAAGCTGCTGGCCCAAAAGGCATGAGCACCCCAGAGCCTCCCTCAGCCCTCGAGAGTGGCCCCACTCTCCATTCTGCCTGCGCCTGCTCACAAATAGAGAAGCGGACAGACGGAAATGCTCTGGTCTCTGCCCCGACAGGAGACACTCTGCTGACCACTCTGTTCAGCAGGAGACAGTCACACCCAGCCCACCTCCCACAGCCTGCCCACCAGGCCGGCGCCCAGTCACTGCCCCACAGGGAGCCGAGGCACGTGCGTGCTGCTAAAAGCAGCTCGGAGAGAAGGCCCCTCTCCTCGAGTCAGCTCCGGGAACTTCTCAGCAAACGTGTGCGGAGACTTCCCTCCTTCATGCCCACCTCCGCGAGGCACCTGCTGTTTCTGCCTCCAAAGGGCTCCAGGAGGCTTCCTGGCTGTTCACGGAATGGGTCCCAGGGCTCCCCTCAACTGCACCACCAAGGGAGGCTGGAGGTCACTTGGGACAGACTCCATTCAGCCTAGAGAAACCCTGCCGACCACGTCCAGACGCCTCCCTCCCCACCCCCATCCGACTGAACCCCTGTGCCCCCTCCTTGGCTGCTGTCCCAGGCCCAGCGCTTCTGCAGAGGTCACAGCTCTCATGGGTAGGACACTTGTTTCTGCACCTCACCCCCCTGCCCAGGCTGTGGTGGGACACAAAACACTCGCCAAAGGAAGGATCACTTTGAGGCGGCACATTCACCCTACGCTATGCCACCCTGCCCAGGATGACGTCCTCACCTGATGGCCGTGGAGTGTGTAGAGCAGCCGGCCCTCCATGAGGTCCAGGATCTTCAGGGTTGAGTCGCTGGAGGCCGTGACCAGGTAGTTCCCCGACGGGTGGAAGGAGAGGGCATTCACTGCCGCGCTGTGCACTGGGGAAAGGACGGCAGTCAGGCGCAGGCTGGGAGGCCCGTGAAGCCAGAAGACAGCACGCAGGGCCAACCAGGGCTCCGCGTGGGGCTGGACCAGGGCAGCCAGCACCCCGAGCTGCCGTGAGGAGCCTCCCAAGGACTTTTCAGGAGGGCAGCACGAGCAAAGGACAGGAGGAGGCCCACCCAGAGCCAAGGGCAGGCCACAGGAGACGCAGGGCAGGTGGGAGCCCGGGGGCCAAGGCCAGGGGATCAAGCCATCCCTCCGCCTCTCCCTCCTCACCAAGCCATCAAGCTAAGAGACTGAGAGTGCCTGAACATAACCCTCACTCTGCCTCACATGCTGCCACTTCAGAGAAACCAAATGGAAAAGAAAACCCCTGAAATGCCAATATGACGACCCTGCCCTGAGGGAAAGAACGTGAGTGGGGTGGATGAGAAGCCAGCGAAGACAAGCTCTTGGGAGCCAGTCAGGCTGGGGTTCTGATCCCAGCCTCCCGACTGGCCCACCCTGGCACACTGAGCTTGTTCTCCTTCTGCGGCACAGCACCCACCTTAGCGTGCTGTGGGGATGCTACCAGCTGATGCCTGGGAGGCGTCTGTGCACAGCGAGCCCTGATGCCCCTGCCACCACCCCAGGCGTCCGACGCTCCTCCAGGTCCTGCTACTTAACCCCCTTAACAGCTCAAGCCCCTCTGTGCCTCTTCCCCACCGCTCTAGCCCAAGCCCCACCATCCACGCTGACGTCCCTCACTCTCCAAGATCTGACCCCCAGCCCTGTCGGCTCCCTAGCCGGGGGACCTTCCTACCCCTTGTTCCCCTTGGGCCAGGAAGACTCTGGCTGGCCTCTTCCCCTGACCCTGCAGCTCAATGTTCAGTTATCGCCCCAGGGAAGCCTCCCTTGACCTTGCCATCAGGGCTTGTTTTGGCCTCCTGAAGCACCATGAGCCTCTTCAAAGCAAGGGTTTTGCATTTATGTGCAGTTATTTCATTCCCCACTGGGTCCCCTAGAGACCATGTGCTCCACCAGGCAGGGGCTGTGCTGGGTCCTTGGCTCCTGGCCTGACATCAAACGGGTCTCAAAAAGCAGTTGGTGATTGAGAACCAGACAGGACACACAGGGATGGGCAGTGCAAGGACCAGCCAGCCACATCACAGCTTCTTAGAGCAGCTGCTGAGAAGACCTGGTGCTTTCATACCCACTACTACGGCCTGGGGGCAGATGGTGGGGTAGGGCGGCAATCAGTGGGACTACAGTAACCACGAACCCACCACATCAGAACAGCCATAAATATAAAGGCAAATTCTAAAACCAACCATCCTGGCACGTGAGCGTGCAGGAGCCACTGCTGGGCCAATAAACACCCCCATCATGAACTAGTCTCCACAGAGCCAACAGAGGTGCATGGAGCCCCTCAAACTCCAGGCTGGCCAACGTGCAGACGCCGGGGACTGTGGATTCACGGTCCTGAGCACACTTAGGGGAGATAGCCAGCACCTTACGTAACACGATATTTAGGTCTGAACACTCTCAGCACCAGGAGCTCCAGGAGATGGCCTGGAACAGGGCTGCCGGGATCCCCAGAGTCAGCTCCTGGAGCCAGAGCCCAGAGTCCCCACAGCTCAACACACCTACAGCCAGGGCCAAGGGAAAGGGGGCAGCACCCTCAGTGCTTACCAAAAACAGGGGGATGGAGAGCAGAGGGAAAAGTCACAGCAACCCCAGCAGAACTGAACAGGCACCAGCCATACCCAGTGGCAGAAAGAACATGAATAGCGCAGAGTGACCAAGCCTCCCCACGTGTGGGGGAAGCACCCACATGTGCAGACCCAGAGAGTGTGGGCTGAAGCTCCTGACCTAGAAGCAGCATGGACTGAAGCTCCTGACCCAGAAGCAGCGTGCACTGAAGCTCCTGACACAGAGCAGCGTGGACTGAAGCTCCTGACACAGCAGGACTTCTCTCTGAGGAAGGCAGGAAGAGGGGCATCTCTAATTGTTCATCTACATACCTCCAGAATCTATTTTTTCAGCATTAGACCATAGTCACTATGATAACACAACTGAGTGAATGCTTAAGAAGTGAATCCTTCCTTCACCCTGAGAGTGTCAAGTCTGGGGGGCAGGAGACAGAGTCGTACAGGCACTTCAGGCTGTGCGTCTCTAGGCTGCGAACCTGCTCCTGAGGGGCTGGGCTCGCCAGAAGGCAGCTTCACACTGGTGGTGAAGTCGGGGGTGGGGGTTGAGGGAGGCAAGCACAGCAAGATCCCCTGCGCCCTCAGTGCCACAGCAGACAGCGTGGAGAGTCAGCTGCACACCACGCCCCCCCACCTCACCACACCCCCATCTCCTCTTGGCCCTCCTCGAAATGCTGCTCCCGGCACTTCTGCCTCCCTGAGCCTGGAGAAGGGCATGCTATTCTTGTTTCTGCAGCCCCTGGCAGTCTGCGCTGGCATGAGTGCCACCCCCGCCCCGACCTGAGACAAAGTTGGGAGAGGCAGAAGCAGCATCGGGCGGGGAGGCAAGCTCAGGGAACACAGGGCTGTCCAGCACCAGCCAGGCGCAGGGGCAGGGCGCAGCTGCCACACCAGGGCCTCCCACCTGGTCAAGCCCAACCAAGGGAGGAAGGGTGCCCGAAGCCTGGCTCCACGATAAATGGCAGGAGTAGCAAAGGCCTCTTGGCTGAGGTAGAAATACCTGGAACCATTTATTCCAGAAGAGGGCTCAGCCCGGCAAGCCAGACTTTTGGAGATGTGCCAGACCCCACAACCAACCCCCTTTCCCCACTCGCTCAGCTGCCTCATCCCCCAGCCCCGTCAGCCTGGGGCAGCTTCTCCAGCTCTGCAGAGGGTGGGACTGTGCCAGGGAGGCGTCATAAGAATTAGCCCTGGATGAAAGTCCCCCTGCACGATGGAGGCCCAGCGGCCCCATGAGGGGGTGAGCCTCCTGTCACAAAACCCTGAGCAGTGATGGGCCACAAACAATCTACTTTTCACCAAGCCTGAAGCTGCAGGCCCTCCGCCTGGCTCCACGTCAGACATGAGTGACGGCTGATGGCAGGCTGCCCATCGGGCACAGCTGTGTGCTACACCCCACCCCCAGCACTACCTCAGAGAAGGGATGCCAACTCAAGGTCAGAGATGTACCAGCTCAAGGTCCTACAAGTCACCAGGGTGCCAGGAGGGGGTCTGGGGTCACTGCAGACCCTGCCCCCAGCAGTAGAACAAGTCACAGCTGCAGCCTAAGGAGACTCCTGTGCATTCCCAACCTGCCTGCACAGTTCTTCCTGCTGAATCCTCAGCAAACCTGCCCCCTGTCCAACGGGCTCCAAACTGGCCAAGGGACCCCGGTGCCTAAGCAGCAGGTCCTTTCCAGGGACAGGTCACACCAGTGCCAAGCCACACCACATTCCCCACCCCAACACAAGGGGCTCGGCACCTGCTACCCAGGGTGGCTCTCACAACACACCTGGCATCACAAGTGACAGAGGCTGTGGGCTTACAAGAGCTATGGGTTCACACGATGAAGGTGCTCTGATAGCAGCAGCAAAGACGCTCCAAACACTGCTCTGCAGGAATGCTGTGTGAACGCTGGCTCAGGGAAGGTGGGGGAGAAGCAGTATGTTGGCCAGATCAGGTGGGACAGTGCCTGGCCTCATGATCAACCCTTTCAGTCTCCAAAACCCAAAAAGGGTGCAGACCTGCCCTGTTTGCTACATAGCAGCTTTAAAACCTTCCATGACCATGTCTGGGGTAGGGGCGGGGCATCCAGGGGGAGAAGCTGGGACTCTGAGCTCTAACTGGAGCTTCTGGAGAGAGCCAAGTCCTCTCAGAGGCCTTGGGCAAATAAATGACTGGAATCAACACAGTGTGAGGAACCTGGAGCTTCTTCACTGCATGACCCAGGCAAGCCTCAAACACCCCATCTGTGAAATGGGGAGCAGCCCTGCCCTGCTGACCACCCAGGCCTGTCCCTAGATATCGAACACACACGTGCCTGGAAAGCACAAGGCACATGAAGGGATCTGGGACAAGGCTGCTCAGATGTCTGAACAGTCTCAGTGTGGGCTCTGAGCATATGGCGCCTAAGCCACCTCCGTGGGGACTAGCACTCCCGGGACTCCAGCGCCCCACCAACTCCTTGCTGAATTGGGAAATCAGAACTGCTCCCCACAGTGACAGGCCAGAGCAAGACACTCCTCGCCTGAGACAAAGGGTGCCAGCCACCTGCTGTCACCCAAAGTGATTCTAACACGCCAACAGGGGACGGGAAGTACCCTCCACAGAGCAGGATTCTGGGGGGTGGCCACAGGCAGCCTGGACTCGCTAGCCACACACTGCAGTATCACGAACCAATTTCTCAGAAAAGCACAACAGCCTTATGCACTCAAACCCCAATCAAGGGAGACACTGGATGCCACTGGCCTTAAAAAGTTTCCCCTGGAGATCTTAAGGGGTCAGAAAACCTGCTGGGGTTTTCTGCCTGCTGCCAAGGGGCTGGGAGCCCTTCTTGGGGATTCAGCCTCCCAGGGATGCCCCTGCCTCTTGTGGTGGGGGCACAGCTGCTACTCAGGAGCTAGGAATACCTCTCAGGTCGAAGGTGCTGCCACAGCACTCTCTAGGGGAGCAGCTGGACCTGAGCAGACCTAACCAGGTCCCTGCCAGTAAAGAGGGTGAGGGGTGGACTCCCTACAAGTGAGCTCAGGCCCGCGACGTTTCCTTGAACCCTGGAGGCTGAGCCCAGAGGTGGTGGGATAAGCCTGCTGCCTGTGAATAGCTGCTGTGTGCCACACACTGGGCAGGGAGCTCAAAGGGAATCCAGGTGTTTGTGGGGTGCTCCAGGTCCCTAAAGTCTCTGGTCCCTAAGGCAGGATGGTGCTTAGGAATCAAATGCTTCAGACTTGCTGAGCGGCTGTCATGAGAGGGAAGGACAGCTGTATTAACAGGCTAAAATTCCTCTGTGGAGCCTGTCAGCCTCACGCACCTCAGGCCCCCTCAGGACTCAACCTCTGATGCCACCTGAGTCTACCCACCGCCCCCCAGCCCTGCCAGTCATGGACCTCCCACCCCCACCTGCTGCCAAGCCTGCTCCCTCAAGAACCCGAGGCACCTCTCCCCAGCACTCTCCACTCTCCTCCACTGCTGTGGGTCACCACACCCTGAACACGCTCTTAAGGACACCCCACTTTCCTCCGCTCTTCTCAGCCCTCCACTGCGGGGAGACTAGGCTCTCACCCGTCACTCTGGATGCTCTGTAGATCTTTTTCTTCCACGGCCCCTCGAGCTCAGGGATGCAACCCCAGATCCCAGGCTCAGCTGGCCCCTCCACCAATAGTATCAGCTCTGCCTCCATCCAGCCTCCAGAACCTATCCTCTGGGCCTGACCCCTGCCTCACTCTCATGTTTAGCCTTCACCCAGCATTGGGCATGGACAGCCTGCCCACCAGGCATGTGGCTTCCTACTCAAGCAGGCTCTCAGCACACTATCCTCTCAGATGCCTGTCACCTCTTCACCCCATCCCAGCACGTCCAGCCAGGACATGGGCTACAGCATGGCATTCCAGGTCCCCCCCTGTGGCTACCTGTTGCTGTACCTCGTCAACACCAGGCATCCGATCCATCAGAGGTGTGCCTGGACTCTCCCAGGGTCACCTGGAGATTTTCCCCATCAGTATGAAGATTTATGTGGTAAAACCACATATCCAGTACTAGACTGTAATCCTCATTTGGATTCTCCCATCAGATCCTCACAAACCCCATCAGGCAGGTTACCACCACCTCTGCACAGACAGGAAGCAGAGTCCAGGCACTGCTCTGCCTCATCACCTCCCTGCCCAAGGCCCCCGACCTCACACTCAGAGACAGCATTCCTGCCCAGCACCACTCTGCTCCTCCCACCTCTCCCATGAGTGTGCTGATATACCCAGTTTGCAACCTGGGCCTGGCCCAAAGCAGGAGAAAGATCTCTAAGTCTGAAGGAGAGGAGAGGCATGGTCTCCAAGGAGAGGGTAGACCCTGCTGGGGCTCTGTTCTAGAAGCTGCTGTCTGAAACAGCCATCAGTGACAAACTCCAGGGTTTCCGGTCAGGCAAGAACCACTCCTGTGGCTGGCCCCTGCCACCTGGTGGTGGTGTGCAGTACTGCAGGCCTGGGCCAGCAGGGCCAGCCTTGCCAGGAAACCAGCCCTCAGGACTCCAGGACAGACTCAGCAGCAGCAGCAGCATCACTGTCACCAACACTGCACCGACGCAACACAGAGAGGCACTCTCTAAATTCCTGCCATGGATCAACTCACTACACCAACACCACCTATGAAACACGCCTCGTTGTCCCAGGGGTACACAGGAGTCAAGTAACCTGCCCAAACTCAGCCAGCTATCTCCACCATGTGCTTTTCAAGACCAGGATCTATTCTCCCTTCTTAGAAGGTCTGTTCCTTTAGTCACCCCAAGAAAATGCCAGCCTCAAACATCTAAGACTCAGAACAGCTTGTTGGGGTTGCAAGGAGAGAACTCTGAACCCCACACCCCACAACTTTGTACACATATGTCCTTCTCTGCTTACTCCTTGGAAGGAAAGTTATGACCAACCTAGAGAGCATATTAAAAAGCAGAGACATTACTTTGTCAACAAAGGTCCGTCTAGTCAAGGCTATGGTTTTCCAGTGGTCATGTACGGATATGAGAGTTGGACTATAAAGAAAGCTGAGCACCAAAGAATTGATGCTTTTGACCTGTGGTGTTGGAGAAGACTCTTGAGAGTCCCTTGGTCTGCAAGATCCAACCAGTCCATCCTAAAGGAGATCAGTCCTGGGTATTCATTGGAAGGACTGATGTTGAAGCTGAGACTTCAATACTTTGGCCACCTGATGCAAAGAGCTGACTCGTTTGAAAAGACCCTGATGCTGGGAAAGACTGAAGGCAGGAGGAGAAGGGGACGACAGAGGATGAGATGGCTGGATGGCATCACCGACTCGATGGACGTGAGTTTGAGTGAACTCCAGGAGTTGGTGATAAACAGGGAGGCCTGGTGTGCTGTGGTTCAAGGAGCTGCAAAGAGTAAGACACGACTGAGCGACTGAACTGAACTATCCTTCCCGTTTTCGGATGTGAATTTTGTAAGTGATCCCATGAACCTGAAACTTAGTCCCAAATTCACAACCACAGTTCTTCAAACTACTCCAGCTCTGACTCTCCCTGGTCTCGCCCCAAACCCCCAGGTCTGCCCACCCATTCAGCCTCCGGCAGAATTCCCAGCGCCTCCTGTGGCACCTCACCAGCTCCCCTCTCGGGTCCGCATCCCCACAACTGTGGTGAATCACAGTTCTGCCCAGTCACACCTGCCCTGAGGCCAGTTCCATACCCTAGTGGCTTCAGCTATCTCATCTTGAGCTCACCCAAGTCTGACCCCACCCCCATCTCCCTCCTGGAGCCTGATACCAGCCCATACTGACAGGCCGCCACGCTGCCTTCTAAGGGCTACAATTAAATAAGGAGACACAGCGCCAGGGCTGTGTTTACCAGCCTGGCCCCTGACAAATGGACCCTCCAAACAGCTCCTGGCTCCACATCTGTAGAGGACACCATGGAACCAGAGGTGGCCAAGGTCCCACCAACACGAACCTCTTTTGACAAGCCTGTCCCCTTCATCACCTCCAGGGCTATCAGCTTGGCCCCAGAGCACAGAGTGTTCATTACTCGGGGAGGCAAGTGGCACGTGTAGCCCCTGGGAAGTGCCCCTGGAGAGGCGCCCTGGCCAGAGCCCCCATTTGCCCCGCAGTGTGCGTGAGGCTCTGCCACTTCACAAATGGCCACCAGAAGACTGGTGGATGCCAGGTGGCAACCCCTTCCATCCCCTAGCCAAGTTTCCACACAGCCACGCCATAGACAACCCACCCCTGGAGATCCCAACAGACCCAGAACTCCCCACACCTAGCCAGGGCTGTCCTCAGGCCCAGCTCAGCCCCATAGCCATGAGCTGGACGCCTGGCGCCGCACAGTCCCGCAGCAGCCCCCCGGGGACACTCACACTGATAGTGCTGTAAGAGCCGGTGAGTCCGCACGTCCCACACCTTCACCGTATTGTCCATGCCTGCAGCAGCAATGCACGTGCCACTGGGGTGGAAGTCCACGTAGGTGACGAAGCTGGAAAGAGGGGGCCACCGAGTGCTGCAGGAGGCCCGACTCAGAGCAGACCCCAGGACATCCAGCGCTTCCCCGTGCCCCGCCTCTCCTCAGGCTGCTCCCCTCGGCGCAGAACACCTCCCTGCTGCCCTGTGTCTCTAGCGGGCGGCCAAGGGAAAGCAAGAAAGAGAGGGTGAGGAAAGAGCTAGGAGTGACCTGGGGGGACTTTCAGAAGCAAGTCCCAGCACAAACCTCTAAATGTGAGCAGAGACACTGCTCTTCAGACCAATGGTCAGCCAGCTGCTTGCAGGCTTTCAGTCAGAGCCGGCGCCCCGACCTGAGCCAGAGGCAGGGCAGACCCTGACAACTGAGGCCCAGACAAGAGGGGCCAGCAGGTTCCAGATCCTCTGCTCACCTATTCCTAGGAGACAAGTCAAGGGCCCTTCACAGACTCATATGGGACACTCAGGATGGTACTGTGGCCTCAGGAGGGGCCCTGATGTGGGGGTCTCAGCCTACTGGGAGCAGAAGCTGGGGTTGATTCAGGGACCCAGATCAGGTGAGTCCCTGCTCAAACACAGGTTCCTCCCTCTCAATGATGCAACACAATACAAACAGCCACCATCTGCTACAAGAACTGATTAGCCTTTCATTTATAAAGTCGTCACCAAGGAGAACATACTAACATCCTTTTGGGGGTCTGGGTTCAACTTCTTCAGACACACATGTCACAATTCTGAGAACTGGAAAATGAAGGGAAAAGAGAGCCCCAAGAGTTTCATGCCTTGAGGTTAAAGCCTCTTATTGTTCGTGGGGATGGGAATGAGGCAGCACCTTTCTCACACACACACACACACACNACCAGGCATCCGATCCATCAGAGGTGTGCCTGGACTCTCCCAGGGTCACCTGGAGATTTTCCCCATCAGTATGAAGATTTATGTGGTAAAACCACATATCCAGTACTAGACTGTAATCCTCATTTGGATTCTCCCATCAGATCCTCACAAACCCCATCAGGCAGGTTACCACCACCTCTGCACAGACAGGAAGCAGAGTCCAGGCACTGCTCTGCCTCATCACCTCCCTGCCCAAGGCCCCCGACCTCACACTCAGAGACAGCATTCCTGCCCAGCACCACTCTGCTCCTCCCACCTCTCCCATGAGTGTGCTGATATACCCAGTTTGCAACCTGGGCCTGGCCCAAAGCAGGAGAAAGATCTCTAAGTCTGAAGGAGAGGAGAGGCATGGTCTCCAAGGAGAGGGTAGACCCTGCTGGGGCTCTGTTCTAGAAGCTGCTGTCTGAAACAGCCATCAGTGACAAACTCCAGGGTTTCCGGTCAGGCAAGAACCACTCCTGTGGCTGGCCCCTGCCACCTGGTGGTGGTGTGCAGTACTGCAGGCCTGGGCCAGCAGGGCCAGCCTTGCCAGGAAACCAGCCCTCAGGACTCCAGGACAGACTCAGCAGCAGCAGCAGCATCACTGTCACCAACACTGCACCGACGCAACACAGAGAGGCACTCTCTAAATTCCTGCCATGGATCAACTCACTACACCAACACCACCTATGAAACACGCCTCGTTGTCCCAGGGGTACACAGGAGTCAAGTAACCTGCCCAAACTCAGCCAGCTATCTCCACCATGTGCTTTTCAAGACCAGGATCTATTCTCCCTTCTTAGAAGGTCTGTTCCTTTAGTCACCCCAAGAAAATGCCAGCCTCAAACATCTAAGACTCAGAACAGCTTGTTGGGGTTGCAAGGAGAGAACTCTGAACCCCACACCCCACAACTTTGTACACATATGTCCTTCTCTGCTTACTCCTTGGAAGGAAAGTTATGACCAACCTAGAGAGCATATTAAAAAGCAGAGACATTACTTTGTCAACAAAGGTCCGTCTAGTCAAGGCTATGGTTTTCCAGTGGTCATGTACGGATATGAGAGTTGGACTATAAAGAAAGCTGAGCACCAAAGAATTGATGCTTTTGACCTGTGGTGTTGGAGAAGACTCTTGAGAGTCCCTTGGTCTGCAAGATCCAACCAGTCCATCCTAAAGGAGATCAGTCCTGGGTATTCATTGGAAGGACTGATGTTGAAGCTGAGACTTCAATACTTTGGCCACCTGATGCAAAGAGCTGACTCGTTTGAAAAGACCCTGATGCTGGGAAAGACTGAAGGCAGGAGGAGAAGGGGACGACAGAGGATGAGATGGCTGGATGGCATCACCGACTCGATGGACGTGAGTTTGAGTGAACTCCAGGAGTTGGTGATAAACAGGGAGGCCTGGTGTGCTGTGGTTCAAGGAGCTGCAAAGAGTAAGACACGACTGAGCGACTGAACTGAACTATCCTTCCCGTTTTCGGATGTGAATTTTGTAAGTGATCCCATGAACCTGAAACTTAGTCCCAAATTCACAACCACAGTTCTTCAAACTACTCCAGCTCTGACTCTCCCTGGTCTCGCCCCAAACCCCCAGGTCTGCCCACCCATTCAGCCTCCGGCAGAATTCCCAGCGCCTCCTGTGGCACCTCACCAGCTCCCCTCTCGGGTCCGCATCCCCACAACTGTGGTGAATCACAGTTCTGCCCAGTCACACCTGCCCTGAGGCCAGTTCCATACCCTAGTGGCTTCAGCTATCTCATCTTGAGCTCACCCAAGTCTGACCCCACCCCCATCTCCCTCCTGGAGCCTGATACCAGCCCATACTGACAGGCCGCCACGCTGCCTTCTAAGGGCTACAATTAAATAAGGAGACACAGCGCCAGGGCTGTGTTTACCAGCCTGGCCCCTGACAAATGGACCCTCCAAACAGCTCCTGGCTCCACATCTGTAGAGGACACCATGGAACCAGAGGTGGCCAAGGTCCCACCAACACGAACCTCTTTTGACAAGCCTGTCCCCTTCATCACCTCCAGGGCTATCAGCTTGGCCCCAGAGCACAGAGTGTTCATTACTCGGGGAGGCAAGTGGCACGTGTAGCCCCTGGGAAGTGCCCCTGGAGAGGCGCCCTGGCCAGAGCCCCCATTTGCCCCGCAGTGTGCGTGAGGCTCTGCCACTTCACAAATGGCCACCAGAAGACTGGTGGATGCCAGGTGGCAACCCCTTCCATCCCCTAGCCAAGTTTCCACACAGCCACGCCATAGACAACCCACCCCTGGAGATCCCAACAGACCCAGAACTCCCCACACCTAGCCAGGGCTGTCCTCAGGCCCAGCTCAGGCCCATAGCCATGAGCTGGACGCCTGGCGCCGCACAGTCCCGCAGCAGCCCCCCGGGGACACTCACACTGATAGTGCTGTAAGAGCCGGTGAGTCCGCACGTCCCACACCTTCACCGTATTGTCCATGCCTGCAGCAGCAATGCACGTGCCACTGGGGTGGAAGTCCACGTAGGTGACGAAGCTGGAAAGAGGGGGCCACCGAGTGCTGCAGGAGGCCCGACTCAGAGCAGACCCCAGGACATCCAGCGCTTCCCCGTGCCCCGCCTCTCCTCAGGCTGCTCCCCTCGGCGCAGAACACCTCCCTGCTGCCCTGTGTCTCTAGCGGGCGGCCAAGGGAAAGCAAGAAAGAGAGGGTGAGGAAAGAGCTAGGAGTGACCTGGGGGGACTTTCAGAAGCAAGTCCCAGCACAAACCTCTAAATGTGAGCAGAGACACTGCTCTTCAGACCAATGGTCAGCCAGCTGCTTGCAGGCTTTCAGTCAGAGCCGGCGCCCCGACCTGAGCCAGAGGCAGGGCAGACCCTGACAACTGAGGCCCAGACAAGAGGGGCCAGCAGGTTCCAGATCCTCTGCTCACCTATTCCTAGGAGACAAGTCAAGGGCCCTTCACAGACTCATATGGGACACTCAGGATGGTACTGTGGCCTCAGGAGGGGCCCTGATGTGGGGGTCTCAGCCTACTGGGAGCAGAAGCTGGGGTTGATTCAGGGACCCAGATCAGGTGAGTCCCTGCTCAAACACAGGTTCCTCCCTCTCAATGATGCAACACAATACGAACAGCCACCATCTGCTACAAGAACTGATTAGCCTTTCATTTATAAAGTCGTCACCAAGGAGAACATACTAACATCCTTTTGGGGGTCTGGGTTCAACTTCTTCAGACACACATGTCACAATTCTGAGAACTGGAAAATGAAGGGAAAAGAGAGCCCCAAGAGTTTCATGCCTTGAGGTTAAAGCCTCTTATTGTTCGTGGGGATGGGAATGAGGCAGCACCTTTCTCACACACACACACACACACNCCTGCCACCTGGTGGTGGTGTGCAGTACTGCAGGCCTGGGCCAGCAGGGCCAGCCTTGCCAGGAAACCAGCCCTCAGGACTCCAGGACAGACTCAGCAGCAGCAGCAGCATCACTGTCACCAACACTGCACCGACGCAACACAGAGAGGCACTCTCTAAATTCCTGCCATGGATCAACTCACTACACCAACACCACCTATGAAACACGCCTCGTTGTCCCAGGGGTACACAGGAGTCAAGTAACCTGCCCAAACTCAGCCAGCTATCTCCACCATGTGCTTTTCAAGACCAGGATCTATTCTCCCTTCTTAGAAGGTCTGTTCCTTTAGTCACCCCAAGAAAATGCCAGCCTCAAACATCTAAGACTCAGAACAGCTTGTTGGGGTTGCAAGGAGAGAACTCTGAACCCCACACCCCACAACTTTGTACACATATGTCCTTCTCTGCTTACTCCTTGGAAGGAAAGTTATGACCAACCTAGAGAGCATATTAAAAAGCAGAGACATTACTTTGTCAACAAAGGTCCGTCTAGTCAAGGCTATGGTTTTCCAGTGGTCATGTACGGATATGAGAGTTGGACTATAAAGAAAGCTGAGCACCAAAGAATTGATGCTTTTGACCTGTGGTGTTGGAGAAGACTCTTGAGAGTCCCTTGGTCTGCAAGATCCAACCAGTCCATCCTAAAGGAGATCAGTCCTGGGTATTCATTGGAAGGACTGATGTTGAAGCTGAGACTTCAATACTTTGGCCACCTGATGCAAAGAGCTGACTCGTTTGAAAAGACCCTGATGCTGGGAAAGACTGAAGGCAGGAGGAGAAGGGGACGACAGAGGATGAGATGGCTGGATGGCATCACCGACTCGATGGACGTGAGTTTGAGTGAACTCCAGGAGTTGGTGATAAACAGGGAGGCCTGGTGTGCTGTGGTTCAAGGAGCTGCAAAGAGTAAGACACGACTGAGCGACTGAACTGAACTATCCTTCCCGTTTTCGGATGTGAATTTTGTAAGTGATCCCATGAACCTGAAACTTAGTCCCAAATTCACAACCACAGTTCTTCAAACTACTCCAGCTCTGACTCTCCCTGGTCTCGCCCCAAACCCCCAGGTCTGCCCACCCATTCAGCCTCCGGCAGAATTCCCAGCGCCTCCTGTGGCACCTCACCAGCTCCCCTCTCGGGTCCGCATCCCCACAACTGTGGTGAATCACAGTTCTGCCCAGTCACACCTGCCCTGAGGCCAGTTCCATACCCTAGTGGCTTCAGCTATCTCATCTTGAGCTCACCCAAGTCTGACCCCACCCCCATCTCCCTCCTGGAGCCTGATACCAGCCCATACTGACAGGCCGCCACGCTGCCTTCTAAGGGCTACAATTAAATAAGGAGACACAGCGCCAGGGCTGTGTTTACCAGCCTGGCCCCTGACAAATGGACCCTCCAAACAGCTCCTGGCTCCACATCTGTAGAGGACACCATGGAACCAGAGGTGGCCAAGGTCCCACCAACACGAACCTCTTTTGACAAGCCTGTCCCCTTCATCACCTCCAGGGCTATCAGCTTGGCCCCAGAGCACAGAGTGTTCATTACTCGGGGAGGCAAGTGGCACGTGTAGCCCCTGGGAAGTGCCCCTGGAGAGGCGCCCTGGCCAGAGCCCCCATTTGCCCCGCAGTGTGCGTGAGGCTCTGCCACTTCACAAATGGCCACCAGAAGACTGGTGGATGCCAGGTGGCAACCCCTTCCATCCCCTAGCCAAGTTTCCACACAGCCACGCCATAGACAACCCACCCCTGGAGATCCCAACAGACCCAGAACTCCCCACACCTAGCCAGGGCTGTCCTCAGGCCCAGCTCAGGCCCATAGCCATGAGCTGGACGCCTGGCGCCGCACAGTCCCGCAGCAGCCCCCCGGGGACACTCACACTGATAGTGCTGTAAGAGCCGGTGAGTCCGCACGTCCCACACCTTCACCGTATTGTCCATGCCTGCAGCAGCAATGCACGTGCCACTGGGGTGGAAGTCCACGTAGGTGACGAAGCTGGAAAGAGGGGGCCACCGAGTGCTGCAGGAGGCCCGACTCAGAGCAGACCCCAGGACATCCAGCGCTTCCCCGTGCCCCGCCTCTCCTCAGGCTGCTCCCCTCGGCGCAGAACACCTCCCTGCTGCCCTGTGTCTCTAGCGGGCGGCCAAGGGAAAGCAAGAAAGAGAGGGTGAGGAAAGAGCTAGGAGTGACCTGGGGGGACTTTCAGAAGCAAGTCCCAGCACAAACCTCTAAATGTGAGCAGAGACACTGCTCTTCAGACCAATGGTCAGCCAGCTGCTTGCAGGCTTTCAGTCAGAGCCGGCGCCCCGACCTGAGCCAGAGGCAGGGCAGACCCTGACAACTGAGGCCCAGACAAGAGGGGCCAGCAGGTTCCAGATCCTCTGCTCACCTATTCCTAGGAGACAAGTCAAGGGCCCTTCACAGACTCATATGGGACACTCAGGATGGTACTGTGGCCTCAGGAGGGGCCCTGATGTGGGGGTCTCAGCCTACTGGGAGCAGAAGCTGGGGTTGATTCAGGGACCCAGATCAGGTGAGTCCCTGCTCAAACACAGGTTCCTCCCTCTCAATGATGCAACACAATACAAACAGCCACCATCTGCTACAAGAACTGATTAGCCTTTCATTTATAAAGTCGTCACCAAGGAGAACATACTAACATCCTTTTGGGGGTCTGGGTTCAACTTCTTCAGACACACATGTCACAATTCTGAGAACTGGAAAATGAAGGGAAAAGAGAGCCCCAAGAGTTTCATGCCTTGAGGTTAAAGCCTCTTATTGTTCGTGGGGATGGGAATGAGGCAGCACCTTTCTCACACACACACACACACACCTCCACACACAAACCACACCCCCACACACACACCCCACCCCCCGCCAGGGAGCAGCAGAGACATGGCTGAGGGCCCCAAATGCCACCACCGGAGGCCCCTACGGCCTTTTGATGCCCTAGTCTGTGCTGTTCCCGAGGGCCTACAGGTGGGGAAGAGGATCTAGGAACTTACCCGCCGTGCTCACAGTACGAGTGGACACACTCCCGGCTGGTCTTGTCCCACAGTTTAACAGTTTTGTCATCACTGGCAGATACGATGAGCCGCCCATCAGGGGAGAACCTGAACCGGGGGGAGAGGAGTCACACCACCAATCAACAGACATCACAGGAGCCACACATCGCCTTCCAGTCACTCTTCTTGAGCTGCCCAGCACAGGAATGCGCTGAGGCCACACACCCTGCTCTGACCCCGAGTGATCCTGGGCAAATGCTCTTCTCTCGGCAAGATGGACCAGAAGGGTGCCCACCTTCTGGTGAGCAGGTAGGAAGCATGGTCACACACAGGGTCCCCGACAGCACACATGGCAACGTGCATGCCAACTCTGGTGTTGTAGCATCAAAGTGGCCTAGAGCTCGCTGTGGACACCGCCATCCTGCCCTCAGAGCCCTGAGGCCATATGCGACTCAGAATCGGTCAGCAAAACCAGGTGCCAACCAAAACAGATGGAGGTTCTGGAGACCTACCACCAAAGGCCCAGTGTGAGTTCAACCCTCATTTGCTGGCTGGGCTGCTCCTGATCTCAGCAAGCCCAATGGTGAGGGCCTCTCACAACAGGCAGGGACCTCCCAGGACAGGGAACCGAGTGCCCTAGAGGACAAGTAACTTCTTGGGGTCCCCAGAAAAGCACAGCTCAACAGTCCCCAACCTCTGACTCCCATGGTTTCCCAGTGTCCCCAGACACTCCAGCCTCTTTTCCTGAAGCACACAGATCTGACACGTGAGATCTGTTGAAATAAATAGAATAAACCAGAAGTAGGCATAGCTGTGTCTGCAGCTTTTAGGCCTTGAAAAGTACTTTCATTACCTGGCCCCACCCCCACAGCACTGGCCTCACACCAAAAGGAAAACCAGCTTCCAGACCAACCCATCAGAAGCCTGGGCCCCCATCAGGCAGCACTGGAGCAAAACCCGCCTCTGAGGAGCAGAGCATCCAAGAGATACAGAGGCAAGCCTCAATGCCAGGGGCCCAGCTTCTAGGCTCAGCTCCGCCACTTACTCTCTGTGTCGAAGCACAAGATACTGCATTGTTCTAAGCCTCAGGTTCCTCATCTGCAAAATGGCAACGATGCCACCAACTTGCAAGACTGCCATGAGGAGTTAGAAGAAAATGTCTAGGGGTGGTATGACGTTATCTTGTTTTTGTTGCCATTGCTAATAAGTGGCCTCTGATGACCCACTTTGGGCTGCATCAGCACAGATGTCGGGGGCCAACTGTGGCCAGCAACTGACTAACTTATCCCTCATGCATTAGCTCAGTGAAGCTTTGACAACTTACAATGTGAGAACTATTAATGTTCTTATTCACAGATAAGGAAGTTGAGGCTCGGGAAAAGTAAAGAGTGGCTAAGTAACTTGTTCAAGGTCAGGATGCAGACACCTGGCATTTTTTTTGTACCCCCAACCCCTGGGGTCTCTCCAACAATCTGAGGCAGGACTACACTCACTTGGCACAGCGGACCCAGTTGATATGCTGGCTCAGGGAGAACAGGAATTTCTGGCGATGAGTTGACCACACCTTGACTGTCTTGTCGTCAGAGGCTGTCACAAAGGACTGGCCATCACTGCAGAAATGGACGCTCCTCACTGTGGCCGTGTGTGCACGAAACACAGTTGACTCGCCTTTGCTGCAAGGATGGGTATCCAGAGTCAGGAAATCCATAAACCCATAATAGCAACATAAGGGCACATCGAAGCTCTCCCTACTCCTCAGGACCCTCCCAAAATCAATCCAGGCCTGAGTGCCCCAGTCCCCAAAAAGGGAAGCAAGAGCCTCCCCCACAGGAGCAGAACCCAGGCCCACCTCACCCACGTGCAAGCAGCATCAGGTGGGATCCTCCCAGGATGGTTGAGGTCAGGCCAGAATCTCCCTGGTGACCCTCAGGGGAGGACCCCAACTGAAGCCCAGCTTCTAACAGCGCCCCCTTGGAAGTGAGGCAGACGTCCTACTGTGACCAGTCCAGCACCAGGGCCAAGACTCAGACAAGCCCCTTCATGTCTTTAACTCACACGTTGGGTACCCATATGCGGACAGTCTTGTCGCGGGAGCCAGAAGCAAGCAGGTGTCCCGAAGGGGAAAAGTTCACACAGGTTACAGCATCCTTGTGGCCGGCAAATCGGTAGGCACGGGACTGGGGCTTCATGTGCCACACCATAAGGCACGAGTCCATGGAGCCACTGGCTGAGGCAAGAGCGGACACATGACCCTCAGCTCGAGCAGGCTGGAGCCTCCACCAGGAGCTGGGGCAGGGTGGGCAGCAGAGAAACTCAGCTTCACGGCCAGCTCCATCTTCCCCGTCTTCAGTCACACTTCCAGTGACTGCTGAGCAGGGGTTTGGAGACCCTGTGGCCTGCTGACTCTGCAGGCAGCAGGTCCACACAGGAACCAGCCCAAGATATGCCCATCACAAGCCAGCCCTGGGCTGCAAAGGACCCAGGTCTCCCCAGAGACACACTCTGAGGCTCTAGAGAGCAAGTCCTCCTAAAACTGGAGAGCCAGCTCAACCCAGTGGGCTTATTACCATTGAGGATCCATCAGAAGGGCCCCAAAACAGACCCCAAATGACAGGTTTCCTTTTAACCTCTAGTGTTTCATGAAACCAGCAGTCTCTGGCAAAGGACCTTGACGATGGGAAGAAGTGGGAAGCTCAGCCATAGGAACAAGAAAGCTGCAGCCCTGACAGCCATGTATGAACCCTCAGGCGGCCAAAAAGGGGGCACTCAGCTGCAGCATAAGGGCAATGGGAGAGGGCACTCTCGGCTCTGCTCCACAGCCTTCTCTCTGGTGGGTATCTTCAATAAGAAGGCGTGCCCATGGCACTGTGGACAGCAGAATCAGTAAAGACCCAAGGAAATGCCACCGTTTAGGCTCATTCTGAGGCCAGACCTCAGAGGTAGACAGGGTATGGAGGGAAAAGCCCGGAACTAGGTCCTGCTCTCAATGGCTGTATGATCTTAGCAAGGTCCCCAGCCTCTCTAAGCCTCACACTCCACATGCAGAATGGAACTCAGAAAGCCTAGTGCCCAGGGCGCTGGCTGCTGAAGCAGGCTGCAGGTCTAGAGAAAGCACCTGAGTTCTCACTGTGCCCTGGGCCCCCATGCCACACCTCCCAGGCAGAACCTTCTCAGTCCAAGATGCCTCCTCTTACCCAGCTGCTTTGTGTTGAGACTGAAGTCCACAGAGGTGACTGCATCTCGATGGCCCTTAAAATGCCTCTCCAGTGAGGGGTCCTCCTGAGGGAGAGCCAGGGTCAAATGTGTGAAGCCTGGATGAGGAAGGGGCTTCCCTAGGTCCAAGACACTTCCTAGAACAACCAGGAGGGTTTTTAAATGCTCAAGGTACGATCCTTTATACAGGAAAATTCTAAGGAATCACTAAAAAACTATTATTAATAAACAAGTTCAGCAAGGTTACAGGATACAAAATAGACAAAAATCAAGTATATAGACAATGAACATTGCAAAGTATAAAAGTATGAAAACAATTCCATTTATGATACATAAAGAAAAAACTTAGGAATAACTTAACAAAAGATGTGCAAAACACAGTGAGAACTAAAAAAAAAAAAAAAAATCACTGAAAAAAGTAGAAGGAGACCTAGATAAGAGGCTCCAGTTCAAGCTGGAGTACAAGTGTGTGAGCTCATCTCCTCCTGCAGGAACACCAAAATCTCAACTAGCTGTTGAACAATCATCCACAGGAGGAGGCTAGAACCCACCAGAAAAGATATCCCACATTCAGAGACAAAGAAGCCAAGGCGAGACAGTGGGCGGGGCACAATCACGATAAAACCAAACCCCATACTCCTTGGGTGGGTGACACACAGACTGGAGGACAGTAATGCCAAACGCGCTCCCCACTGTCGTGAAGGCTCTGAACCCCCACATCAGGCTTCCCGCCTGGGGATCCCACAAAGGGACTGGGAATCTCCAAGGAATCTGACCTTGAAAGCCAGCGGGATTTGACTACAAGACTTCCACAGGACTGGGGCAATCAAGGACTCCAGTCTTGCAGGTCACAAACAAAATAAAACCAAGACTCAGAGAAAAGGAGCAATGACCTCATAGGAGACTGAACCAAAACTACCTGCTAGTGTTGGAGGGCCTCCTGTGGAGACACAGATCAGCAGGAGCACACCATAGGGACGGGGCACCGGAAGCAGCAGTCTGGGAAGGTTCCCCTTGGGGCGAAGCCTCTTGGAGGTCATCATTAACCTGATTATAGACCCCACCCATCAGCAGATAACAGGATTACAAAGCTTTCCTGAGCAAGGTCCTGCCCACCAGAGCAAGACCCAGTTTTTCCTATCACCAGTTCCTCCCATCAGGAAGGTTACACAAGCATCTTGCTGCTGCTGCTGCTGCTGCTAAGTCGCTTCAGTCGTGTCCGATTCTGTGCGACCCCATAGACGGCAGCCCACCGGGCTCCCCCATCCCTGGGATTCTCCAGGTAAGTACACTGGAGTGGGTTGCCATTTCCTTCTCCAATGCATGAAAGTGAAAAGTGAAAGGGAAGTCGCTCAGTCGTGTCCAACTCTTAGTGACCCCATGGACTACAGCCCACCAGGCTCCTCCGTCCAGGGGATTTTCCAGGCAAGAGTACTGGAGTGGGGTGCCATTGCCTTCTCCTACAAATAAAAAAAATTCACTGGATGGGCTTAAAAGCAGAGTGGAGTTAAGCATTTGAAAATAGATTGAAATTTTTTCAGTCTGAAAATGAAGGGGGAAAACTGAACAAAACACAAGCCTCTTAGCCTCCACCGTTAGAGGGCAGACAGAAGCAAGAAGCACAGTCCCACAGTAACAAAAACAAAACTCATATTACAGAAAGTTAACCATGATGAAAAAGCAGAAAGGTATGTCCCGGTGAAGGGACAAGACAAAACCCCAGAAAAACAACTAAATGCAGTGGAGACAGGCAACCTTACAGAAAAAGACATTAGAATACTGACAGTAAAGATGATTCAGGATCTCGGGAAAAGAATGGAGGCAAAGATTAAGAAGATCCAAGAAATGTTTACCAAAGACCTAGAATGCCTACAGAACAGACAGACAGAGATGCATGATACACCAGAAGGAACCAACTGTAGAACAAACAGGCAGAAGAGCTGACAAGCGACCTGAGGACAGAACTGTGGAGATCACTGCCACACAGCAGAACACAGAAAGAATGAAAAGAAAGGCAGCCCAAGAGACCTCTGGGACAACATTAAACGCACGAATATTTGATTATAGGAATCCCAGAAGGAGAAGAGAAAAAGGACCTGAGAAATTATTTGAAGAGAGACCATCTGAAGACTTTCCTAACATGGGAAAGGAAATAGCCAACCAAGTCTAGGAAGCACAGAGAGTCCCAGGCAGAAGAAACCCAAGGAGGAACACACCAAGACACATAGTAATCAAACTGACAAAAAGACAGACATAAAATACTAAAAGCAACAAAGGGAAAATGACAAATAACATACAAGGGAACTCCCATAGGCTAACAGCTGCTTTCTCAACAGAAACTCTACAAGCCAGAAGGGAATGGCATGATATATTAAGTGATGAAAGGCAAGAACCTAAAACCAAGAATATTCTACCCAGCACGACTCTCCTTCAGATTTGATGGAGAAATCAAAAGCTTTCCCAACAAGCAAAAGTTAAGAGAATTCAGTACCATTAAACCACCTTTACAACAAATGCTAAAAGAACTTCTCTAGGCAGGGATCACAAGAAAAGGAAAATACTTACAAAAAGTAAACCCAAAATAAGTAAGAAAATGGTAATAGGATCACACACATTGATAATTACCTTAAATGTAAATGGATTAAATGCACCAACCAAAAGACAGAGTCTGGCTGGGTTGATGAAAACAAGGGTATGTATGTATGCACTTCCATTTACCACATCACTCTGCTTGACCAACCCCCCTGCCACAAACTGTATGTAATTATTTTACATTGTTAAGTTAATCATGTTCCCATATGGCTTTCAACTGTAATTATCATTTGTTTTTGTCTGGCTATTGATGGTGAAAATCCATAAACATCTTTTACTAATGTGATTATGTAACGATTACTCACGTAATACCATTGTATCATGACTGGTCAACAGAAAAATAACAGAACTCTACCACCAAGTTAGGATCTAATAGAAAAATCTGTAAACTCCACTTTTTAAAATCCAGATGCATATCAGAATTACTTTGAAATTTTCTGAAAAACACAAAAATTTTTTCTCCAGCTCCAGATGTTTCTAATGAGCAGTCATGTTTAAAAATAACTGGACTATATGACCCTGTTTTGTCAGTTTTCATTCCGATCCCAAAGACAGGCAATGCCAAAGAATGTTCAAACTACTGCACAATTGCACTCATCTTACACGCTAGCAAAGTAATGCTCAAAATTCTCCAAGCCAGGCTTCAACAGTACGTGAACGGTGAATTTCCAGATGTTCAAGCTGGATTTTGAAAAGGCAGAGGAACCAGAGATCAAATTGCCAACATCCACTGGATCATAGAAAAAGCAAGAGAATTCCAGAAAAACATCTACTTCTGCTTTATTGATTATGTGAAAGCCTTTGACTATGTAGATCACAACAAACTGTTTCAAGAGATGGGAATACCAGACCATCTTACCTACCTCCTGAGAAATCTGTATGCAGGTCAAGAAGGAAGAGTTAGAACCCGACAGGGAACAACAGACTGGTTCCAAACTGGGAAACGTCAGTNAAAAAAATCACTGAAAAAAGTAGAAGGAGACCTAGATAAGAGGCTCCAGTTCAAGCTGGAGTACAAGTGTGTGAGCTCATCTCCTCCTGCAGGAACACCAAAATCTCAACTAGCTGTTGAACAATCATCCACAGGAGGAGGCTAGAACCCACCAGAAAAGATATCCCACATTCAGAGACAAAGAAGCCAAGGCGAGACAGTGGGCGGGGCACAATCACGATAAAACCAAACCCCATACTCCTTGGGTGGGTGACACACAGACTGGAGGACAGTAATGCCAAACGCGCTCCCCACTGTCGTGAAGGCTCTGAACCCCCACATCAGGCTTCCCGCCTGGGGATCCCACAAAGGAACTGGGAATCTCCAAGGAATCTGACCTTGAAAGCCAGCGGGATTTGACTACAAGACTTCCACAGGACTGGGGCAATCAAGGACTCCAGTCTTGCAGGTCACAAACAAAATAAAACCAAGACTCAGAGAAAAGGAGCAATGACCTCATAGGAGACTGAACCAAAACTACCTGCTAGTGTTGGAGGGCCTCCTGTGGAGACACAGATCAGCAGGAGCACACCATAGGGACGGGGCACCGGAAGCAGCAGTCTGGGAAGGTTCCCCTTGGGGCGAAGCCTCTTGGAGGTCACCATTAACCTGATTATAGACCCCACCCATCAGCAGATAACAGGATTACAAAGCTTTCCTGAGCAAGGTCCTGCCCACCAGAGCAAGACCCAGTTTTTCCTATCACCAGTTCCTCCCATCAGGAAGGTTACACAAGCATCTTGCTGCTGCTGCTGCTGCTGCTAAGTCGCTTCAGTCGTGTCCGATTCTGTGCGACCCCATAGACGGCAGCCCACCGGGCTCCCCCATCCCTGGGATTCTCCAGGTAAGTACACTGGAGTGGGTTGCCATTTCCTTCTCCAATGCATGAAAGTGAAAAGTGAAAGGGAAGTCACTCAGTCGTGTCCAACTCTTAGTGACCCCATGGACTACAGCCCACCAGGCTCCTCCGTCCAGGGGATTTTCCAGGCAAGAGTACTGGAGTGGGGTGCCATTGCCTTCTCCTACAAATAAAAAAAATTCACTGGATGGGCTTAAAAGCAGAGTGGAGTTAAGCATTTGAAAATAGATTGAAATTTTTTCAGTCTGAAAATGAAGGGGGAAAACTGAACAAAACACAAGCCTCTTAGCCTCCACCGTTAGAGGGCAGACAGAAGCAAGAAGCACAGTCCCACAGTAACAAAAACAAAACTCATATTACAGAAAGTTAACCATGATGAAAAAGCAGAAAGGTATGTCCCGGTGAAGGGACAAGACAAAACCCCAGAAAAACAACTAAATGCAGTGGAGACAGGCAACCTTACAGAAAAAGACATTAGAATACTGACAGTAAAGATGATTCAGGATCTCGGGAAAAGAATGGAGGCAAAGATTAAGAAGATCCAAGAAATGTTTACCAAAGACCTAGAATGCCTACAGAACAGACAGACAGAGATGCATGATACACCAGAAGGAACCAACTGTAGAACAAACAGGCAGAAGAGCTGACAAGCGACCTGAGGACAGAACTGTGGAGATCACTGCCACACAGCAGAACACAGAAAGAATGAAAAGAAAGGCAGCCCAAGAGACCTCTGGGACAACATTAAACGCACGAATATTTGATTATAGGAATCCCAGAAGGAGAAGAGAAAAAGGACCTGAGAAATTATTTGAAGAGAGACCATCTGAAGACTTTCCTAACATGGGAAAGGAAATAGCCAACCAAGTCTAGGAAGCACAGAGAGTCCCAGGCAGAAGAAACCCAAGGAGGAACACACCAAGACACATAGTAATCAAACTGACAAAAAGACAGACATAAAATACTAAAAGCAACAAAGGGAAAATGACAAATAACATACAAGGAAACTCCCATAGGCTAACAGCTGCTTTCTCAACAGAAACTCTACAAGCCAGAAGGGAATGGCATGATATATTAAGTGATGAAAGGCAAGAACCTAAAACCAAGAATATTCTACCCAGCACGACTCTCCTTCAGATTTGATGGAGAAATCAAAAGCTTTCCCAACAAGCAAAAGTTAAGAGAATTCAGTACCATTAAACCACCTTTACAACAAATGCTAAAAGAACTTCTCTAGGCAGGGATCACAAGAAAAGGAAAATACTTACAAAAAGTAAACCCAAAATAAGTAAGAAAATGGTAATAGGATCACACACATTGATAATTACCTTAAATGTAAATGGATTAAATGCACCAACCAAAAGACAGAGTCTGGCTGGGTTGATGAAAACAAGGGTATGTATGTATGCACTTCCATTTACCACATCACTCTGCTTGACCAACCCCCCTGCCACAAACTGTATGTAGTTATTTTACATTGTTAAGTTAATCATGTTCCCATATGGCTTTCAACTGTAATTATCATTTGTTTTTGTCTGGCTATTGATGGTGAAAATCCATAAACATCTTTTACTAATGTGATTATGTAACGATTACTCACGTAATACCATTGTATCATGACTGGTCAACAGAAAAATAACAGAACTCTACCACCAAGTTAGGATCTAATAGAAAAATCTGTAAACTCCACTTTTTAAAATCCAGATGCATATCAGAATTACTTTGAAATTTTCTGAAAAACACAAAAATTTTTTCTCCAGCTCCAGATGTTTCTAATGAGCAGTCATGTTTAAAAATAACTGGACTATATGACCCTGTTTTGTCAGTTTTCATTCCGATCCCAAAGACAGGCAATGCCAAAGAATGTTCAAACTACTGCACAATTGCACTCATCTTACACGCTAGCAAAGTAATGCTCAAAATTCTCCAAGCCAGGCTTCAACAGTACGTGAACGGTGAATTTCCAGATGTTCAAGCTGGATTTTGAAAAGGCAGAGGAACCAGAGATCAAATTGCCAACATCCACTGGATCATAGAAAAAGCAAGAGAATTCCAGAAAAACATCTACTTCTGCTTTATTGATTATGTGAAAGCCTTTGACTATGTAGATCACAACAAACTGTTTCAAGAGATGGGAATACCAGACCATCTTACCTACCTCCTGAGAAATCTGTATGCAGGTCAAGAAGGAAGAGTTAGAACCCGACAGGGAACAACAGACTGGTTCCAAACTGGGAAACGTCAGTAAGTACTTGAGTACGTCAAGGTTGTATACTGTCACCCTACAGATTTAACTGATACGCAGAGTACATCACGTGACATGTCAAGCTCGATGAAGCACAAGCTGGAATCAAGATTGCAGGGAGAAATATCAATAACCTCAGATACACGGATGATACCACCCTTATGGCAGAAAGTGAAGAAGAACTAAAGAGCCTCTTGATGAAAGTGAAAGAGGAAGTGAAAAGGCTGGCTTAAAACTCAACATTCAAAATAACTAAGATCATGGCATCCATTTCCATCACTTCATGGCAAATAGGTGGGAAAACAATGGAAACAGTGACCGACTTTAGTTTCTTGGGCTCCAAAATCACTGCCGATGGTGACTGCAGCCATGAAATTAAAAGCAGCTTGCTCCTTCGAAGAAAAGCTATGACCAACCTAGACAACATTTTAAAAAGCAGACACATTACTTTGCTGACAAAAGTCCATCTAGTCAAAGCTATGGTTTTTCCAGTCGTCATGTATGGATGTGAGAGTTGGACCATAAAGAAAGCTGAGCGCCAAAGAATTGATGCTTTTGAACTGTGGTGTTGGAGAAGACTCTTGAGAGTCCCTTGGACTGAGAGGAGATCCAACCAGTCCATCCTAAAGGAGATCAGTCCTGAATATTCATTGGAAGGACTGATGCTCAAGTTGAAACTCCAATACTTTGGTCACCTGATGCGAAGAACTGACTCCTTGCAAAACACCCTGATGCTGGGAAACACTGAGGGCAGAAGTGGGTGACAGAGGATGAGGTGGTTGGATGGCATCACCAACTCGATGGACATGGGTTTGAGCAAGCTCCAGGAGTTGGTGATGGACAGGGAAGCCTGTGTGCTGCAGTCCATGGGGTCGCAAAGAGTCGGACACAACTGAACTATATGATGATATATTATTTCTATCTGGTTTGTCTCATTTTTCTATTTCATATTCAGTATTCCCATTTCATTCAGTTTATGTTCTCCAATTTCTCTATCTCTTTTTTTTTTTGATGTTCTTTCTGAAGCCTTTATCAAGTATAGTAAAAAAATCTTTTATATACATATATATAAATGTATAACATATATATTGAAGAAAATTTACAAATTTTTCTAGTTTGTTTCACTTATTCTATTTCTTATTCAGTGCTCCCATGTCATTTAGTTTATGTTTGCCAACTTTTCCAACTCTTTCATTTTTTGATGTTTTTCTCAAGACTTTATCAAGTTATCAGGTGTAGTAGAAAAGCTCTTGTATACATATAATAAATAATTCACATATATATTTTAGAAAACTTAGGAATTTTTGCCTAACTAAAAAATTTATGACATTTTGATTCCACTCGTTTGACTTAGTATGAAACGTAATGCAATATATCTAGCTTTTTTTAAAGATATGCAACAAGCAACAGGTTTATTGTATAGCACTCTACAGGAAATTATAATCAATACTTTGTAATAACGTAATAAAAATAATTTCAAAAATAGTATGTGTATATGTATAACTGAATCACACACACAAAAAAAGAATTCTATTTTTTGAAATTTAGTAATGTTTATCTTTTTGCCCGTTTTTTAAAATGTCCTATGTATCAGTTCAGTTCAGTCGCTCAGTCGTGTCCGACTCTCTGCGACCCCAAGAATCGCAGCATGCCAGGCCTCCCTGTTCATCACCATCTCTCAGAGTTCACTCAGATTCACGTCCATTGAGTCAGTGATGCCATCCAGCCATCTCATCCTCGGTCATCCCCTTCTCCTGCCCCCAATCCCTCCCAGCATCAGAGTCTTTTCCAGTGAGTCAACTCTTCGCATGAGGTGGCCAAAGTACTGGNATGTGTATAAGAGACAGCTATGTATGAGATGCAAAATTTTAAATATATTTGTGTAGGATGTAAGATTAAATTAATATAAATCTATATTTAAATTATTAATTCAAGATGCTATTTTTTCTGCCCTTGATAAAACAGTCTCAGACAAATGTTAATATATCTCACAATGATTATATACATTTTTTCTTTTTCCTTTATTTCTTCGATTTTTGCTTTATGTTTGCTTGTTATTAGGTGTCTAATGGTTTATGATTCTATCTTGTTTGTGAATCATACCTTTCATCATTAAAAATATGCATCCTTGTTTCATTTAAAAACAAATTAATTTTAAAAAAAGATCCAGATAAATGGAAAGACATCCCATGTCCATAGTTTGGATAACTTAATACCAAGATGCAATATTCAAGTTGATCTAAAGAGAATCAATTAAAAAAAAAAAAAAGAGAGAATCAGTAGAATCTCATAAAAATCTCAGGTGCTTTTTTTTTTTTTGCAGAAATTCACAAGCTAATATTAAAATGCATATAAAATATAAGACAGTCAGAATAGACAAAATGTTAAAAAAAAAAAAAAAAAGACTTCTCTCGTGATCTAATGAAGAATCTGCCTACCAAAGCCGAGACAGAAGATTAATCCCTAGTCCGATAAGATCCTACATCCTGCAGGGCAACTAAGCTGACGCACCACAACTACTGAGCCCATGCACCTAGAGCTACAGGAGAAGCCACCGCAGTGAGAAGCCTGGGCAACACAACTAGAGAGGAGCCCGCGCTCCCAGCAGCTAGAGAAAGCTCATGTGCAGCAATGAAACACAGCACGACACAAAATACGTTAATCAGTTAAATAAAGTTTTTAAAATAAAAATAACGTATAAAAAAAGAGGAGTGCTTCCCCGGTGGTCAGCAGTTAAGAGTCCACCCTGCAGTGTAGGCAGTACGGGTTTGATCCCTGCTCCGGGAAGATCCCACACACGGAGAGGCAACCAAGCCCATGCGCCACAACTACCGATTCTGTATAGAGCCCAAGAACTCTAACTCTGGAGCCTGCTTGCTGCAACTGCTGAAGCTCGTGTGCCCTGGAGCCTGTGCTCTGCAACTAGAGAAGCCGTNCAAGCCCATGCGACACAACTACCGATTCTGTATAGAGCCCAAGAACTCTAACTCTGGAGCCTGCTTGCTGCAACTGCTGAAGCTCGTGTGCCCTGGAGCCTGTGCTCTGCAACTAGAGAAGCCGTACAATGAGAAGCCCAGGCACCACAATAAAAAGTAGCCCCCGGCAACTAAAGAAAGCCTGCGTTCAACAACAAAGATTCAGCACAGACAAAAATAAATAAATCTTTAAAAAGGGGGGAGGGGGGGGGACACTCACTATAGAAAATAATCTGGTAGTTTCTCAAAAAGTTAAACATAGGACTTCCCTGGTGGTCCAGTGGTTGAGAACCTGCCTACAAATGTAGGGGACATGGGTTTGACCCCTAGATTCCACATGCCACAGAGCAAATAAGCCTGTGTGCTACAACCCCCGAGCCAGTGCTCTAGAGCCCTTGAGCCCCAAGTACTGAGCACACGTGCTCCAACCAGTGAAGCCCACCCTGTGCTCAGCCACGAGANGATTCCACATGACACAGAGCAAATAAGCCTGTGTGCTACAACCCCCGAGCCAGTGCTCTAGAGCCCTTGAGCCCCAAGTACTGAGCACACGTGCTCCAACCAGTGAAGCCCACCCTGTGCTCAGCCACGAGAGAAGCCCCCCAATTAAGAAGCCCGCACAACAAAACAAGAACAGCTCTCGCTCACCACAACTAAGGCCATGAACACCCAGCGCTGCCAAAGATAAACAGAAACAAATCATTTTTTAAAAACTTAAACAGAGAGTTATCAAATGACCCAGCAACTGTAGGTAAATACCCGTTGTTAACTGAAAGCATTCTCACACTAAGACTTGTACAAAAACTTTCACAGCAGTATTAATCATAATAGCACCAAGTGGAAAAACCTTACTGTTCATCAAAAGATAAATGGATAAACGACATGTCGTACATCCGTACAACAGGATATTTATTCAGTCATGAACTGGAAACATGTACAGCTTTGAAAACATTATGCTATAAGTGAAAGACACCAAAGGCCATATTTTGTCTGAGTCCATTTATATGAAGTGTCCACAATAAAGACAGAAAATAGATTCTGACAGGGACTATACTGACACTGGGTTTATAGTACACAGGGGTTGTAGCACAAGGCTTATCTGCTCTGTGCCATGTGGAATCCCATTAGACTAGGGGTCAAACCCATGTCCCCTGCATTTGTAGGCAGATTCTCAACCACTGGACCACCAGGGAAGTCCTATGTTTAACTTTTTGAGAAACTACCAGATAATTTTCTATAGTGAGTGTCAACCACTGATAGTGACTGACAGGGACTGAAGGGGACGAAGGGAGGGGACACAGGGGGAGAGGGGAAGAAGGGGAGCAACTGCTTAACAGGTACAGGTTTCTCTTTGGGGTGATCAAAATGTTCTGCAAACACAATAATGCTAACACAATACTGTGAGAGTACTAAAAACCACTGAATTTTACACTTCAGAAGGGTGAATTTTATGGTATGTGAATAACATCTCAAATCAAAGTTGTTTTTTCAAAGACCAAGGAGAGAAAATGGGGACTTTCAGCAACCACCATCTCAGGAATCGGTTCCCATACCCTCCATCTCACTGTGGACTAACTAGTAAAACCGAAGGTCCTCCCTGAACAAGCCCTTGAGGCTTTACCACCACCTCCACTCCACCCGGCATCAGAGAAGCTGTATCTTAGGAAGACATGGAGATAATATTCCAGAGACTTCTCCATCCAACAGCAATTCATGTTGGAGAGTTATACCCCAGCCACACAAAAATCTCTCCTTACCCCAAATATCAGTAACCTCAAAGAAGCATTTTGGGGGGACCAGAGAGCCCAGGAAAACCTCCTCTTGGGGAAAACCCGTCCTTGGTGCAGAGGAAGGACTCCAAGGAGTTGTAACCAGAACAAAGGTTCCCGTTCCCCATGCCCCGCTCCACCCCCAACACACCTGCCTTTCACCTGGAGACTGAACGGCAGCTGGGGGAAGGCGGGGCACAGAGCAGAAACGGCTCCACCTGAGCTCCTTAGAAAGAACTAGGGTAAAACAGTACCCCCTCGAGGGCACGGTCAGATCTGCCCCGAGCCAGCAGGCCCCTGAAATCTCCCAGCACCCTCTCTTCCAATACCACAGGCTTGCTGGTTCCTCGTTTCCCTCAAAGATGGGGAACACCATTAGGGGGTCAGAAGGCCTGCTTCCCAGTCTGGGCCCTCGGCTCCCGTGCCCGGCCCCCAAGAAAGCCAACAAGCCACCACTCAGCGCCAATGACTTTCACAACCCAGCCAGAGTACCAAGCAGGCTGAGTTTTCAAAACCTCTCAATAAGAGGGGCTCTGGAGCGCTCCGCACCGGCCTCTGGAAGGACCTGGGGCCGAGCGGCAGCCTGTCGCACTGACGCAGGCGTCCCGGGGGCCTAGCTGTTCCCACACAGGGAACAGGGTACGCTCTCAGCAAGCCCCCGTTCAGCCACACACTGCTCAGGGAAACGCAGACTGAAACTAGAGAGGCCCGGCACTGACCCCAAGTCACACTTCCAGTCGGGCCGTCCTAGCGTGTGCCCAGCTAGGAAGCAAATCCCGAGGGCAGAGGCTACTGGTTTGTTAGCCCCGGCGGCGCGAACAGGGCGTTCACCAGGTGCCCGAACTCAGCACCGCCCGCACCGACCGAAATCTGGAGCTAGAGAGGACCGGCTCGGAACCCCGCGTCCGGCTAGACGTCCCCGCGGAGAGACTAAAGCTCGGGCGGCAGCCGCTGACACAAACTTACCGGGCAGTGCGCGGTCATGGCGGGGCCGGGGGCGCCGAAGGCGCCGGAGGAGCGTGAAAGAGCGGCGGCTGCCGTTGCGGCGCGTTCAGTTTCCGCGCCCCCAACCGCCGCCAATAGCAACGCGGGTCTCTGCACCTCGCCCCGCCCACCGCGGTTAAAGGAGACGCGGTGCCTCAAGTTTTGGCGCGTCGACCCGAAGGAAAGCTGTAGGGCCGGGTCCACGGTCTCTGCGTCTAGCGCCACTTGGCCAGTCAACCTACGGACGGCGCCGCCAAATGCCTCTGTCCACCGTCACACATTCCCCCTGAGAAACTGGAAAGTCCAGGAATAAAGGGTTCCCCCACCGACCCGTAGCCAGGCTAAAAAGACCATGTACAGAGCCTTCTGGGATTGCAGTTCCAAGACGGTCCTCATCCTTTTGTCTGGAGGGTACCGGGACTACATTTCCCATGATGCCACGAGGGTGGGGCCGGGATTAACCACCCGAAGTCAACGCTTTAAGGATCCCGGAAGTAGAGGGTGTGGCTCGATGTGCTTGTGTGCTCTAAAAGCGCCCGCGAGGCCGGCTTTTCTACCCCATTCAGAGCCAATTATTGGCCCTTCAGGGTTCGCTTTAAGTGGTTCGCTCCTCCGAACGCGCTTAAAACAAGTGTCTGTTTAAAAGAACAACAGTCACCCGGAATCACATCCGTGGAGTCGAAAGGCCTGGGATATATTCTCAGTTCTTGCCCTGATTCGCTGTGTGACCTCGGGGAAAAAGTAACCCTGCTCTGTGGACCTCAGTTTCCCAGTTTGTGATATGAGAGGGTGTTTCGCAGCCTGGCCCTCTCAGGATCCGATGTAAATTACAATACCAGTTTAAAAGAGGAAACAATGCCGGACCCGTCCACCAGAGGCCGTCCTTGCTCACTTTCTGCTGTCCTTAGACGCGCGCCCCTACCCCAAGCTGGGCCTGATCTAGCCTGGTCTTTTTTCAAGATTTGTGAATCTTCCATCTCCTCTTCTGGTGAAGTATGGATTGTCAATACTTAAAATGAAGCAGGGCAAAGGCTAACAGTTTTGTCAAGAAAACATACTGGTCATAGCAAACACCCTCCTCCCACAACACAAGAGGACTCTACACATGGACATCATCAGATGGTCAATACTGAAATCAGATTGACTATATTCTTTGCAGCCAAAGATGGAGAAGCTCTATACAGTCAGCAAAAAAAAAAAAAAGACCAGGAGCTGACTGTGGCTCAGATCATGAACTCCATATTGCAAAATTCAGATTTAAATAGAAGAAAGCAGGGAAAACCACTAGGCCATTCAGGTATGACCTAAATCAAATCCCTTATGATTATACAGTGGAAGTGAGACATAGATTTAAGGGGTTAGATCTGATAGAGTGCCAGAACAAATATGGATGGAGGTTCATAACACTGTACAGGAGGCGGTGATCAAAACCATCCCCAAGAAAAAGAAATGCAAAAAAGGCAAAACAGCTGAGAAAAGAAGAGAAGCTAAAGGCAAAGGAGAAAACGAAAGATATACCCATCTGAATGCAGCATTCCAAAGAATAGCAAGGAGAGATAAGAAAGCCTTATGTGAACAATGCAAAGAAATAAAGGAAACAATAGAATAGGAAAGACTCGAGATCTCTTCAAGAAAATTAAGAGATACCAAGGGAAATTTTCATGCAAAGATGGGCATACTAAAGGACAGAAATGGTATGGACCTAACAGAAGCAGAAGAGATTAAGATGAGGTAGCAAGAATACACAGAAGAACTATATACAAAAAAGATGTTCATGACCCAGATAACCACGATGGTGTGATCACTCACCTAGAGCCAGACATCCTGGAGTGAGAAGTCAAGTGGGCCTTAGGAAGCATAGCACTACGAACAAAGCTAGCGGAGGTGACAGAATTCCAGCTGAGCTATTTCAAATCTTTAAAATGATGTTGTTAAAATGTTGCACTCAATATGCCAGCAAATTTGGAAAACTCAGCAGTGGCCACAGGACTGGAAAAGGTCAGTTTTCATTCCAGTCAAAGAAGGGTAATGCCAAAGAATGTTCAAACTGCTACACAATTGTACCCATTTCACATGCTAGAAGGTAATGCTCAAAATCCTTCAAGCTAGGTTTCAGCAATACATGAACCAAGAACTTCCCGATGTACAAGATGGATTTAGAAACGGCAGAGAAACCAGAGATCAAATTGCCAATATTCGCTGGATCATAGAAGAGCTGAGGAATTCCAAAAAAAAATCAACTTCTGCTTCATTGACTTCACTAAAGGCTCTGACTGTGTGGATCACAACAAACTGAAAAATTCTTCAAGAGATGGGAATACCAGACCACCTTACCTGCTGCCTGAGATACCTGTATGCAGGTCAGGAAGCAACAGTCAGAACCAGACATGGAACAACAGACTGGTTCCAAATTGGGAAAGGAGTATGCCAAGGCCGTATATTGTCACCCTGCTTATTTAACTTATATGCAGAGTACATCATGTGAAATGACGGGCTGGATAAAGCACAAGCTGGAATCAAGATTGCAGGGAGAAATATCAATAACCTCAGATATGCAGATGACACCACTCTAATGGCAGAAAGCAAAGGGGAACTAAAGAGCCTCTTGAAGAAGGTGAAACAGAAGAGTGAAAAAGCTGGCTTAAAACTCAACATTCAAAAAACTAAGATCATGGCATCTGGTCCCATCACTTCATGGGAAATAGATGGGGAAAAAAAATGCAAACATTGACAGACTTTATTTTCTTGGGCTCCAAAATCACTGCAGATGGTGACTGCAGCCATTAAATTAAAAGACACCTGCTCCTTGGGAAAAAAGCAATGACAAACCTAGACAGTATATTAAAAAGCAGAGACATCGCTTCATATATAGTCAAAGCTATGGTTTTTCTAGTAGTCATGTATGGATGTGAGAGTTGGACCACAAAGAAGGCTGAGCACTGAAGAACTGATGCTTTTGAACTGTGCTGTTGGAGAACTCTTGAAAGCCCCTTGGACAGCAAGGAGATCAAACCAGTCAATCCTAAAGGAAATCAACCCTGAATATTCATTGGAAAGACGTATACTGAAGTTGAAGCTCCAATAGTTTGGCCACCTGACATGAAGAGCTGACTCACTGGAAAAGACCCTGATGCTGGGAAAGACTGAAAGCAGGAGAAGAGGATGACAGAAGATTAGATGGTTGTATGGCATCACCGATGCCATCCAATGGACATGAGTTTGAGCAAACTCCAGGAGACTGTGAAGGACAGGGAAGCCTGGCATGCTACATTCCATGGAGTCGTAAAGAGTGAGACACAACTGAGAAAATGAACATAAACCAANGATGCCATCCAATGGACATGAGTTTGAGCAAACTCCAGGAGACTGTGAAGGACAGGGAAGCCTGGCATGCTACATTCCATGGAGTCGTAAAGAGTGAGACACAACTGAGAAAATGAACATAAACCAAACAATGATTAAGATCTGGCCATGCCCCTGAGGTTTCTCATGATATCCAAGTATCTAAGATAGTGTGTGCCTGGACCTGCAAACCAGAACCCAATGCAGTGAACTCAAAGCCTGACAGTGGGTCAGGGGGCAGGGTTGGNGCAAAGAGTCCGCAGGACTGAGCGACTTCACTTTTCACTTTCACTTTTTTTAACCTAACTTCACTATGATTTTGGTTCACTTAAAATTGGTTCCAGTATGTTAGAAGGAGCTTCCTGTGTTAGAAATGTCCAGGCTCACTTAAGTTATACACTATGAAATTCTCCTTAAAACATGTACAGTATCACACACATCCCAATTGTTCAGCAGTGTTCAAATGACAGTTTTCAAGCTTTTCCATCAACATCTGCATCTTACTGAGCTATTCTCTTGCCTACTGGCCAAATACTTAAAATGAAAACACTAAAAAAGAGAGAAGGAAATGGCAACCCACTCCAGTACTCTTTCCTGGAAAATCCCATAGATGGAGGAGCCTGGTAGGCTTCAGTTCATGGGGTCCTAAAGAGTTGGACATGACTGAGCGACTTCACTTTCAAAAAAGAAACGAATACAGAAAACCATATCTATTACACATACAGATTCATTCATTCTTGTTGTTGGGTGGTGGTTTTGGCTTTATTTTTGTCAGTTGTTGTTAGAGAACACCTCTGGTCTACAAGAGTTCATAATCTACAAAACTGCATTTATAAAATCCTTCGGTAAAATGATTTTTAAATGTCAGGCTTGCTTAAAGTGAGAGGCAGTGGAAGATTTTACTTATCCTCTCTGGTCTTTCCAGCTCCCACTGTCTGCGATTCTTACACCTCAGGGGAGGGGAACTGAGGATGCCCCACTGGCTCTTGCTCATTTACTCACCATAAAAACGCAGAGGTCTGACAAAACCACACAGACACCCTAGGGTCCACCACAAGCACAGTCTCCATAAACCAAGACTGGCGGCTCCACGTTCCAAGTTCTGGTGGAGCAGACTGAACCCCATTTCTGACTGGGAACTCCATGGGAGCAGGGGATGCTCAGTGTTCAAAGAGCTTTAATGTTGTTGGGGGGATCTCCATGTTGAGGAGGCTCGGAGAGACCTTCTTGTCCAAGCCCCCTGTGGCAGACATGTCTCTGTCCTGGTACACAGCCCCCACACAGGGGCCCCTGCAAGGGCCTTTGACCCTGTCATCACTCCCAGACCCCTGCCACAAGGGACATGTGGCCCTCCTAGGGTTGGGGTGAACCAAGATGGCGCTCTGGCAGCAGGTCTCCCTGTCGTGGGAGTGAGCCCTGCAGGATGACCCTTCCTAGGAAGACCCATGGAAATCCTGAGCCTCAGGGGAACCCACTGTGAAACTGGCATGCCCCTGCAGGTCAGCCTTCTTATAGGGGAGGTGCACCCCAAAGTGGGGAGCGGTTCCATGGAGTCCCCAGCCTTCAACCTCANACACATCCCAATTGTTCAGCAGTGTTCAAATGACAGTTTTCAAGCTTTTCCATCAACATCTGCATCTTACTGAGCTATTCTCTTGCCTACTGGCCAAATACTTAAAATGAAAACACTAAAAAAGAGAGAAGGAAATGGCAACCCACTCCAGTACTCTTTCCTGGAAAATCCCATAGATGGAGGAGCCTGGTAGGCTTCAGTCCATGGGGTCCTAAAGAGTTGGACATGACTGAGCGACTTCACTTTCAAAAAAGAAACGAATACAGAAAACCATATCTATTACACATACAGATTCATTCATTCTTGTTGTTGGGTGGTGGTTTTGGCTTTATTTTTGTCAGTTGTTGTTAGAGAACACCTCTGGTCTACAAGAGTTCATAATCTACAAAACTGCATTTATAAAATCCTTCGGTAAAATGATTTTTAAATGTCAGGCTTGCTTAAAGTGAGAGGCAGTGGAAGATTTTACTTATCCTCTCTGGTCTTTCCAGCTCCCACTGTCTGCGATTCTTACACCTCAGGGGAGGGGAACTGAGGATGCCCCACTGGCTCTTGCTCATTTACTCACCATAAAAACGCAGAGGTCTGACAAAACCACACAGACACCCTAGGGTCCACCACAAGCACAGTCTCCATAAACCAAGACTGGCGGCTCCACGTTCCAAGTTCTGGTGGAGCAGACTGAACCCCATTTCTGACTGGGAACTCCATGGGAGCAGGGGATGCTCAGTGTTCAAAGAGCTTTAATGTTGTTGGGGGGATCTCCATGTTGAGGAGGCTCGGAGAGACCTTCTTGTCCAAGCCCCCTGTGGCAGACATGTCTCTGTCCTGGTACACAGCCCCTACACAGGGGCCCCTGCAAGGGCCTTTGACCCTGTCATCACTCCCAGACCCCTGCCACAAGGGACATGTGGCCCTCCTAGGGTTGGGGTGAACCAAGATGGCGCTCTGGCAGCAGGTCTCCCTGTCGTGGGAGTGAGCCCTGCAGGATGACCCTTCCTAGGAAGACCCATGGAAATCCTGAGCCTCAGGGGAACCCACTGTGAAACTGGCATGCCCCTGCAGGTCAGCCTTCTTATAGGGGAGGCGCACCCCAAAGTGGGGAGCGGTTCCATGGAGTCCCCAGCCTTCAACCTCACCTAGCTCTGCTCAACCTTCCAGCAGCAGTGGCCACTCTGGGTATGCACACAGCTTCGGCCTGCCCTTGCATGCTGCAAACAGTGGGTAGTATGACTAGAGTCACAGCGGCAATTCCTGGGATGATAAGGTCAGTGGGCTCAGGGGACTCTGGGGCCAGTTTTCAGAAAGACAGAGGGGGCTGGGAGCCACATTCCTCCCCGTCCACTCAAGCCAGACAGGGATGCCTCTGAGTACTTCTACCCACACCCCATAAGCATGACAAGCATGAAGCATGACCTCTCTCCCATAGCCTCAAGAAGCACCATGAGAGATGCTGGACCTCCATTTCACATTGTCCAGGGAGAGGGGAATGGGCCAGGCAGCCCAACTATGTGGAGAGGGAATTCCACAAAACTGAGGCTCACCCCCCAACCCTGGCTCTGCACACGTGAGCTGGGGGAGGGATGCAGACCTTCACCAAAGGTATAAATTCAATTTGAACCATTTCCACTAGAGAAAGCTTTCCAGTAGACAATTTGAACAGTGCTTCAGAGCAGTGGCTCTCAGCCCTGGCTGCCGTTCAGAACCTCTGCAAGTGGGGCCAGGCACCGGTGTTTTTTAAAAGCTCTCCAGGTGAGTCTAGTGGGTAGCCACAGCTGAGAACTTCCTCTCCAGGATGAGTGGACCGAGAGATCTTTCTGTGATGATGAAAATGTTCTGTATGCACACTGTTCCACAAGATAGCACTGGTCACATGTGACTGTCAAACACTTGAAATGTGGCTACTGTGCCTAAGGAATGGGATTTTAAATTTTGTTCAGTTTTAATGAATTTAAATGTAAACAGCCATATGTGACTAGTGGCTACGATATTGGACTGCAGAGCCCTAAAATAGGGACTGGCTCTGTGGCCCTGGGCAAGTCACGGAGCCTCTTGGACTTTGGTCTCCTAGTGAGGCTGGGGGGAGAGGCACAGTGTCCAGTCCACAGTAGCCAGAGCAATTCATTGTCCCCATGTCCCACAGCCCAGCCGAGGAGGGTTTGGAGTGCTCAGTTGCCCAGTTGGTTCAACTTGTTGCAACCCCAAGGACTTTAGCCAGCCAGGCTCCTCTGTTCATGGAGTTTTCCAGGCAAGAATACTGCAGTGGGTTGCCATTTTCTACTTCAGGGGATCTTCCCAACCCAGGGATCGGACCTGCATCTCATGTCTCCTACATTGCTAGGCAGATTCTTTACCACTAGCACCACCTGGGAAGCCTGAGGTTTGGAGACACCAACCCAAACCCAGGGGACTTGGGCAAGATGGAAGGAAGCCAGGTCAAGGGAGCTCCTTGGCTCCCTTCACAAATCTTTGCTGCCTGGGCCCCCCACAAGCACCTAGGGTGGGAAAACAGGGCTAGATACCCAAGAAATTAGGATAATCTCAGCCCTGAACTGTGGTGTGGGATAGCACCAGCAATTTTGTGGAACAGTGTGGACAATTTTCATTTATCAAGGAGTACAGCAAAAATAAGACTGGGAGCTGACTGTGGCTCAGATCATGAACTCCTTATGGGAAAATTCAGACTTAAACTGAAGAAAAGTAGGGAAAACCACTGGACCATTCAGGTATGACCTAAATCAAATCCCTTACAATTACACAGTGGAAGTGACAAATAGATTCAAGGGCTTAGATCTGATAGACAGAGTGCCTTAAGAACTCTGGACAGAGGTTTGTGACATTGTACAGGAGGCAGTAATTAAGACCATTCCCAAGAAAAAGAAAAGGAAAAAGGCAAAACAGCTGAGAAAAGAAGAGAAGCTAAAGGCAAAGGAGAAAACGAAAGATATACCCATCTGAACGTAGCATTCCAAAGAATAGCGAGGAGAGATAAGAAAGCCTTATTATGTGAACAATGCAAAGAAATAGAGGAAAACAATAGAATAGGAAAGACTCGAGATCTCTTCAAGAAAATTAGATACACCAAGGGAAAATTTCATACAAAGATGGGCACAATAGTGGACAGAAATGATATGGACCTAACAGAAGCAGAAGAGATTAAGACAAGGTGGCAAGAATACATAGAAGAACTATACAAAAAAGATGTTCATGACCGAGATAACCACGATGGTGTGATCACTCACCTAGAGCCAAACATCCTAGAGTGTGAAGTCAAGTAAGCATCACCACAAACAAGGCTAGTGGAGGTGATAGACTTCCAGCTGAGCTACTTCAAATCCTGAAAGATGATGCTGTGAAAGTGCTGTACTCCATATGCCAGCAAATTTGGAAAAGTCAACAGTGGCCACAGGACTGGAAAAGGTCAGTTTTCATTCCAATCCCAAAGAAGAGCAATGCCAAAGAATGTTCAAACTACCACACAATTGCACTCATCTCACAAGCTAGCTAAGTAATGCTCAAAATTCTCCAAGCCAGGCTTCAACAGTACATGAACCGTGAACTTCCAGATGTTCAAGCTAGATTTAGAAAAGGCAGAAGAACCAGAGATCAAATTGCCAACATTCTTTGGATCACTGAAAAAGCAAGAGAGTTCCAAAAAAACATGTTTTTCCTCTTTATTGATTACATGAAAGCCTTTGACCATGTGGATCACAACAAACTGTGGAAAATTCTTCAAGAGATGGGAATACCAGAACTACTCCTGAGAAATCTGTATGCAGGTCAAGAAGGAACAGTTAGAACTGGATATGGAACAACAGACTGGTTCCAAATTGGGAAAGGAGTACGTCAAGGCTGTATATTGTCACCCCACTCATTTAACTTCCCCACTCATTTAACTTATATGCAGAGTACACCATGCAAAATGCCAGGCTGGATGAAGCGCAAGCTGGAATCAAGACTGCAGGGAGAAATATCAATAACCTCAGATACACAAATGACACCACCCTTATGGCAGAAAGTGAAGCAGAACTAAAGAGCCTCTTGATGAAAGTGAAAGAGGAGAGTGAAAAAGCTGGCTTGAAATTCAACATTCAAAAAACAAAGATCATGGCATCCAGTCCCATAACTTCATAGCAAATAGGTGGGAAAACAATGGAAACAGTGACAGACTTTATTTTCTTGGGCTCCAAAATCACTGCAGATGGTGACTGCAGCCATGAAATTAAAAGATGCTTGTCTGTCCAAAGAAAAGCTATGACCAAGCTAGATAGCATTTTAAAAAGCAGAGACATTACTTTGCTGACAAAAGTCTGCCTAGTCAGAGCTATGATTTTTCCAGTAGTCATGTATGGTTGTGAGAGTTGGACCATAAAAAAGCTGAGTGCCAAAGAGCTGATGCTTTTGAACTGTGGTATTGGAGAAGACTCCCTTGAACTGCAAGGAAATACAACCAGTCAATCCTAAAGGAAATTAGTCCTGAATATCTATTGGAAGAACTGATGCTGAGGCTGAAACTCCAATACTTTGGCCATCTGATGTGAGGAACTGACACCTTGGAAAATACCCTGATGATGGGAAAGATTGAGGGCAGGAGGAGAAGGGGACGACAGAGGAGGAGATGGTTGGATGGCATCATCGACTCGATACACATGAGTCGGAGCAAACTCTGGGAGTTGGTAATGGACAGGGAAGCCTGGTGTGCTGCAGTCCATGGGGTTGCAAAGAATCAGACACGACTGAGAGACTGAACTGAACTGGAGTACAGCAACATCCATGTGAAGTTTCAACTACAAGGCCAGGAGCAGTACAGTGTTTATAACCATTTTACTGATGAGAAAACTGAGGCACAGAGTTAGTATTAATATGTAGGAAACCAGGGTTTGAACCCAAGTCTGTCTGCACAGCCTGGACCCTTAATCCTAATGTATACAGGAAGAAGAATAAAAACCTTTAAATAGTTCAGGCCCTGGTGGAAAGAAAAGGGGGCCTCAAGATTTTACCCCCAACAACAGAGATGGGGACTGAAACTGTCCCAAGGTGTCCAATCCCACACTACAAAGTCCTTTGTTGTCTCATTTTATCTTAAACCATGAATTTTAGCAAATATTCCCTTTTAATATCTTTTAAATATCAAATTAGTTTTAATGATTGACCAGTTAACTCCAAGTCACACTGATATTCAGAAATTTATACCCGTTTACCCCATGGTTTCATGACCACCACCATCCCAACCCTCAGTTTGAGAAGCAGGGCTATAGAACAGTCACTCAGCTGGTCATTAAATGGAGTGAGATTGCCAAGGCCAGGCCTACGTGGGGTTTTCCAGAATCTAGGGTGCATCTGGTTTAAATGCCAGTTCCCAGACCAGCCATAGAGCCAGGTGGAGCTGGGAGCCCATATTTATAATAAACCCTCTGGTGATTCTTTTTTTTTTTTTTTTTGGCCACACCCATGGGCATGTGGGATCTTAGTTCGCTGACCCAGCATCAAACCCATGCCCCGTGTATTGGAAGCATGGAGTCTTAGCCACAGAACTGCCAGGGAAGTCCTCCTCTCTGGTGAATCTGATGTAGTGGTCTGGGGAACTGATAGACTCTGGGCACCAGGAGGGCCTGGACAGCCTGCCCCTGCCTTCGAGAAGCCACTTCCACTGGCCCCACCCCAGGCATCCCTCATGCCTCCTTACCCCTAACTCCTTATCTGCTGGAGTTTTCTTGTCTCTCTCCCCCGAGGCTATGACTCCATGAGAGGGCTGACCACACCCTGCTAGTCACAGGAGGGTCCTGGGCATTCAGCCCTGGCTTGGCACAGGGAATAGTCACCGAAATTNCAAGGCTATGACTCCATGAGAGCGCTGACCACACCCTGCTAGTCACAGGAGGGTCCTGGGCATTCAGCCCTGGCTTGGCACAGGGAATAGTCACCGAAATTTTTGGACAATTCACTCCCTGGAACCACTGGGTCTGAGGAACACTAGGAAATCCCTCCCAGGGGTCCCTGTGATGCTGGGGCTCAGAGAAGGGCTTGCTATAGTGGCGGGAGCAGACAGTTCTACTCCACAAGCATCTGTGGAATGCCAGCTGCACGCCCCACTCTGTTCCATGGTCCCTGGGCATTATGGAGGGTCAGGTATGTAGCTTCCCCTGCACCCCCTCAGTGGGGGTGGCCGGAGATGAACTAGCCTCTGCTCCAGGGCAATCAGACAGGGAAAGGGCCACCAAGCAGGCTGAGCCCTCCGAATGTCCTTTTAGGGGTGCTGGCCCAGCACTGAGGATGTCCCTCTGTTGGCAGGATGGGGAGAAGGCTTCCAGGAAAAGGCAGGGGTGGGGATCTAAAGGCCAAGCAGGAAGAGGATCCAAGTGCTTCTAGGTGGAGGGGCCTGTCAGTCCATCCATGCCCCTCTCGAGAGCACATGGAATGGAGGAAGGTGTGTGGCTGTGTGTGCACCACCTGTGCCTCTGAGTTCTTGCACGGGACTGTGTGTCTGCTGCACCTCCTGCATGCTTACGGGATAACTTTGACGTGTCTACCTGTATGTCTTGGTTTGGGTTCTTCCAGAAGCTGAGAAAGGACTAAGGCTAATTTGTGTGTTTGAGAGAACACCAGTAGGGAGTGTGAGCATGAGACAGAGGAGGGAGAACCATGAAGGGTATTATTAAGCAAGTTACCACCTTGGGCGACTGGAGCCTGATGTTGCTAGAGAGCCCGGACCCAGTACAGGACATTCCTCAGGGTCACCTCACCTGGGGTGAGGGCCTAGCCACCCACACTTCAAAGCCTGGCACCTTCAGTCACTTCTACATCAGGCCTAGGGGTTTCCGGGACACAGAAGGGCCTCAGCAGGGGTCTCTGGCAGTAAGAGTTCAGGCTTGTGTACCCCAAAAGGTAAGTGGGAGGGAACAGGCAGAGCGTCAACAACAGCTGTAACCTTGTGTGCTGATGTACCGGCGTACAAGCTGATGCCCCGTTACATCACATGGACACACGGACTCCAGCGACCCCTCCTTGCGCAAACCTCTGCTGGACCAACAGAAGGTCATCACAACATCAAACGAGCTCTGGCCTTGCCCTCCTCCCCTTCCCTGAACAGGCTGGCTCAGGATTTGACAAATCATGCTGGGCCTCCAACTTTGGCTGAACAGACCTGGACCCGCTTTGGGCAGTGGTAGCTTCCACCCTTGGGCCAGGGTAGAGGCTGGGGGTCAAAGAGGGCTGGGGGCAGGGAGCGGGGGGAGGCCCTCTGCAGAGAAGGCAACTGGGGCCTCCTCTGTCTGAACCTCACGGTCCACAGGAGCCTGGACAGTGGTCTCAAATGCCACTTTAGGGGCAATGGGGCATGTTGGAAGCTTGGGGTACCAGGGAGGGGGTATGGTTGGTGCTCCCCTCAGAGGGCCCATCCTGAGCAGGGCTGAAGGGGAGAGGTCTGGGGACAGAGGCATGGAGACCTGGGAGCAACAGGAAGAAGGGGAACAACTACAGGAGATCATGAGTGCACAGAGACGCACAGGAGCATGGGGGTCCAGGCGGTAGGGGTACCAGGACTCTGACGTGGACAGTTGTGGGCAGCACCAAGGACCGAGGCCATGCGGGGTCTGGGGAATAGTGAGGGGCACCCCTGAAGCCTGCTGGGGAAGAGAAGGAAGGAGGTCAGACGGGAGCTCGGGGAAGCCAGGACATGGAAGAGTTTTAAGAGCTAGTGAAGAACATTGGAGGCCCCCAACAGGGAGGGGATGGGGTCTCCCCTGAGGCTGCAGGGAGTGGGATGCTGTAGTGGGTCAAGGAATGGAACCAAAGGAGGTCCAATGGGGAGATGCTGAGCTCACAGGCTTGGAGTTGTGCAGATCTGGGCTCCAATCCCAGGTGTAACACTGACTTGCTGTGTACCGGTAGGCAACAGCTTAACATCTCTGAATCTTATTTCCTCCTGTACAATAGAGATCCTAACAGAAACTAAATGCATTACTTTTCTAGGGTTGTTGTAACAAGACACCACAAACCCAGTGGCTAAATACAAGGGAAATTGATTCTCTCCTCTTCTGGAGGTTAGAAGTTAGAAATCAAGGTGCTGGCAGGGCCATGCTCCTCCCAAAGCCTCTAGGGAAGGACGCCCGCCTTGTTTCTGCCTCAGGAGTTTCTCAGCTCTGTGGAGCACAACTCCAGTCTCCACCTCCTTCCTCACATGCCTTTCTCTCTATGTGCCTCTGGCTTTCTTATTAAGGACACCAGTAGTAGGATTAGAGCACACTCTCATCCAGTAGGACTTCATTTTAACTTCATTATGTTTTTAACAACCCTGAAAGTTGCTTAGTCATGTCCGACTCTTTGTGACCCCATGGACTATGTAGTCCATGGAATTCTCCAGGCCAGAATACTGGAGTGGGTAGCCGTTCCCTTCTCCAGGGGATCTTCCCGCCCCAGGGATTGAACCCAGGTCTCCTACATTGCAGATGGATTCTTTACCAGCTGAGCCACCAGGGAAACCCAAGAATACTGGAATGGGTAGCCTATCCTTTCTCCAGTGGATCTTCCAGACCCACGAGTTAAACCGGGGTCTCCTGCATTGCAGGCGGACTCTTTACCAGCGAAAAGCCTGCCACAAAAGCCTATTTTCTAGCAAAGTTCCAATCACAGGTATACAGGTGTGTTATGCCTTCAACATATGTTAGGGGGGACACAACCCTATGGCGTCGGGTTGCAGGAGGATTAAACCACAGGCTTGGTGTAAAGTAAGCTCCATGAAAAAAAATTTCCAATTACAAAATGAATAATTCATGGTGAGAAAATGTACAGCATGGTGACCATAGGTAATAATACTATATCCTGCATATTTGAACATAGCTAGGAGAGTGGATCTTGAAAGTTCTCATCAAAAGGAAAATAATTTTTATGTAACCGTGTATCATGGTGATGGATGTCAACCGACTCACTGTGGTGATTGTTTTGCTATACATACAAATATCGAATCATTACACTGTTCACCTGACATTAATTTGATGTTCTGTCAATTAAAGAAGGGGAGAGGCAGGCAGGGGTGAGGGTTGGGAGTGCAGGAATGCAGACTGCAGACTTTGCTGCGTGTGCACAGCTGTGTGTATGGACAGACACAGGTACATGGGAAGCAGGACACTGCTCACAGCCACACCCAGGAGAGCTCAGCCTGCAGTCCATCTGCCAGGCACGGCCACTCAGTGAGCCTCAGGGCCTGATGCTAGCTCCCTGAGCAGGAGGACCCTAACGCCACAGCCTTGCTTGTCAGGGGCTTCCCTGGTGGTCCGGTGCTGAAGACTGTGCTTTCCTGTAGGCGGCATGGGTTCCATTCCCGGTCACGGAACTAAGATCCCAAATGCTGTGCAGTGCAGCCAGAAACAATGATAAAGTAATAAATTTAAAAAGCCTTGCTTGTCAGAGGATTCCTTGAGAGCCCCGAGCAAGGCCACCACTGACATCATGAGCAATTTCACGGACTATCCCGACACCCAAGGCTGCTTCAACCTACAGCCTTGACATGCTGGGGGAAGGCTACAGCTGCTTCAGGAAGGAGGCAGGACACAATCAGACAAGCCCCAGGGACGCCAGTGCAGATTCCGGGCAGCCACCCTACAGACCCCATAGAGGACTAGGTCAGAAGGGCTCTGCCCCCCCAGCCTCCCCCCTTAAGTCACCCGCACCCGCAGTCAGGCCGGGCTAACTCCTCTTCTGCTGGCTGCCCTCTTCCATCTGGCCACACCCCTAGGGCAGGCCAGACCCAGTAGAGGGTGTGTCGGGGAAAATCAAGCCTGGCTCCAGCTCCCCAGAACCTTCTGGTTTCTGCCACAGGACACCCTCCGACCTCACCCACATCACTGTGCGCTGCAGGTGAACAGAGTTTATCCACACTGCCATGACCCCTGGGGAGATACACCAGGATGCCAAGGGCTCTAAGGAGAGGACACAGGTCAGTGCTGATAAGGAACGTGTTGCTGGTGACAGAGCCTGGCTGCCCCCAGGGCCACACCCCACTGCACTGGCCGGGGCACCTGTCCTCTCCTCCCAATCCCCTCCCAGGGCAGGAGACCAGGCATCGGATCAGGGAGCCCCCGCTGGGGTCCTCCTGTGTGGGGGCTACAGGTGCTCAGGCCTGGCTGACAGAGGAGTTCTAGCCCTGCTGGCCCCTCCAGCTCTGTTCCTTCCCTTGCGACCCTCCCCTCCCCCAGCACCATAGTTGGTGCTGGGAATGGAGCCAAGAATACGGCGGCATGGCCTTGGCCTCCAGGCGTGGACGCAGACGGCCGCAGGTGCTGTTGCGGTCATGGCAGGCCTCGGTGTACAAGCATGGGGTTGGAGGAGCGAGAAGGAAGGGATGGTGGGGAGGCCTGGTCCCCACCAAGATCTGAGGAAGGAGCGTTTCAGGGCAGAAGGAGCAGCACCACAAAGGCCCGAGGTGGGGATTTGCTGGGTGGGCTTAAGGGACAGAATAACTAGCTGGGGGGTCACCTAGTGGGTGGGCCTTGCAGGTGGTGAGGACGTGCCTTCCACTGAGTGGGGGGGAGCTCTGAGCAGAGGCGCANCCTTAATCCTAATGTATACAGGAAGAAGAATAAAAACCTTTAAATAGTTCAGGCCCTGGTGGAAAGAAAAGGGGGCCTCAAGATTTTACCCCCAACAACAGAGATGGGGACTGAAACTGTCCCAAGGTGTCCAATCCCACACTACAAAGTCCTTTGTTGTCTCATTTTATCTTAAACCATGAATTTTAGCAAATATTCCCTTTTAATATCTTTTAAATATCAAATTAGTTTTAATGATTGACCAGTTAACTCCAAGTCACACTGATATTCAGAAATTTATACCCGTTTACCCCATGGTTTCATGACCACCACCATCCCAACCCTCAGTTTGAGAAGCAGGGCTATAGAACAGTCACTCAGCTGGTCATTAAATGGAGTGAGATTGCCAAGGCCAGGCCTACATGGGGTTTTCCAGAATCTAGGGTGCATCTGGTTTAAATGCCAGTTCCCAGACCAGCCATAGAGCCAGGTGGAGCTGGGAGCCCATATTTATAATAAACCCTCTGGTGATTTTTTTTTTTTTTTTTTTTGGCCACACCCATGGGCATGTGGGATCTTAGTTCGCTGACCCAGCATCAAACCCATGCCCCGTGTATTGGAAGCATGGAGTCTTAGCCACAGAACTGCCAGGGAAGTCCTCCTCTCTGGTGAATCTGATGTAGTGGTCTGGGGAACTGATAGACTCTGGGCACCAGGAGGGCCTGGACAGCCTGCCCCTGCCTTCGAGGAGCCACTTCCACTGGCCCCACCCCAGGCATCCCTCATGCCTCCTTACCCCTAACTCCTTATCTGCTGGAGTTTTCTTGTCTCTCTCCCCCAAGGCTATGACTCCATGAGAGCGCTGACCACACCCTGCTAGTCACAGGAGGGTCCTGGGCATTCAGCCCTGGCTTGGCACAGGGAATAGTCACCGAAATTTTTGGACAATTCACTCCCTGGAACCACTGGGTCTGAGGAACACTAGGAAATCCCTCCCAGGGGTCCCTGTGATGCTGGGGCTCAGAGAAGGGCTTGCTATAGTGGCGGGAGCAGACAGTTCTACTCCACAAGCATCTGTGGAATGCCAGCTGCACGCCCCACTCTGTTCCATGGTCCCTGGGCATTATGGAGGGTCAGGTATGTAGCTTCCCCTGCACCCCCTCAGTGGGGGTGGCCGGAGATGAACTAGCCTCTGCTCCAGGGCAATCAGACAGGGAAAGGGCCACCAAGCAGGCTGAGCCCTCCGAATGTCCTTTTAGGGGTGCTGGCCCAGCACTGAGGATGTCCCTCTGTTGGCAGGATGGGGAGAAGGCTTCCAGGAAAAGGCAGGGGTGGGGATCTAAAGGCCAAGCAGGAAGAGGATCCAAGTGCTTCTAGGTGGAGGGGCCTGTCAGTCCATCCATGCCCCTCTCGAGAGCACATGGAATGGAGGAAGGTGTGTGGCTGTGTGTGCACCACCTGTGCCTCTGAGTTCTTGCACGGGACTGTGTGTCTGCTGCACCTCCTGCATGCTTACGGGATAACTTTGACGTGTCTACCTGTATGTCTTGGTTTGGGTTCTTCCAGAAGCTGAGAAAGGACTAAGGCTAATTTGTGTGTTTGAGAGAACACCAGTAGGGAGTGTGAGCATGAGACAGAGGAGGGAGAACCATGAAGGGTATTATTAAGCAAGTTACCACCTTGGGCGACGGGAGCCTGATGTTGCTAGAGAGCCCGGACCCAGTACAGGACATTCCTCAGGGTCACCTCACCTGGGGTGAGGGCCTAGCCACCCACACTTCAAAGCCTGGCACCTTCAGTCACTTCTACATCAGGCCTAGGGGTTTCCGGGACACAGAAGGGCCTCAGCAGGGGTCTCTGGCAGTAAGAGTTCAGGCTTGTGTACCCCAAAAGGTAAGTGGGAGGGAACAGGCAGAGCGTCAACAACAGCTGTAACCTTGCGTGCTGATGTACCGGCGTACAAGCTGATGCCCCGTTACATCACATGGACACACGGACTCCAGCGACCCCTCCTTGCGCAAACCTCTGCTGGACCAACAGAAGGTCATCACAACATCAAACGAGCTCTGGCCTTGCCCTCCTCCCCTTCCCTGAACAGGCTGGCTCAGGATTTGACAAATCATGCTGGGCCTCCAACTTTGGCTGAACAGACCTGGACCCGCTTTGGGCAGTGGTAGCTTCCACCCTTGGGCCAGGGTAGAGGCTGGGGGTCAAAGAGGGCTGGGGGCAGGGAGCTGGGGGAGGCCCTCTGCAGAGAAGGCAACTGGGGCCTCCTCTGTCTGAACCTCACGGTCCACAGGAGCCTGGACAGTGGTCTCAAATGCCACTTTAGGGGCAATGGGGCATGTTGGAAGCTTGGGGTACCAGGGAGGGGGTATGGTTGGTGCTCCCCTCAGAGGGCCCATCCTGAGCAGGGCTGAAGGGGAGAGGTCTGGGGACAGAGGCATGGAGACCTGGGAGCAACAGGAAGAAGGGGAACAACTACAGGAGATCATGAGTGCACAGAGACGCACAGGAGCATGGGGGTCCAGGCGGTAGGGGTACCAGGACTCTGACGTGGACAGTTGTGGGCAGCACCAAGGACCGAGGCCATGCGGGGTCTGGGGAATAGTGAGGGGCACCCCTGAAGCCTGCTGGGGAAGAGAAGGAAGGAGGTCAGACGGGAGCTCGGGGAAGCCAGGACATGGAAGAGTTTTAGGAGCTAGTGAAGAACATTGGAGGCCCCCAACAGGGAGGGGATGGGGTCTCCCCTGAGGCTACAGGGAGTGGGATGCTGTAGTGGGTCAAGGAATGGAACCAAAGGAGGTCCAATGGGGAGATGCTGAGCTCACAGGCTTGGAGTTGTGCAGATCTGGGCTCCAATCCCAGGTGTAACACTGACTTGCTGTGTACCGGTAGGCAACAGCTTAACATCTCTGAATCTTATTTCCTCCTGTACAATAGAGATCCTAACAGAAACTAAATGCATTACTTTTCTAGGGTTGTTGTAACAAGACACCACAAACCCAGTGGCTAAATACAAGGGAAATTGATTCTCTCCTCTTCTGGAGGTTAGAAGTTAGAAATCAAGGTGCTGGCAGGGCCATGCTCCTCCCAAAGCCTCTAGGGAAGGACGCCCGCCTTGTTTCTGCCTCAGGAGTTTCTCAGCTCTGTGGAGCACAACTCCAGTCTCCACCTCCTTCCTCACATGCCTTTCTCTCTATGTGCCTCTGGCTTTCTTATTAAGGACACCAGTAGTAGGATTAGAGCACACTCTCATCCAGTAGGACTTCATTTTAACTTCATTATGTTTTTAACAACCCTGAAAGTTGCTTAGTCATGTCCGACTCTTTGTGACCCCATGGACTATGTAGTCCATGGAATTCTCCAGGCCAGAATACTGGAGTGGGTAGCCGTTCCCTTCTCCAGGGGATCTTCCCGCCCCAGGGATTGAACCCAGGTCTCCTACATTGCAGATGGATTCTTTACCAGCTGAGCCACCAGGGAAACCCAAGAATACTGGAATGGGTAGCCTATCCTTTCTCCAGTGGATCTTCCAGACCCACGAGTTAAACCGGGGTCTCCTGCATTGCAGGCGGACTCTTTACCAGCGAAAAGCCTGCCACAAAAGCCTATTTTCTAGCAAAGTTCCAATCACAGGTATACAGGTGTGTTATGCCTTCAACATATGTTAGGGGGGACACAACCCTATGGCGTCGGGTTGCAGGAGGATTAAACCACAGGCTTGGTGTAAAGTAAGCTCCATGAAAAAAAATTTCTAATTACAAAATGAATAATTCATGGTGAGAAAATGTACAGCATGGTGACCATAGGTAATAATACTATATCCTGCATATTTGAACATAGCTAGGAGAGTGGATCTTGAAAGTTCTCATCAAAAGGAAAATAATTTTTATGTAACCGTGTATCATGGTGATGGATGTCAACCGACTCACTGTGGTGATTGTTTTGCTATACATACAAATATCGAATCATTACACTGTTCACCTGACATTAATTTGATGTTCTGTCAATTAAAGAAGGGGAGAGGCAGGCAGGGGTGAGGGTTGGGAGTGCAGGAATGCAGACTGCAGACTTTGCTGCGTGTGCACAGCTGTGTGTATGGACAGACACAGGTACATGGGAAGCAGGACACTGCTCACAGCCACACCCAGGAGAGCTCAGCCTGCAGTCCATCTGCCAGGCACGGCCACTCAGTGAGCCTCAGGGCCTGATGCTAGCTCCCTGAGCAGGAGGACCCTAACGCCACAGCCTTGCTTGTCAGGGGCTTCCCTGGTGGTCCGGTGCTGAAGACTGTGCTTCCCTGTAGGCGGCATGGGTTCCATTCCCGGTCACGGAACTAAGATCCCAAATGCTGTGCAGTGCAGCCAGAAACAATGATAAAGTAATAAATTTAAAAAGCCTTGCTTGTCAGAGGATTCCTTGAGAGCCCCGAGCAAGGCCACCACTGACATCACGAGCAATTTCACGGACTATCCCGACACCCAAGGCTGCTTCAACCTACAGCCTTGACATGCTGGGGGAAGGCTACAGCTCCTTCAGGAAGGAGGCAGGACACAAGCAGACAAGCCCCAGGGACGCCAGTGCAGATTCCGGGCAGCCACCCTACAGACCCCATAGAGGACTAGGTCAGAAAGGCTCTGCCCCCCCAGCCTCCCCCCTTAAGTCACCCGCACCCGCAGTCAGGCCGGGCTAACTCCTCTTCTGCTGGCTGCCCTCTTCCATCTGGCCACACCCCTAGGGCAGGCCAGACCCAGTAGAGGGTGTGTCGGGGAAAATCAAGCCTGGCTCCAGCTCCCCAGAACCTTCTGGTTTCTGCCACAGGACACCCTCCGACCTCACCCACATCACTGTGCGCTGCAGGTGAGCAGAGTTTATCCACACTACCATGACCCCTGGGGAGATACACCAGGATGCCAAGGGCTCTAAGGAGAGGACACAGGTCAGTGCTGATAAGGAACGTGTTGCTGGTGACAGAGCCTGGCTGCCCCCAGGGCCACACCCCACTGCACTGGCCGGGGCACCTGTCCTCTCCTCCCAATCCCCTCCCAGGGCAGGAGACCAGGCATCGGATCAGGGAGCCCCCGCTGGGGTCCTCCTGTGTGGGGGCTACAGGTGCTCAGGCCTGGCTGACAGAGGAGTTCTAGCCCTGCTGGCCCCTCCAGCTCTGTTCCTTCCCTTGCGACCCTCCCCTCCCCCAGCACCATAGTTGGTGCTGGGAATGGAGCCAAGAATACGGCGGCATGGCCTTGGCCTCCAGGCGTGGACGCAGACGGCCGCAGGTGCTGTTGCGGTCATGGCAGGCCTCGGTGTACAAGCATGGGGTTGGAGGAGCGAGAAGGAAGGGATGGTGGGGAGGCCTGGTCCCCACCAAGATCTGAGGAAGGAGCGTTTCAGGGCAGAAGGAGCAGCACCACAAAGGCCCGAGGTGGGGATTTGCTGGGTGGGCTTAAGGGACAGAATAACTAGCTGGGGGGTCACCTAGTGGGTGGGCCTTGCAGGTGGTGAGGACGTGCCTTCCACTGAGTGGGGGGGAGCTCTGAGCAGAGGCGCACCCCAGGCAAGTTTTGCTTTGAAAATCTCCCTCTGCCTCCTCTGAGGTCTGTGGTTTTCCACGTGTAGCCCTGGCAACACCTGAGAACTGGCAGAAATGCAGACTCTAGGGCGCACGGCTGAATCCATAACCCCGCGGTGGACGCAGAGGGTCTAGGGATTGCTGGTGTTGCCAAGCGGTCTTGCTCAGGTGGCCCCAGCCCACCTGAGGCCCTGAGAAGGCAGTGTGGATGGGCAACGAGACCCACGCTACGGCCTCCCCACCCGTCCCACTCCATTCCCGAGAGCTCTGGCAGCACACGGCTCTGCCAAAACCTACAAACAAGAAACCAGTTCACCTTTGTTCAGCCCGGCTGAATTATATAATGCACATTCCTAACCTATGTGACCACAGAACATTTTTTTCAGAGAACACCTGTTCAACAGCCCAAACACGGACCAGCGCCACCTCTGTGGTATACTTTGATGTATCCTCTCTGGACTCCTGCCAGTGCCTAATAATACCCACACATTCTGGAAAGTGCACGAATGTCCCAAGATGACCTCAACTGGACCCGGGTGATTTACAAACCCACTGTCCTTTCCCAGGCTCCCAAGGGGGCGCATACTGACCTCACAGCCCTGACCTCACCAGAAACGCAGGTGGGGGGACAGCGATGTCGCATTCCGGGGAGCTAGTGGGCACTCGGCGGGGGGCGAAGCAGCAGTGCGCAACGTGGTGGCGCCACACCGCCCGGCCCCGTGTGCGACCGTGGCGCACAGTGGCCCGTCCCTGCCGGTCTGCCTGGCGCAAACGTGACTCTGCAGCTCCACGTGGCTGCTGGTGTGAGCGTGCCGGCCCGTGACGAGAGTGGCTGGGCATGTGTCTGTGCACGAGGGGGTGTTAGTGACGCTGGCACCTGTGGGTCCTGGGCCAAGTATGCATTAGAGAGACATCCGGTGTGTACACCTGAGAATGACCCCCAGGCTGTTCTGGCCCGGAGAATTCCCAAACCTAAACTGTGACCTCAGAGCTGCCAGCAGCTTCCTGTCTGCTAAGACATGAGCAGGCTGTGGAAAAACTACTTTCTAAATGCAGTTACCCAGACATAATGTGGGAGCCCTCCCACGCAGAGCCACGGTTACCTGATGTGCTGGCCACAGGCAGCGGGACAAGGGCCAGGAGAAAGGCTCAGGGCCTGGGGTGGGCAGACGCGCCACCTGCCCTGTGCCCATCTGCCCTGCGGCTCCCTACCCCGCCCAGCTCCACGGGGCCTCAGCTGGTTTCCTGAGCACTCTCATGGTCTATAGACCAGGATGAGAGACAGCCAGCCCAGGGTGAGCACAGAGGATGGCATGGACCCCAGGGAGGGGCCTGTGAGCCCGTGTGTGGACGAGAAGGGGTGTGACGGCAGGACGCCTGCAGATCTCCCCAAGGGCAGACTTGCACAAATGCCTGAGCAACTGGGTGCCTGGTAATGATCTTGTTCAGATTCTCCTGCCAAGCCATCAGCTTCCCACTTTTCACGTTCGCCTCTTTGGTGACACAACCTGCCCACAAACTGCCCCCAGTTCTGGGGCCTGAGAACTCACCATACACATGCGCTCACAGCGCCCACAGAGACCTGCCTGTTTACCCACTCCATTCATCCATTCACTCAGTCATTCATCCATCAAACGCTCAAGGACAGCCTCCTCTGAGCCAACAGCTCTGCTGAGCCCCTCTAGACCCCCTAGGCCGCCCAACTCCAAGCAATGAAGGCAAAGTCCCAATGGACCTTGATGTAGGGGCTCAGAAAAGAGGAACTCAGGGGCTGGGTGGGATGGTGGCCGTTAGCTGGGGGGAAGCGCTAAGCTGGTGTCACAACCAGGCCTCAGCATCAAGCCAGATGGGATCTGGAGGTTGGGTAGATGTGAAGACTGTCCTCCCCCAACCCCAGGATCCCCTGCCTGGGGGTCTGGCACTTCATGCTGCCTGAACACCAGGGTGTGTCTCACCTAGGATAGACCCCAAGGCTTCACAACTGTTCCCTAACCCCAGGCCCCATGGGAAGAAGTCCACCTCTCAACTAGCTCTGGGGACCCTCTCAGTTGGGGCCTGGATGGCCTCTGCTACCCCCCACACCACATCCCACCAGCAACCCCACCTCTGTGACTTCAGCGAGGGCTTAGAGGCCTTCAAGCTCCTCCCCATCCACCTTCCTGAGGGTCCTCAAAGGCTTAAAGAGTCCAAGCCCATCTTCCGAGCACTGCCCACTAGCCCCAACTTTTCATCCATGCCTTCTTATTCACATTTTACTATAATAACAGTAATATAAGACGTATCCAACACCTCCTTGGTGCCTGACACAACAGGTGATATTTTCACTAACAGGTGATATTTCAATCAACAGGTGATTGCCCATATCATGATGGGAAGAGTCGACTCACTGGAAAAGACCCTGATGCTGGGAAAGACTGAAGGCAGGAGGAGAAGCGGGTGACACAGAATGAGATGGTTGGACAGCGTCACCGACTCAATGGACGGGAGTTTGAGCAAGCTCCGGGAGANTGGCCCCAGCCCACCTGAGGCCCTGAGAAGGCAGTGTGGATGGGCAACGAGACCCACGCTACGGCCTCCCCACCCGTCCCACTCCATTCCCGAGAGCTCTGGCAGCACACGGCTCTGCCAAAACCTACAAACAAGAAACCAGTTCACCTTTGTTCAGCCCGGCTGAATTATATAATGCACATTCCTAACCTATGTGACCACAGAACATTTTTTTCAGAGAACACCTGTTCAACAGCCCAAACACGGACCAGCGCCACCTCTGTGGTATACTTTGATGTATCCTCTCTGGACTCCTGCCAGTGCCTAATAATACCCACACATTCTGGAAAGTGCACGAATGTCCCAAGATGACCTCAACTGGACCCGGGTGATTTACAAACCCACTGTCCTTTCCCAGGCTCCCAAGGGGGCGCATACTGACCTCACAGCCCTGACCTCACCAGAAACGCAGGTGGGGGGACAGCGATGTCGCATTCCGGGGAGCTAGTGGGCACTCGGCGGGGGGCGAAGCAGCAGTGCGCAACGTGGTGGCGCCACACCGCCCGGCCCCGTGTGCGACCGTGGCGCACAGTGGCCCGTCCCTGCCAGTCTGCCTGGCGCAAACGTGACTCTGCAGCTCCACGTGGCTGCTGGTGTGAGCGTGCCGGCCCGTGACGAGAGTGGCTGGGCATGTGTCTGTGCACGAGGGGGTGTTAGTGACGCTGGCACCTGTGGGTCCTGGGCCAAGTATGCATTAGAGAGACATCCGGTGTGTACACCTGAGAATGACCCCCAGGCTGTTCTGGCCCGGAGAATTCCCAAACCTAAACTGTGACCTCAGAGCTGCCAGCAGCTTCCTGTCTGCTAAGACATGAGCAGGCTGTGGAAAAACTACTTTCTAAATGCAGTTACCCAGACATAATGTGGGAGCCCTCCCACGCAGAGCCACGGTTACCTGATGTGCTGGCCACAGGCAGCGGGACAAGGGCCAGGAGAAAGGCTCAGGGCCTGGGGTGGGCAGACGCGCCACCTGCCCTGTGCCCATCTGCCCTGCGGCTCCCTACCCCGCCCAGCTCCACGGGGCCTCAGCTGGTTTCCTGAGCACTCTCATGGTCTATAGACCAGGATGAGAGACAGCCAGCCCAGGGTGAGCACAGAGGATGGCATGGACCCCAGGGAGGGGCCTGTGAGCCTGTGTGTGGACGAGAAGGGGTGTGACGGCAGGACGCCTGCAGATCTCCCCAAGGGCAGACTTGCACAAATGCCTGAGCAACTGGGTGCCTGGTAATGATCTTGTTCAGATTCTCCTGCCAAGCCATCAGCTTCCCACTTTTCACGTTCGCCTCTTTGGTGACACAACCTGCCCACAAACTGCCCCCAGTTCTGGGGCCTGAGAACTCACCATACACATGCGCTCACAGCGCCCACAGAGACCTGCCTGTTTACCCACTCCATTCATCCATTCACTCAGTCATTCATCCATCAAACGCTCAAGGACAGCCTCCTCTGAGCCAACAGCTCTGCTGAGCCCCTCTAGACCCCCTAGGCCGCCCAACTCCAAGCAATGAAGGCAAAGTCCCAATGGACCTTGATGTAGGGGCTCAGAAAAGAGGAACTCAGGGGCTGGGTGGGATGGTGGCCGTTAGCTGGGGGGAAGCGCTAAGCTGGTGTCACAACCAGGCCTCAGCATCAAGCCAGATGGGATCTGGAGGTTGGGTAGATGTGAAGACTGTCCTCCCCCAACCCCAGGATCCCCTGCCTGGGGGTCTGGCACTTCATGCTGCCTGAACACCAGGGTGTGTCTCACCTAGGATAGACCCCAAGGCTTCACAACTGTTCCCTAACCCCAGGCCCCATGGGAAGAAGTCCACCTCTCAACTAGCTCTGGGGACCCTCTCAGTTGGGGCCTGGATGGCCTCTGCTACCCCCCACACCACATCCCACCAGCAACCCCACCTCTGTGACTTCAGCGAGGGCTTAGAGGCCTTCAAGCTCCTCCCCATCCACCTTCCTGAGGGTCCTCAAAGGCTTAAAGAGTCCAAGCCCATCTTCCGAGCACTGCCCACTAGCCCCAACTTTTCATCCATGCCTTCTTATTCACATTTTACTATAATAACAGTAATATAAGACGTATCCAACACCTCCTTGGTGCCTGACACAACAGGTGATATTTTCACTAACAGGTGATATTTCAATCAACAGGTGATTGCCCATATCATGATGGGAAGAGTCGACTCACTGGAAAAGACCCTGATGCTGGGAAAGACTGAAGGCAGGAGGAGAAGCGGGTGACACAGAATGAGATGGTTGGACAGCGTCACCGACTCAATGGACGGGAGTTTGAGCAAGCTCCGGGAGATGGTGAAGGACAGGGAAGCCCAGCATGCTGCCGTCCTTTGGGTTGCAAATGGTCAGACACGGCTTAGCAACTGAACAACAATATCATGAAGTGCAGTGACTAGAGCCGGAGACAACCAAGGTCGTGGACCCCAGTCTGGCCTGCTCCTCCCCAAGCATCACCTGGTTGGCTCGCCTCATTCTTCACGACTTACACAGAATGTCCCATCCTCATGAGGCTTTTCCAAATCCCCAGATAAAGCAGCCCCTGTTCTGGCCACTAGACCACCCGTGTGAGCTCTCACTCTCTCCTGATCACGTGTTTGGATGGGTTTGTGTTTACATCTGTCTCCCCTGCTAGACTGTCCGCTCCATGAGAGCTGGGCTGCCTCCCTGGAACCTAGCTCAATGCCCAGTAAACAACAGGTGCACAGTAAGTATTTACTGAATAAGTAAACCTATTTACTACCTCGTTCCATCAAGAATCTGAAGTTGTTTATAACAGAGCATACAATTCTATGAGAGAAAAAGCAAAGTTGGAATCAAAGATTTTGACCTTCTCTATAGACAATAAATGCTGGAGAGCGTGTAGAGAAAAGGGAACCATCCTACCCTCCTAGTAGGAATGTAAATTGGTGTACCCACTATGGAGAACAGTACAGAGCCTCCTTAAAAAATGAAACACAGAGCTACCATTCGACCTAACAATCCCACTCCTGGGCATATATCCAGAGAAAACTATAAAATACATGCACCCTAATGTTCATTGCAGTATTATTTACAGTAGCCAAAACATGGACGCCACCTAAATGTCCACCAACAGATGAATGGAAATAAAACGTGGTACATCTCTAAGTGTATACTACATACAAATATGTGGTACAATGGGATATTTCTCTGCCATAAAAAAATGAAGCGATGCTGTTTGCAGCAACATGGATGGACCTACAGATTATCACACTAAGTGAAGTCAGACAGAAAAGGACAAATATCACCTGATAACACTTTTATGTGAAATCTAAAAAAAAAGCCCAATACAAATAAACTAATTCACAAAACAGAAACAGACTCCTAGACTTAGAAAGCGAACACATGAGGGCTTCCCTGGCAGCTCAGTGGTAAAGAATCTGCTGCTGATGCAGGGACACAGGCTCAGTCCCTGGTCTGGGAAGATCTCACGCGCTGCAGAGCAACTTAGCCCAAGGGCCACAAGCACTGAGCCTGTGCTCCAGAGCCCAGGAACCACCACCACTGACGCTCATACAGCGTAGAGCCTATTTCCGCAACAGAGAAGCCACTACAGTGAGAAGCCTGCGCATCACAACTAAAGAAAGCCCAGGCCCAGCAACGAAGGTCCAGCACAGCCAAGAATAAATAAGTAAATAAACTTATAAAAAAAAAAGAAAGGGAGAAAACAAATTTATGGTTACCAAAGGGGAAAGAGGAGGAGGGATAAGATAGAGGGTTGGGATTAACATATACACATTAATATAATAGCATAATATTATATATTAATATAATAATCAACAAGGACCTGATGTAGAATGCAGGGAACTCTGCGTTCTGTAATAACTTACATAAGAAAAGAATCTGAAAAAGAATAGTACATATATATGTATAACTCACTCCCTTTGCTTACACCTAAAACACAGCATTGTAAATCAACTATGCTGTAATATAAAATTTAAAACTTTAACAAAAAACAAAGATTTTTAACCTTCTATTTGACCTTTGACCTAGTGATTTCATTTCTAAATATCCCACAGACGCCCTCACCCTGTATGAGGATGTCTGAGCGTGCAACCTACTCAAAACCACCAAACGGTCGGTAAGGGCTATGTGGGTGAACGATGAGCAACAGTGTGGTGGAGTATTATCACGCAGTTGTGGGAAAGGATGGGCACTCCCTGATCACTGACAGGGCTCTCTCCAAGCTATTAGTGTTAAGTACAAAGAGCAAAAAGGACTATGTTCCGTAAGTGAAGCGCTAGACAAGTAGTAGATGATCAACTGATAAATGTGAATAAATGAGTGGAATCTTTCTGGAAGGACCCAAGAGAACCTAGGAGCAGTGGCAGTGTCTGCGGAAAGACCTGGATGAGGGGAATTTCCGTTGTTTACCCTGAACCATGCTATTTGCACTATATTTGCAAATATTATCTATTTGCACTACATTTGCAAATATTATCTATTCAAATAAATAGGGTTTTGCTATTAAAAAAAAAAAAGACAAGAATTCAGAGTGCTCATGTCAAAATCTGGATATGAGGCTTTTCTTGAAAAAAATGAGAAGAAGGCCTGGCCACAGAGGGCTGTGTTCTTGAGAATGACAACAGCTGCGGCTGAGATGGGGCTGTCCCTAAGCCCAGGGGGCGCAGGGCCCATATTGCCCCACCCCATCAGGCCCCTGTGGGGCTCTGTGCTGTTAAGCAGGTCCATGCTGCAAAGAGGTGAGCGTAGGTCTGCAGAGTATGGAATAGGGCAGAGAAGTCTTCCCCAAGGTGAAGGGATGGGTATTTAGCCATCACTCCTGGTTGATTTCACTCCTAACGGCTCTAAAAGCCACAGCAGAGCCACCACAGTTCAAAGGCTGGTGATGGCTGACATGTCACAAGACTGCTAGTCTTGCACAAGAATCAGTTAACTCAGTACCAGTCAAGCCCCAACAATGCCTCTGGTCTCACCCCCAACTGGGACTTGAAGGCTCTAATTAAACCCAAAGGGAACCCCAGGAGAGAGGGAGTCACCGGAGGCCCCTTGGGCACCTTGACTTGAGGATCACGGCAAGGAGATGGGTGACAAGGCAAGGACACATTGAGAGAGCTGGGAAGACAGGCCTGGCTCGATTGCCGACTCCAGCTCTGAAACTCTAGACAAGTCACCTCTCCACACCTCGAATCCCTTGTCCGCAGCTCACACTAAACTGTATGCTGTTTTCAGGCGGAGGCAGTGTTTCAGGGAGTCCTCCTGTCAACCTTGGAGAACCACTAAGATACATATTTAGCATAGATGGAGAGGGAGAGAAAGAGAGGTTTATTTCATTTTAAGGAACTGGCTCACATGACTGGCAAAACTGATATCTGGAGGGCAGGCCAGGAGGCTGGAAACTCAGGCAGAATTTCTATATTATGGCTTGCAACAAAAGTCCAGCTCCAGGAAACTTTGGGTTTTCCTCTCAAAGCCTTCAGCTGACTGCGTTAGGCCCAGTTACGCTACTGTGGACAACCTCCCTTACTTACAGTCAGCCTATTGCAGAGTTTAATCATACGTACAAAGTACGTCACAGCCACATCTAGATTGGTGTTTAAACAAATAAGCAATATCACCTAGCTGGGCTGATACATAACATTTAACCACCACATAATGTATTACTTCCTTCTGTGCATGAGGAAACTGAATCTCAGAGAGGCTGTGGCACTTGCTTAAGGCTAAGGAACCCACGGAGGGATGGAGTCTGCCACACAAACAAGAGTCTGCCTTCGCTCTGAGAACGGGGCTACAGATGGCTACTCCACGTCTGAGAATTAGATAGGAAAAGGCACAGAACTGCCTGGGACCAGAATTCAGTAGGGCGGTGGTTGGTCTTAGGGAATCACTGTTAGTCCTGAGAAAGGATGGATGGAATGGTGCAGAAACAGGGAGAAGAGGCAGAGTGGAGTACTGCTTCGCCCCTTCAGAGATGGGCTCTAGAGTCGAGGGCAGAGAACCTACAGCCTCCAGGGTCCCCAAGGAACAAGGAGAGCAGGGCAGAAGGCAGCCTCCAGCAGGCCGAAAGTCCCAGTGCCAGGCAGCCAAGTCCAGAGCCTCTGACCCAAGTGTGGGGCACAGAGAAGGAGCACACTGTTGCCAGTGCGTGGGGTCAGAATGAAGTCTTGCCTCCTGAGCCTGTGGCTGGCTGCCCAGAGGTTTCTGGAAGTGGATGACTTCCTCTAAGGGTCAGGCTGGGCCGTCTCCTTGGCTGGGCCATCTCCTTGGCTGGGCACTCCCATCTGCCCAACCAAACTGGACCAACACCCAGAAGTAGAGAAAGGCTTCTGCCAAACGGAAGAGCTAAAGCCCTTAGAGAGCCCGCGGAGAGCTAAAACCCTTAGACATAGTCCCAGCCTCGTTCCTCCCAGCTCCTTTAATCTCCCTGGGGTGGGGCACTGGATCAGAGGCCAGCAGGTCAGCCCTGTTCTCCACCTGCTGGCTGTGTGACCTGGGAGAGTTCCTTCACCATCCTGAATTTCTGTCCAATGTATGTGGCTAATCCCTGCATGGCCTAGACGGCTTCCTCGTGGGGACCAGGGCCTATATCTGAACTGAGCTGCTACTTGTTCACGGTAGTGTCATCCTCCCAGCCTTCTTACTGCCCCAGGTCACCCAGCCCCACTGCTCTCAGCCTTGCTCACTCACTCTCTCCTCCTCCCTCCACTGTCCCAGCTCCCCCTTCCTCTGGTCAGAATGCAGCAAAATAGGCCTTTAAATGCCTGCACAGCCAGGGAGAAATGAAGGTCCTTGCCTTGGTTGATAATCACATAGTTGGTAACAGTGGGATTCTGGTAACAGTCGGCTGGGACTCTGACCCCCCACCTCACATACCTCCCTTGTCTCCCTCTTGCCTCTAGCCTCCCTTGCCCCCCAATTCTCTCCTCAACACTAGGCTTCTCCAGCCTTCTCTGCGAGGCCCTCAGCCTGGCTGTTCCATGAGAGCAGTATCTCCCTGACGACAGGTCCCAGCTCCCAGGTGGGTCCCCTCCTTCCTGCCATCATCCGTTCCTGTGCCCTGTCCACGCTGGTCACAGTCTGTAGCAGTCCTTTCCTAGGGTGTGTCCTCAGCAGCTCAGGGCAGGGAGAGAGGCTCCTTCACACTGTGCATCCAGCACTGGCCAGAGGAGGTGGGC